>LPNX010342092.1:46269-60650 GCA_001517045.1 Pseudotsuga menziesii
GAAATCTTCGTGGATAGCCCCATTGGTAAATGGGCACGCAGAAATTTTTTTCCAAGATTCTCGTGGTCTCCGCCAAGGTTGCCCCTTGTCTCCCATGCTCTATGTTATCCAAACCTCTATTCTCAGCTTCCAGCTCGACCTCTGCCAACAAAATAAATAGCTCCTTGGGCTTTGTATATCCCGTGGGGTTAAGAATTTAAATCATGCCCAGTTTGTTGATGACATGATCCTCCTCAGAGGTGCTAGCATGATCTCTCCAAGGCTTTTCAAAAGAGATCTTGACATTTACCAAGAAGCCTCAAGCAGTCTCATTAACTATAATAAAATCCAAATTCTTACATGGAACTGTAATCCCAGGGACCTCGCTGATATCAGCAAAATCCTTCGAATCAAAGGGTGCTCCCAGTGGGTCGATTTCAAATACCTTGGGGTCCCCATCCTTAAAATTTCCCCGAAAGCATCCTCCTGGCTTCCTCTCATTGATAAGATCAAGAATAGGATTAATACCTAGGGAGCGACCTAGTTGAACCCAGCCGACAAAGTCATCCTTATCAAGTCAGTTCTTTCCAGCATTCCGATCTATCAAAGCTCCATCCTTTTGGCTCCCAAAGGCATCCTCAATTGTATTGATTCCCTTCTCAAAAACTTCCTTTGGAAGGGAGGAAAGCACAACAAGAAGAAGCTCCACTTGGTTAGTTGGGAAACAGCTACCAAACCCTGGCTTAATGGGGGATCGCAGATCCAAAATCTATCCCTCCAAAATATCGCTTTGGGTGCCAAGCAACTTTGGAACATCATCTCTGGAAAGTCCTCGTGGTGGAAAGCAGCCCTCTGGAAAAAATACTTCTCTAACAATCACCTTCGATGCCTCAATCACCCTCCTACTTCCAGAAAAGGCTCCACCATCCTCCCCATCCTTCTTAAATCCCTCCCCTTTTTATCGTCCCAGTTAACTTGGATCCCTGGGAATGGAAAGCAAATTAATATTTGGGGGGACTCGATCATGGGAGACCCCCCTCTGGATCAGTCCCGTGACTTGGAAGACCTGAAATCCCATTTGCTAAGCCTTGACATCTCTACCATTTGGGATATATTGATTTGGAACCAAGATGGCTCCTGGAAGGAATGGAACATCCCATGCCCCCCCAAATGACCGATGCTAAGAGACAACTCCTTTGAATGTTAAAAGGAAAATCCCCTGCAGCCAACTCTGTCAAAGACTCCAGAGGATGGGGAAACAGATTGGGTAAATACTCTACCTCAGCTAGCTACTGCCTCCTTGCAGGCACTGCGAATCTTGAAAATTCTACTCTTTGGAAGAGCATCTAGGTGATAAAAGGTCTCCCTAAAATCAACTTGTTCACCTAGATTGTTCTCCAAGACAAAATTCTCACAGGGGCTACTCTTCATAAAAAAGGGTGGGAGGGTCCCACGCGATGCCCCTTTTGCCTCTCTCAGGAAGAAAACACAGAGCACATTCTTATTACTTGTGATTATGCCCAAAGTGTTTGGAAAGCATCCCTCCCAGGGTAGGTTGATCTCCCATTAGGAAATCCCAAGACCCTCTTTCTTCACTGGGCCTCCAAAGCTCCTTTCAGTATCAATTCAAAAAGTGCCAAAGCAAGTTGGATGGCACTCCCTAAGATCATTATATGGAAAATTTGGTTGGAAAGAAACTCTCATATTTTCAGAGAGAGAAATGAAAGGGTTGATCAGGTGGTAGCCAAAATCCTCTGCCTGCTGGGAGAATGTCTCTCATAGATTTGGAGTGAGCCTTGAGCCAACCCCATCTCTGATGCTTGGCTCAGCAAGATCACCCCCAAGTCTAACCCGATGCCCCCTGCTCCAAAAAATAAATCATGGGAAATAAGGTTGGATCATGCTGAACTCAAAATGTGGCTTCGCTCTGTTAATAGGAGAGCTTTGTTTACCTACGGTGCTTCCAAAGGAAATCCTAAGGAGTCAGGGGGGGCAGATTTATTTTCACTATGGACGGATCAATTGAATTTAAGTTCACTTGGGGGCTGGGCATCGACACCAACAATATGGCTGAAGCCTTGGCCCTCTGGAAAGGATTGAGGATAGCCACGACACTGGGAATCTCTGAGCTAATAATCATTGGAGACTTAAGAGTTGTCATTCGCACTCTTACTAAAAAAATAATGCCATCTCATATGGCTCTGAGGAATATTATCCACAATATCGTGGCTCAAGCCTCCCACTTCAAAAAATTTGATTTCTATCACATGTTGAGGGAAAATAACTCCTATGCTAATCTTGAGGCTAACAAAGGGGCCTCCTTAAGCCACAGGGAGCTTATTTTTAATGAATGAGGTTCCTTTTTCCCTCCCCCATAGGCCCGAGGGCTTATCATGGGCCTCCCCCCCGTGGGCCCCTCTCCCTTGTACCTCTGCGTGCTGGTGGGATACCTTTATGGGTGGCATGTGGTGTTCATGTGGCCTCACGTGGGACTACATAAATCTGCCCAGACTATCCCTTCAGTTGCTACAAAGCCACTTGAACTCTCAAAGCTCTGTCCCACGTCATAATTCCATCAGGACAGGTGACCTCATGATTTATCACTGTTTGTCGTTGAGGGGATTCACTATTTTAATGGTGTTCATGGACCTGGGAATCTCGCATGAGGTGAACTCAGTAGAATTCATGTCGAAGGAGGTTGCAGTGATTGTTTTAATGGGTGTATTTACCACTTGAGCATACGAGTTCCCTGGTATGAAGGTCACGTCGAATCATTCGAGCATTTGCTTGATTTCCTGTGCTCTAGATTATGAGGCGACGTCGTTCTCCTCTATGCTTATGGATATAAAGGAATCAAAATTTCAGGGCTGAAGCAAGCTTGTTGTGCTGTTAAGATGGAAGCTCTGTCATCTAGCTTCTTGGAGACTATTGTTACTTAGGATGGAAGCAGGTTCCTCATCCGCGGTTGTTCCTGTTCCAAATTCAGTGGACACAAAGATTAGGGAGGTGAAGCATGAGCTCAAATCGTTGCAAACTTAGGTGAATGCAATTGATTATGAGGGCGGATGGTGACTGGAACATGTGACAAGGATTTGGTCTTCCTTCGAAAGAAAATCAAACGAAAGGTCAAGCGGACTGAAAATTCACTCACCAGGCAGATTGTTGAGCTAGACCTCAAGGTGGACAAGCTCACTCTCAAACTTATCAAGCACGAAGGAAATGGTATGTCCTCTAGTTTGGATGGTTAAAATTCATCTGTTCATTCGGGTTCGCTATCCTGCTTACATTCGAATCTCCACTTCCCTGCATAGTTTCAGCCTCTGTTTATCAAGTGTTAGGTAGTTTGTTAATTATATTACTCACTTATAAAATCTGTTAAGGATTCAAACTGTTTGATTGTCGCTTCCTCAAGGGTGTTTTTTATGGTTTAAATGTCTTTGCTGCTTCCTCAAGGGCACCTATGGCTACTCTAGTTTCTATGTATATTGGTCTTTAGTTGCCGCTCCCATGAGGGATCTTTGTAAACTGGAACCCTTCGGTGGTTACTCCACCTCCCTTTATAATATAATCATTTTTGTCTAAACAAAAGAATCTATTTCCTCGAGTTAGAAATTTAATCAATCAAAAGACTTCATTTATTTCTACTCGAGACACAGAGAGGAATACCCTGAAATTCTCCATGGTTAGTGATAAGAAAGTGTCTGAAATGGAGGTGAAGTTAGACAAAATCAGTGTTCCTGATAAGCTACAACTCCATAAACAAACTGGATATGTTATTTACTCTGATTTGCTACATGCTATTATGAAAATTAATAAATTACAGTCCCTTGTAGATAAGATGGAGGTTCAATTGAAGCATGAAAGGGTTGAAAATAAAGCAAATTTAATTCAAATTAAAAATTTGCAGGGAGATGTTGTAAGCTTAGGGACCGAACCGGGTAATATGCAGGTGACCAAAAATATTCTAGAGGAGAAGGACAATACCATTCAAGTATTGAAGAAGAAGCTTAAATTCCCTAATGCTAAACACGTTCAGTCTTCAAAATTATTTACACTTCAAGAGGAAAAAGAGAAAATTTATCAGGAGATGATGGACTATAAAGGAAAATCATTGAAGCTGCAAGAAGAGAAAAACAAATGGGAAGTAGAAAGAACCGAATTGATGGCTCAGATTGTAAAGTTCAAAAAGGATGAAAATTATGAAAAGGAAGTTATGGAAGAATTGATGAGTCAACCCTTTGTTGACATTATTTTACCCCTTGTTAATATTGAAAAACCATTAAATGAATTTTTTGCAGACGCTTTATTAGTTCCTATGCCACAAGTAAGTTTTAAAGAGGTGGAGATTAAAGAATTAAAAGAGGAAAATGAAAAGATCAAATCTGAATTGGCTAAGAGCATTAAGGATAAAAATAAAGCAGGGAATGATAAAAGCCAATTATAGAAAAAGTTCAATGAATTAAAAGAAAGAACTACAGGAAGAGCTCCTTTATAGGGAGCTAAACATTTGATTTGGGATATTTTGTCGGTGGAAATCACCAAGTTTAGGCATTATTTAAATTTTATTGATGATGAAAGTGCACTAGTCAATTTAGATACTCAAAGATTGAAGTTGGCCAATGAAACTATGGAAAACAAGCCTTTGAATACTGCTCACAATGCTTTGAATTTCTTAAATTCTTTAACATATCAGAATTTGCAGGACATTGGGATTAAAGATAGAGTACCAATTGTGTTGTGGGCAAAGAAGTTTATAAATAAAAATCAACTCATGAAAGTGGTGCAGGATAAGGAGAATACAATGTCTTCTTAGATAAATAATTTCAGGCTTGCTTTTAAAGATCTATTTGATGGTGGTCTCCCTTGTTTTTGGGATGACGAAGGACGCTTGTTTTCCCAAGAGAAATATCACAGCTTATTGGTGTAGAATCGCATGGATCATTCCAAATTTTAAGATTTAGTCAAAGGGTTAACATGAAAGGTCATTCTGGAAAAATTGACAGAGGACTTTGACATATTGGGTAAGTTTTTAATTATTAAGAAAGGATTTCCTGCCATGTCTTATGATGCTTATGTGTATTTGGAGGTGTCAATTAGAGAGATGACAGAATATGACACTCCAAATATGGAACAATGGAAGGTTGTGGAGAAATTTGGAAAGACCAAGTACATACTTCATTCATGAAGACAGGTGTTGCAGTTCATGAAGATGTTTGTTCGGGATACCTTGCAGTTACTACGTTTTCTATAATCAAGCAATCTATTATTTGAATCAAAGCATGAAATTATTATTTCTAGTTATTAGGGATATGGTTACAAAAACTTATGAATAACAGATTAATTGGTTATTGATCTTCTTGGGAAGAAACTATTTTTGTATATATTTGAATTTATTTGATGTATTGGGGTTTGGAACCCATAATCTTGGACCGATGTTATTGAGAACTTATGATTTTTGAATGAAATTACAGACCTGAATGCGAGTTGATGTTCAAATATTTCTATGTTGTTTATGTTACAGTTTGTGCTTTCTTTCCCTGTGATTGTTTTCTAAGTGTTTACCTTCCATTCTGTTTTCTTTCATATCTGAACGCAATGTTTAATAGTTTCAGAATTCATACATGTTATGATATGGCTATTGTTTTAGATATTCATAAATATTTCCTCTAAAGTTGATATGGAATTCATCTTGTGATGCTCTATATTGATGGAATGTTCATGTTTCTCTCTTATTGCCTGAAAATCAATGAATGACTGTAACTAAATGATTATCCTGCCTTTGTTGAAATTCTGTGTATGAAGCTGTGTATTATCTTTATCTGTTTTGACTCCATTTCCCAATGGTTATATGTGTTTTTTCAACCATCCACATAACTTAAATTGTTGACTCTAATATCTGGCCTTGTTAAATTTATATCTGAGAGATCCCTCTCTGGAAAGAAAAGTCAGTTTCTTTCTAAAGTGGTTTTTGTTGTTACCTTCAAATTACCTTTCACAACCTTGGGTATATTTTGAGTGCTAACAAATTGACGCCATTGCCAGGGATGAAGGTGCAAATCATCCCTAGGAGGAATGACAAAATTTATAAAGATAAAGAAAATATTTCTGTGGGAAAACAAGAATTTTTGTCAATAAAGAAGGTTGTACATTTGCCCTGGTAATTCTAGTTTAAAATTATTTCAAGATTTCAAAAGACAACCTGTCTTCGAAAAGACATACACAAGGTAATTCTGATACTGAAGTTTTACGAAGTTTGGAGGATCCAGAAAAATTATTTAAGAAAAAAGACAAAGAAAAAATAGATATTTCTCTATTTGGTGCATCATCTTCTCAATATTTTCATAGTATCCTTGATCAAGAATGGGAAATTAATGTTGAAAAGGGTTTGTTGAAATCTAAATCTGAATCTGATCTTAAAAATGTTGAATCCAACCCTCGTAGATTAGAATCTTATTTACTTGATTCCCTTTGGAGATATCTTCAACAGTCTACGAAGGTTGAAGAAAGACCTATTGTTCAAATCATTCAAAATTCCTCAGTCCCTCCAAATCCACCTAGAGCAATGGCAGCCAGATTTGCTCCTTTACATTTACCTGCTGTATTGCATGATCTTCCCCAAAATTATTCCCAGAGAATTTCTTTATTTGATGGAGAGGGAGGTATAACAACAAAGAAACATGTGGCTAAATTTGAAGATTTTGTTGACTTGTAGGAATTTGATTATGCAGATGTTAAAATGCAGTTGTTTGCTCAAAGCTTATTAGGGGTAGCGAAGAAATGGTTCAAATATTTTCCAGTTGCATCTATCCTAACCTTTCAAGCTTTCCAAAATTCATTTCTAGAAAGGTGGGATGATAAACAAAGCCCTTTGCATCTTTTGTCCCAATACAATAGTCTCAAGAAAGGAGGTTTTGAATCTGTTCATGAATTTTCAAGCAAATTTATGAGAGTTTATAATTCCATTCCAAAATATATAAAACCTTCTGCAGCTGCTGCTAAACTTCATTATGTTGAGGCCTTTGATAATGACTTTGCATTTTCATTAAGGGAGAGAAAGTCAGTGAGTCTTTCTGCCATGTTCACAGATGCTTTAGAAGTGGAAGCAAATATGATGGCGAGTGGAAAGATGAAACAAAGAGACATTTATAGGAGGAAAATAAGAGAAGAAAATATGCCTTCTACTTCTTCTTCTACTACTGATATCAAATTTGAAATGATGTTGAAAACAATGGATAAGTTAATGGATAGATTGACTATGGACAATAGATCATTTAATAGAGAACAAGCTGATCCTCAAATCAGAAATCCAAATTTTAGAAGGACAAATCCTCCTATGCCTCCACAAAACAGGCAAAGAGATATGAGAAACCCAAGGAATCAAGAAGAACAATAGATTCGACCACCTTTCCCTGAGAATTATGTTGCGGATAAAGAAGATCCCATTGAGAATGAAATTCATCATTTTGGGGAATTAGATTTAGAGATATACCTTACTAAAGAAGAACATCACATGTTTGCATAGGACGGTGGAAATGAAGATTTTGAAAAGGAATCAGAGTAGTATCAGAGGGGTTATTTACATGCTATGGATGATGTACAAAGAAAGATCAGGTTGAGAAATAGAGAAGTTGTTGTAAATAAAGGGAGGCTAAATTCAAACCATCCTTCTACCAGTTCATTAAATATAGAAAAAGGAAAGGAAATACAAAAAGATCCTACTGTGAATAAAGAAGCTGAAAATAAAATAGAAAAAACAAAAGGAACAAAACAAATAGCACCAGTAGATGTAGAGAAAGTTACTTCTATCTTCAATTTGCAGAATGAAATTTCCAAGATGAAAATCTATGTTCCTTTTAATGAGTTGTTGAGGAATAATGAGTACATCGATACGATAACAAAGATGGTTAAAGGTCAAGGAGAATTTCAATCAGACATTTTAGAGTTGACAAATGATAATCCTACTATTTCATTTGGGCCAAAGGTTGAAAGTATATATGATGAAGAGGTTCCTCCATTTTATTTGAGTTTGAATGTGCATGATATGGTTGTACATAATGCCATGTTATATTTAGATGCATCACATAATTTAATGACTAAGGGAGTAGTTGAAATTTTGGGACTAGAAGTTACGAGACCATATAAAGATTGTATTCCTTTGATTCTAAGAGGGTGAAGTGTCTTGGTCTAATTAAAGATATGGTAGTGACTTTGAATAAATTACCAACTAAAACAATAGTAATGGATGTTGTAGTTGTTGGGGCTCTGACCCTAAGGGTCCTTAGTTTTGGTAACTCCGCGGTTTTTGTGGAAGTGTAAGCGGAGTTACAACCTAAAATAGTCTTAGGGGTGTCGCGGGTGGGTCGGGTGGGTCGAAACCCCTGTTTTGTAATCAACCCTTGGATTAAATCCAGGGTTAGGGCTGGGCGCCCATGGTGTAAATCCATGGTTTTGTAACAGTGCGCTATATAAATAGGCACTTATGTAAAGAAGTAGGGTTAGGTCTTGAATGATTATCTTATGAAGCTAATGTGATGCAAAGATAAGGGATTGTATAAGGGTTTTTGTAAGAAGGTTAAGTCCTAGCTGTGTGTGTGGACGACCTCTGCAGCTGTGCGCGCAGAGGGGTTTTGGTAAAAAGGAAGATCTGCAGCTGTGTGCGCAGAGGCCTACTGCTGTGTGCATGGCTTTGAGGACTGAAAGGATCTGCAGCTGAGTGCACAGATCATAACTGTTGTTTTAGTTGTAAAGAGTTAAATAAAGTGCAGGTATGTGGACGTAACCCCTACACTGGGGGTGAACCACGTGACATCTGGTGTTGTGGTTCATTTGTGTTGATTTGTTATTATATTTTATGCACTGTTAAGTAAATAACTTATAAAGTAAGATTGTTGTTAATAACTAGCTTCGCTATGAATTCCCAGATAAGGGTTGTGCAAGTAACTATTTGTTTATCTAATAGCGAAGCTACATAATTGATAATACAAGCATTGTGTTACGTGATTATTAATAAGTTAAAGACTAAAGGTACAGTAAGATTCTCTCTTCTGCTTGTAGAAACCTGATTCTGCGGCACCCCATTACTGTTTCGGGTGAGACTGTAGCCTGTTCGCAGGCTGCTGCCGAAAGGGCCAACACTGTGGGTCTTTTGTTGGTGAGAATTTAAAGGTAAAACCTGGGTCTGCCCAGTTATCCCAACAAATTGGTTCCGTTGTCGGTTGAACTCAGTATATGTTGAAGAGAGATCTACGTCGTACCTCGAGGGCTATGTTTTGGCGACCCTCTGTAAAAGAAATTGGTGATTGGATCGAAGCGACCTATTTCAAGTTTGCAGAACAGGAAAATAAAGATCCTCATTGTAGCGCGGAACAATTTTTGCAAAGGTACGTCTTTTCTGATGTTCATGAAATTTTATTTGGTTCTATACACATAGAGTTGCACCAGTGGTTATCCAGGTTAACAGAAAGGAGGACGAACTTCCAAGAAAATCAATTTCCTCACTGGACCCCCGCAAGAATCGTTATCTTGAAAAGAGTGAACAACGCGATCTCGCGAGCCGTGGATTTTTTGACTGCGCGAACTCTCGAAGCATTTGTGACGGAGTTTGCCATCGACACAAGTACCTCCTTTAGCGAAGCTGAACGACAATTTTTCAAAGGACCAAGGGGTAAGTACTTGAACCTATTTAGTTTGAATATTAAAATACTATTGGCTGAAAAAGGAATCTTGCTTATAGAATCAGATTGTTAGATCTAGTATTGCTAACCTATGATTGGAAGTGACTGGGACTTCGACGAGCAAAGCGGTTTGCTGCGAAGTGGCAAAAGATATAAGATAGATCTCGGTTCCTCTACTGAGTATACCCCTTTAAGCTCTGAAGCCTCTAAGTCTGCCGAGGCCCCCCCCTATTAGAAACCCTCCGATAACCCCGCAGCAGAGACCTATTATCCCTGAGAACCTATCACAGTCTCAAAGTAACCCTAGCCCGAGTATCCCTGTCACAGGTCAGTCTTCCCCAACTAGTTAAAACCCTTCTTCCCCCCCCTAGATCCCAGATGGCCCATTTTCATGATGACATTAAACTACCGGTTTTTAAAGGAACTGGGTCAGAAGATCCAAAACAGTTCTGGTTTCTGTGCAAAGCTGTGTGGACCGTGAAGAACATTACGGACATAGATGTTCGACGAGCGCAGCTGATCACTTCTTTCAGAGACCGAGCCCTAACTTGGTTTATGAAGTTTGCTAGCACACAGAATCCTGTCTTGGCCGACATCAAAGCAGCACTGATCCAAGAATTTAAGAAACCTAAATCAGAGTCATGCATCACTGAGTTAAAAGAGATTCAGCAGCGACGAGGCGAATTTGTGTGGGACTTTGATCAGAGAT
Organism: Pseudotsuga menziesii; assembly: GCA_001517045.1. Taxonomy (NCBI): domain Eukaryota; kingdom Viridiplantae; phylum Streptophyta; class Pinopsida; order Pinales; family Pinaceae; genus Pseudotsuga; species Pseudotsuga menziesii. Next base: position 56,632 of record LPNX010342092.1, read on the forward strand.
TCAAAGTTTTGCTTGACCATGTTAGCTTCATGATTGGACCAGCACAACATAAGGAATGGTTTATTGCAGCATTATTACCTCACATCAGAGCTCCACTCATGCAACAGAAGGTTGCTGATCAGCGAGAGGCCTTAGAGATTGCCATAAAGCTTGAAACTTCACCTGTCAAAGATAATTCTGGCATAGCTCAAATTCAAGCGCAGCTCGCGAAGATGGATTTAGAGCTTCGCGACATGAAAAAAGGGAAATCCACCCGTGAAGAGGTATGGTGTATACGTTGTTGAACAGAAGGCCACGACAAGGACCAGTGTCCGGCGCTGAGAAACTATTTGAATACTGGCGCACCAAACCCGCTGAATCCTAGTGTTCTGTACTGTGAGATCTGTCGAACTACTGGCCAGCATCGACCGGAAGACTACTATATGTTACAGAGGTATGTTCAAGTCCTGAAGAACCCTTACTGTAAATTCTGTAAGTCAGTAGGCCATAATGAAGATGAATGTCGCAGATTCGACCTTATGAGGGAGCGGACCTACGACACTTATAGGATCTACCCAGATGCACAAGGCAATGATGGATATGGTTACCGAGGTGGTCGAGGCAGTTTTAGAGGCCGTGGTTGTGGTATGCCTGGAGGAGGTCGAGGTCAATTTATTTGCTATAACTGCAATTAGGCAGGACATCTAGCTCGAGACTGTCAAAACCCAACCACGACATGCCGATACTGCAGAGCAGTCAATCATGTCATCGAGCAGTGCCCACAATTGCTAGCTAAAATTCAAGAAAGGAACAGTAAACCTAGTCTGAGTGTCCAGTTGATTGCTGTTGAGCCACGACCAATCCCAGCTGTTAATGTGGTTACAAGAAGTGGAGCTACGACAGATGCGCAGTGTTCGGCGAAGCAACCTGACGAAGCTTGGGTTCGCAAGGCCATAGAGAAAACTCCAGCATTTGATGTTCGACGAGAAAAAAAAAAAATTGGAAGCCAGACAAGACTTTGCTGATCCAGATTTGCCTGCAGCAAACAAGCAGCATCAACAGCTGAAATCCCAGGAAGACTCACAAGGCCAAGTAAGTACTCTGTCATCGTTTTTACAGAGTTGCATCAAATTGTTAAGAAATCAGAATTCCTTAAATGAATTACAAAAATTTATTCAGTCTTGCGAACCTCAGCAAAGCCTTGGTAAGGAAAAAGCTGTCAGTAGAATTAGAAGGACTGGAAGAGAGATGAGACTACATGCTCAGATAGGAGAATATGACATGAAGGATATTATTTTAGATCTGGGTTTAGAAGTCAATATCTTAACTAAACAGACATGGGAACAAATGGGAAATCCCACCCTTGACTGGTCCCCTATCCAATTGAGACTAGCCAATCAGCAGAGGATTCTACCTTTAGGAAGATTCCCTAAAGTACCAGTGGATATAGATGGAGTTAGCACTGTAGCAGATTTTGAAGTTATTGAGATCATTGATGACAGTAACCCTTATCCAGATTTGCTAGGAATTGAGTGGGCAATAGATAGTGATGCGGTTATCAATCTTAAAAAGAGATAAATGACTTTTGAAGGGAAGGGATTGAGAGCTATACTACCATTGGATCCTTCTCAAGGAGAAAGATATACGGAGCCAGTCAGAGAGGAAGATCAGGATATTCTGGACCATATCTATAATATCACAGCTAAAGAAGAATATTATGTCGATCCTAATGCCGAAGGTGTAATGGATTGGCAATGTGATAGCTCCTGCATGTCTGACTCAGATGATGGTCTAGAGAATTGGAAAAACCGACTATACGAGCTACATGGCCATCAGTGCGCACAAATTACCAAATCTCTTAGATGCCTTAGTGCACAGGCCAGAGATTTGCCTACATATGATGGGTTGACAGACCTTGGAAAATTTATTGCGCAGTTCTCAGAACAAGTGCCAGAATCACAGAGAATGCAGACTCTGGAAGCAGCATTAAGAGCTACAGCAGCGAGATGGTGGAGTGGCCATAGGAAGTATATTCACAGTTGGGAAGCTTGCCAGAAATTTCTACGCCTCAGATTCATAGACCAATATCAAGAGGTGCAAAGCAAGTTCAATGGGTAGAATAGTCCTTAGGAACATTTGAAGCAATGTTATGCAGCATGGGAACATGTACCTCGCGAGGAATGGGTGCATAAGTTTGTGCACACTTTGGAACCTATAGCAAAAAACGGGTATATGGAGGTCGAGCTTCGACATGGTACTGTAAGTTGGCATGATCTTGTTGATATTTTTATACTTACATTTTCTATTAATGTAGTTTTCCCTACTTTAGATGCAGATTTTAGCATGATCCATGACAAGGCAGTTGATGATCAAGAAAGAACTGAGTACCAAACTAAGGAGCAGAACCAAGAATTTAGTGCACCAAACCTAACAGCTCCGTCGCAAATCTTACCAGGACGGACCGCGGAGCAATGTTGTGCCAAGACTGCTCATTGTGACGAAGCTAAGATAGTGATTTTGTCGGAGCACAAAAACACAGCAAAACTTAAAATCCGACCGTTGGAAAACAGTCGAATTAGCGGCATGGGCACTTTAATTACCTTAATTGTCTGTACTAATGAGATCATGGAAAATATAGTACCAGTCGGACAAGATTTTTATCGGATTTGGTGCCTTAAATGCATCGTCCTAACAAATTTGATTGATAAAGTGTATAAGAAGATCCCTAAGTTGGCAAAAATCGCATTCTTCATTTCCTTGACACTTATGAGTGAACCCATGACAGACAAGCAAGAGCTTCAGGATCTAGTAAGAGAGTTCGAATAGAGGGGTCTCCAGAGTCGTTCCGATCCCCCACATACCCCTGTGCCCCATGAAGAAGCTCACCCAGCCCCGCTGCGGTCGATGCAGACACGGTCCGCCAGGGAAAAGTTTAAACCTGAAGTTCGTTCTAAACGAAACGAAGACCGACACAGGAAATCAGGGCAAACATCAGGGATGCACCAGATGAACCCACCTAGTTCAGCACAGGTCCTGACTAGAGGAGATGAGCACATTGAACCACTGCGGCCACCGTATCTCTAGCCCGTTCGGCCAGGTGTCCAGCCACCCCGGCGGACAAAGCAGATTACATTAAGCACGCCCTCGCTGCCACTAGGTGTACAACTGGTTGGAACCATGACAGGAAAAATATACCGGCTTAAGTATGCCGACCATGACACAAATGATCATAGCAAGTTTCCACAGTTCGAACCTACTCAATACTTGCATCACATCAAATACCCAGACAATGGCGCGACACTATTGGAAGTGCAACAGTGGGCTGCCAGCTTGGCCACAGTTGACCTGCTAAAAATGCTTGATGTTCCTCATTTTGGGCGCAGCACACAGGTGACCGTCATGGTTAAGCAGCTGCTAGAATTAGTACATGATGGCCACTTGTGGATAGGAGACAAGCAAATTCCTATCAATGCCGAGCTTATTCATCAGATCACAGGCTTACCGATAGCAGGGCCTAATCCGAGCATTGAATTTCCGTCAAAACATGAGGATACGAAGCTCGCGCAGAGCATGAAGGACCGTTTCGGCCTGACCAAGGGGAAACGTGGGTATCACACTTCAATGATTGAGGACAAGAACATCCACTTCGTAGCTGAGCTCTTAGCATGCAAACTCCTGCGAAAGTGCAGGCCCAGTGAAGTGCCTGCCTCGGTTATCAGAATCGTTTTCAACTACGTTGAGGGTTACACTTACAACTGGGCCACATATCTTGCGAGGGAATGTTGATGTATATGTAACTTCAGAATGTATTCTTCTATGTATTTCATATATTGTAACCCAATGTTTATTCCGGGATGTTTCTATTATGTATTTGAGTCATGTGGTCATGCCTCGATGTTCCAATCGGGAGGATTAATAATGTAAACAAGTCATATCAATTAATTAGGTAAGTCCCCACAGTTTAAGGGGCACTTGGGTTATTATACACTAATTAAGGTGTAGGCTCAAGTAATTAATTATAAGTTAAGCCTACATGGTTG
>LPNX010342096.1:5671-18474 GCA_001517045.1 Pseudotsuga menziesii
TTCGGTATCGAAAACTAGATATTCCACTTTTTGTTAAGGTTATTTGGGGTATCTTTGATTTTCGATTTCCGATATTTCGAATATCGGAAACCGGGGACTCGGGGTTTTGTTGAAATAATTTCTTGGCTTAGCTATTTCCGATTTGCGAAAGAAAATTGTACGAACAGTGAATGGTTAAATCCTTTTCTGTTCAGTTCTGGTCGACTTTGATATGTGGTCAAAGGTAATGCACCAAGAAAAATATAAAAATTACAAGCAACTGCATAAAACATTGGGTGATTATACTTTCATACTTTTAATATATTGTGAAAGGTGAATATACACAATGAATATAATGCAGAACCCTGGTAAAAGTTTGAAGGTCAAACTCCACCTCCCGCAACCTTTTATTTTCAAATTTAGACTTCTCTCATCTTTTTCAAGTCTATTTGTAAACCTGGGAAGATCATTCCGTTCTCTGGTTGAGTTGGGAAAATAATCATGACGGCATGAGAATAATTTGAAACAACATTGATGACATTTAGTAGATTGCTTCTGCTTTCCATGTACCTAGGTAAATGGGCCTTATCTTGATTCTCCTAAAGTCACTGCGAGATTGCCTAACTATGATCATTAAGTCCCTGTTGCAGATGCAACTGTTCTCCCCAAATTTCTTAATTTGTGGCCCCCTCCTCATATTTTAATTTTGTTTTCATTGCTAGATCCTTGAACTTTGGGTGTGCTTTATTTTCAAATGATTTTTGAAGGTGGATTGTCAACCTGTCTCATAAGTTGCCGTGTTTGAATTTAGTGATTAGTCACAGATTTGGGCTGGTTTACTAGCGAATGATAAATATGGTCTTTGTCCTTTGAAGCCGCTATTTCGAAAGTAAAGCAAGGTTTTTAACCGTTGTCGTTTCTCTGACAGATTTTTTTGAACACTTAATTTTTCTGTTTGATCGGGCATCAATCTTGTTCGATCGGAAGACGTAGTCTTCCCTTTTTCGCCGTTGCGGCTCCCAAATCACTTCTTCACCCGAAGCACGAAGCGTTCCGACTGCCTATGCGTGTTAGCTCTGTAATCGCTTTCCCGTAGTTATTTCTTTTCCACCGTTGCGGCTGGGAAAGACATTTGACTTCCGATGTCAGTGTCCTTCGATATCTGATCGAGCTTTTCCCGCCCGCGTCGCATGTCCCTAGCGTTTTATTTTCCATCGTTGTGGCTAGGAAAGTCTTTTAGCTTCCGATATTATTTTCTTCTGATTTCCGATTGAGTTTTCCCGCTCGCAGCTTTGGATCGGAGGCTATAGCCTTTTCCTCTTCTGCCATTGTGGCTAGGCAAAGCCTTTGGCTTCCGACGTCAGTATCCTTCCGACTTCCGCCGTGGTGCACTTGGCCATTTCTTGTGGAAGAGCCATTTCAGTTTGTATAATATGCTGCTCTGTTTTATAATGTGGTCCCAATGAATAATACACAGGGATTAATTGCAGGTGGACGTAAGGAACTGATGCGCAGGAGCAGTTTGGAAAAGATCGAAACGAAACCGACTAGCTCGCGAAAAGGGCCATCGAAGCAGAAGGAAAATTCAATAATGCTAAAGGCACGAATCTGACTTTCTGTCAGTTACCAAAAGGTTCATGAGTGCATACAGACAACATAGAAGAATATGGAGTGTTGGAAGAACTAGAAGGTCACATGTTTGGGGGCAGCCCAAATGATCGCTTGCCGTAGTTTAAATACTTGAAAGTTAGAACTTAGAAGGGGATTTTTCCCTCGAAAAATTTGTAAACCATTTGCTTGTAAGAGGAACTATTTCATTTTACAATCAGAAACTGCAATTTTGCCGATCGGAGAAAGTACAATGTGGAATGTATCAATGCAATTAAATGAGCAATGTTGAAGGGGAACTATTTCATTTTCAGCTATGTTTCATTAACTGTGAGAGCGTTCTAATTTCTTGAACCTATGTTCCTGTTTGAATGTTCTTCAGTTCATTTTGTGATGTCTTCCACTGTGAGTAATGGAGGTCATTCATAGACAATTGGCTATCTGGTTGTTGAAATATCTTTAAATTGTTCATGTGTATTGAAAGAAGTATCAGCTATCTGTAAATTTTCATTATGCATGTGCGAAATACATTACTCACTAACGAATGATAATCTTGCTCGCTAGCGATAGGTTAGGTAGTTGGTTTTAATTTCTTGCTGTTTATGTGATTTAGATGCTTGTGAGTCTAAGACGATAGGTAAGAACCTGCGCATCACATTGTGACCGCTCTTTGTGTCGTTATCACCCTGCATGGTTAATTAGGCATTTGCATATCATACTAAAGTCAAAAAATACAAAAACTCGGTGGACCGGGCCGTGACCGATAAAACCTTTGTTTTGTTACTTGACCTACGGTAGCTGGACTGCAAACCGGATAGATTCCCTATACCAAACAGTCAACGGGCTAGTTGGGAACGTTGATTAGGGAGAATCCCTTATTGTTGCTGCCTGCGAATTTCCAGGCCTCAACAGTTTTGGCGCTAGAAGGAGGGCCGCCAGTGCATGTCTTGCCGAGGAAACCCATTTTCCCGAGACTTTTCCACCGGTAACAGTTCTGAAAGCAGTGGGTTCCATAATCCAATTCCGAAAGAAGAGAATAGAGAACATCTATATTCTGTTGGCAATGAAGTTGTTAATGACCTAAGAAGACACACCAGGGCATATGTGAAGAACATTGGAGGATTGCCAATTATTCCTGAATTGCCTAGAAGAGAATATAACTAGAAAGATCGTCCTATAGCAGAAGATTCAGTGGTGGTTGGAGACTGGGAGGAACTTGTAGAAACAACTTTACAGGAGGTTGTATTACCTTTGAACCAAGTAGGCCTGGATACCCCTTACAGTTCTCTTGCTCACACTCCAGTTTGCTCACCCCCGCACTCTCCACCCAGACTCATGGCCGGTGTAAACGCAAACCAACCACCCAACCCACCGAATCCACCACCTGCATGGAGAGCCAGATCGCCTTTAAATCTAACGCCTCCGCTACACGATTTACCTCAATCCTTTGAAAAGATGCTGCCTAAATTCGACCCCAATGAGAAGATACTAGTAGATGATCACCTGCAGAGTTTTTACTTGGTGATAGAAGGGTTGAGGGCTGGAGAGTATGAGGATGTAGTTTGCAGACTGTTTCCGCATACCCTTAAAGGAGCTGCAGCGTCATGGTATTTTGGGTTTCCTGCTAACTCTATCCCTAATTGGGATACCTTTGAGAGAATTTTTAGGAGTAAGTATGCGGTTCAAAAGACTCATGTAGCTCTCATGAAAGGACTATGCGCCTTGAAGAAAGAGAGAAAGGAGAAGGTGCATAGTTTTACTCAAAAATTTGCTGCATACATCAATAATTTCTCCGACGCTGACAAACCTTCAGACAAGGTATTGATTGAATATTATACATTAGCTTTAGGCCCTGATTTGGCCATGTTTTCCAAAGGTAGGGCTAAGCCTACCTTGGCAGAAACCTATGAAGAAGTAGAAGTAGTGGAAGCTGAAAGAGAGAGTATTGAATATTATCCCGAACAGTCAGGAGAGAAAGGGGTGGGAAGGAAAGCCTTATTGTTCACTAAGCCCAAAGAAGAGAAATCGCCAGATCTTGAAAATATGGCCAAAATGATGCAAAAGCTTTCCAACAAAATCATAGATTTGGAGAAAGAGAAGGAAACACAAAAGTTCTATAAACCCTATTATAAGAAAAGAGAGGATAACAATCAGTCTCAACCTCCTCCTCACAATACTGCATCTATGAATTTAACAGAAGTAGGCATGGAAAATTTTTTCACTTTCCACCAACAGCCACATTCTGAAAAGAATTGTCCTCAATGGATAAAATCGATGACGTTGGTCGTGAATCAACTGTTGGATTCTAGATTAACAGAAGAAGGAGAGGAAGAAAGGAAAGAGAATTCTGCTTCTACTTCTACTAAAGAACAGGAAGAGGAAACCATGGCTTTATAGAATTCTGTCTCCTTATTTGATGCTGAAGAGGAAAAGACTCAGGGGTACAAGGAAGTCATGGAAACCAACGTAAAAACAAGGAGCCAAGGGACGGTTAAAGAAGACAGTCTGATAATCCCAAAGATTAAGAGGTTGCAGAGAAATTTTAAGAAGAAATTTCAAAATAAATCCTTGGTTGATAAAATTCCAGAATTCACTATTACTAGACAAAATCCTAGACAGAATGATACAACGGCCAAGCCAAATGAAGATAAGGATAATGCTGATAGGCCTCATCCCACTGAACAGCAGATGGATTATGACATCGTGGAGGATTTAAAGAAGATAAAGGCGAATGTTCCACTATTCAAGATGTGTAAAGTGCCGCAACAAAAAGAAAGACTGTTGAGAGCCCTTGAAGCATTAGATGAGAGAATGCCAACTGATAATCAACCAGAAGAAGAGGAAGAAATTGGAGAAACCAGTAGTGGAGGTAAGTCCAAGAAAAAGCATCCACCTTTTCTCCTTACTTTTGAAATCTTTAACTACAATGTACATAATTGCTTGGTAGACTCAGGGGCGACTGTTAATGTCATGCCGATATCAGTTTGTAAAAGGATCAATGGGCAGCCTAAGCCATCCACGTGGAGATTTGTTCAATTGGATAGGACAGATGTAAAGGTAATTGGTGAGATGGAAGATGTCCTAATCCGTCTGGCATCAAATGATAAAGTATGCCAAGTCATTAATATCGTGGTGGCTAATATACCTGACGCTTACGGTCTTGTCCTGAGTAGAGACTGGTCGGCCAAACTTAATGGATATTTCGCCTCTGATTGGTCACATCTGTGGTTGCCATACAAAGGAAGTCTGAACCAGATTAAGATTTTAAGGGAGCCTCACATGAAGTACAATGTTACTCAACTGGAGGAGAAGAATGAACCAGTGGATTCTGTATTGGGAAATTATTTTATCGAATTAGAACCAGGAAATTACCAAACTGAGGAAGCCAGCAACACATCTGACACTCATCCTGATCTCCTTCGTTTCTCACAGGATGATGAGATTGACTGTAACATAGTAAATTTAGCAGTAGGAGTAGATTCACATTGAGTAGTTAGTGATTTCTGGACTTTGTTTTTTGATGGATCTAAGACACTAGAAGGATCAGGGGCTGGCTGTGTCCTGATTGATCCCCAGAAGAATAAACATTTTCTTTCTTTTAGATTAGAGTTTGAATGTACGAATAATACAGCAGAGTATGAAGCGCTGGTGCAGGGCTTAAGGAAAGCGATTGAATTAAAGGTAAGAAATATAAAAAATTTTGGAGACTCTGAAATTATTGTGAAACAAATCCACAATCAAATACATTGTGCTTCTCCTCACTTAAAGGCCTATCAAAATGAGGTATGGGATCTACTTAAATGTTTTGATGCATTCAATATTATTTCAATTCCAAGACTTAAAAATGCAGCAACTGATCTATTGGCCACATCAGCCGCCAGGCTGGTACCTACTAATAATCGATGCTCTGTTGAATTGCTTTTCAGGCCCTCAGTACCTGATATGATCACCAACCTACGAGTGTTCGATGATGATAAACAGATTATAGAATGTTTGACAAATGACAAAGTATTTAAAGGTGCAATTATTGATGATGAAGAACATCAGGCCGAGATGAAGTATGATAATTTCATCCCTAAAGGAGTCAGAACATTAGAAAGAATGTTCGATTTAAATGAAAAGTTCAGAAGACCGGCAAACATAAAGACTCACAGCTCATCTCTACAGTTCGAGATGATAAATCTAGGGACTGAGACGAGTCTGAAATTTGTGAATCTTGGCAAATGTTGTTCACCATCAGAAAGGGATAAGTTCGTCAGTCTGTTCAAACAATATAAAGATGTCTTTGCTTGGACGTACGAAGATTTAAAAACATATGACACCAGCATCATCAAACATATTGTTCCCATCAAAGCCGGATTCAAGCCGTATCAGCAGCCTTTGAGAAAAATGCATCCAAAGCTGGAAACACTGATTCAGAGTGAAGTTAAGAAATTATTGGATGCTAGAATCATTTTTAAAGTCAGACACTCTGAGTGGGTATCAAATCTAGTGCCAGTAAGGAAAAAATCGGGAGAAATCAGATTATGCATGGATTTCAGAAATCTAAACCGCGCCTTCGATAAAGACAACTACCCTGTGCCGCCCATGGAGCAATTACTGCAAATGGTCTCTGGTTCTGAATTGTTTTCGTTATTAGACGGTTTCTCTACCTACAATCAAGTATTAGTGGCTGAGGAAGACAGATTGAAGACAACATTTAGGACCAAATGGGGTACCTTTGCCTACAGAAGGATGCCTGTTGGGCTTATAAATGCTGGAGCAACGTTTCAGAGAGCTATGGACATAGATTTATGTGGATTGATTGGCCGAAGTGCTGTAGTATACCTTGACGATATTACGATATTCTCGAAGAGAAGAAAAGAGCACTCATTTCACTTAAGGCAGATTTTTGAACGTTGTCGAAAGTATGGCATCTCCCTCAATCCTAAGAAGTGTGTGTTCGCTGTCACAGAGAGAAAGTTGCTGGGTCACATAGTTTCAAAGATAGGAATTTATATAGATCCAGAAAGAATTAAGGCTGTTAAACAAATCCCCTTGCCCCATAATAAAAAAGGTATGCAATCTTTTATGGGAACTATAAACTTTGTGCGAAGATTTGTCCCTGATTTCGCCCAGATTGTTAAGCCGTTGTAGCAGATGGTGAAACAAAATGCATAGTTCAAGTGGACTGAGATTGAGAAGGACACTTTCAGCAAAATTAAAACTGTTGTTGCACATGCACCCTCCCTGAAGAGCCCTGATTTCGATAAAGATTTTATTCTGTATACCTTTGCATCTGATGATTCGCTAGCAGCTATGCTTACGCAAAGGGAAGAATGGGGGGATGAATTCCCAATATCCTTCATGAGCATTGGTCTACAAGGGGCTAAATTAAATTACCCAGCCATTGATAAGCAAGCTTATGTAGTGTTCAAAGCAGTTAAGCAATTCAGGCCTTATATTTTAAAATATTGAACCAAAGTAATAGTCCCATACCCAGCTGTAAGGTCCTTTCTTATACAGAAGGAGTTAGGAGAAAGAAGGGGCAACTGGGTTACAGCGCTTCAAGAGTACGACCTAGAATTCAAACCAGCCTCTATAGTTAAAGGACAAGGGTTGTGCAAGTTGATGACTGAAAGTGGGAACAATGAAGAGCAAGCCTGGGAGGATGAGGCCGAATTACATTTAATGGATATATGTCCTTTGTTTACAGCTCCCGAGTCTTGGTATAGAGACCTTGTACATTACCTACAGGCCGGGCTACTGCCAGAACATTGGAATTCTAAGTAAAGAAGAGCACTGCGTCTTAGATCAGCGTCCTATCAAATTGTTGAAGGAGTATTATTCAGAAAAAATTATGACGGATTTCTTCTGAGATGCTTAGAAAAGGAAGATGCTAAAAAAGTAATGACAGATTTGCATGATGGGCCTGCTGGGGGACATTATTCAGGAGATACTACAGCCCACAAAATCCTCAGAGCTGGTTACTATTGTCCTACACTCTTCAAAGATGCACACGCACATGTCAGGAAATGTGATATTTGCCAAAGGTGCGGTGGGAGACAACCTAAAGCAGTAGCACCCCTAAAGCCTGTGATGATCACTGAGCCATTCGAGCAATGGGGGTTGGATATTATTGGAGAAATAAAACTGAATTCTTCCCTCCAACAAAAATACATTCTGACCGTGACTGATTATTTTACTCGCTGGGTCGAAGCTATCTCGCTGCGCAAGATAAATGAAGACGAGGTCATCAGCTTCCTGCAAGATCATATCATGACCAGGTTTGGAGTTCCAATTTTGTTAGTTTTTGATAATGCTAAGTACTTCTCATCAATTAAATTAACTACTTTTTCTCATGATAAAGGGATAAAATTGCATTATTCTGCTAACTACTATCCACAAGGAAATGGCCTGGCTGAATCCTCTAACAAAAATCTGATTAGAATTCTAAAGAAGATTGTCATAGAAAACTAGAGGAGTTGGCATTCAGCACTACCAAACGCCCTTTGGGCTGATAGAGTCACCCCAAAGTCTGCAATAGGAGTGTCACCGTATACCCTTGTGTATGGTAAAGAAGCCATTCTCCCCCCCAACATCATGCTACCATCTTCTATTTTAGCTCAAGAGTCTAGTGGGTCGGAGAATGAAGTTTTACAGATGAGCATATGCAATCTCCTGAAAGTAGAGGAGGCTAGGACTAAGGCCAGAGAATGCTTTGAGCAACAACAGGAAGTAGTAAAGAGATGGTTCGACAAGCATAAAGTTGGAACAAAAGACTTTGAAGTGGGAGACTTAGTTCTCAAATGGGATCATCCCCATGATGAGAAGGGAAAGCATACTAAATTCCAACAGTTGTGGGTAGGCCCTTTTCAGGTCGCAGCAAAACTTGGCCCTTCTACTTATAAGTTGCAGGATCTACAGGGGTCGGAAGAGAACTTGCCAGTAAATGGTTTGGTTCTCAAACCTTATTTTTCTTGAGTTTATTTGAGTTCTTCTGCCTTGTATATAAATAAGTTGTTTGGCTGTCTTTTGAGTCATGTTTTTCAATTTGTTTTAGTTTAAGTTTTATTGATTTAAATAAGGGGAGCGAACCTGCGGTTGCATGGAGAACATCCAAAATTTTTGGGATTGATAAACGTTTGGGTATCAGACTGTGTGTTGCTGTTTATCTGAAAGAACTTCTTCCAGTTTAGCAGTTTTCTCAAATAGCTCGGTGTGCATTGAAGTCCTGCTTAACCCCTGTGAAATAAACTAGATTCAAAGAGGCCGGAATACTATGTTGCGGCTCCATCCACTTCACACTTAAAATGTTCTAAGGGGTGACAAAAGAGGACCCATGGAAAAGAGCAAGGTGAACATTATGTTAAATATAAATGATCCCATGCCAAGAAACGAAGGCCAAAAGACAAATAGGAGTCTACAATATTAATGTATGAAAGCATCATACATTAAAGCAAATACTGAATCATAAGTACTACATTGCCGAAAGATCCTCTCCATCCGTGAGATGAAACATGAAGTACATCACTCACACAAAAGGACACTATGGGATAGAGGATCCTGAATTAAAATTCAGCAAGAAAGGCATGCAGGAGGACTCATATGAAAAGGGACAAAAGTCCAAAAGCAAGAAAAGTGCTAAAATGGCATGGGAATGAGGAACAAACGAATATTTTTGTTTACCATATGCTACAATCCTGTGGTGTCCAAGTTGTCAGCTACCTAAAGACCAAAGGAATAATGAAACTCATCCTATGGCCTGAACAGAGTTATCTGGACTTGAAAATCTCGGTTTCCACTCTCCCAAAGTGGACTATTTTCAATGATTAAGGGTACACACTTTTGTCGTTTGAGAGATCCAGATGTCTAGAAGAATTCAATAAATGCATTTGTCGTTAAACAGTCTGTCACTCAAAGGGTAATCGCCCAGAGATCCAGGTTCACCAGATAATCGCCAATTGTTGTAGCTGCAACTGTTCTCCCCAAATTTCTTAATTTGTGGCCCCCTCCTCATATTTTAATTTTGTTTTCATCGTTAGATCCTTGAACTTTGGGTGTGCTTTATTTTCAAATGATTTTTGAAGGTGGATTGTCAACCTGTCTCATAAGTTGCCGTGTTTGAATTTCGTGATTAGTCACAGATTTGGGCTGGTTTACTAGCAAATGATAAATATGGTCTTTGTCCTTTGAAGCCGCTATTTCGAAAGTAAAGAAAGGTTTTTAACCGTTGCTGTTTCTCTGACAGTTTTTTTTGAACACTTAATTTTTCTGTTTGATCGGGCATCAATCTTGTTCGATCGGAAGACGTAGTCTTCCCTTTTTTGCCGTTGCGGCTCCCAAATCACTTCTTCACCCGAAGCACGAAGCGTTCCGACTGCCTATGCGTGTTAGCTCTGTAATCGCTTGCCCGTAGTCATTTCTTTTCCGTCGTTGCGGCTGGGAAAGACATTTGACTTCCAATGTCAGGGTCCTTTGATCTCCGATCGAGCTTTTCCCGCCCGCGTCGCATGTCCCTAGCGTTTTCTTTTCTGTCATTGCGGCTAGGAAAGTCTTTTAGCTTCCGATATTATTTTCTTCCAATTTCTGATTGATTTTTCCTACTCGCAGCTTTGGATCAGAGGCTATAGCCTTTTCCTCTTCCGCCGTTGCGGCTAGGAAAAGCCTTTGGCTTTCGACGTCAGTATCCTTCCGACTTCTACCGTGGTGCACCTGGCCATTTCTTGTGGAAGAGCCGTTTCAGTTTGTATAATATGCTGCTCTGTTTTATAATGCAGTCCCAATGAATAATACAAAGGGATTAATTGCAGGTGGACGTAAGGAACTGATGCGCAGGAGCAGTTTGGCAAAGATCGAAAAAAAACCAACCGGATTGCTAAAAGGGCCATCGAAGCAGAAGGGAAAGTCAATAATGCTAAAGGCATGAACTTGAGTGTCTGTCAGTTACCAAAAGGTTCATGAGTGCATACAGACAACATAGAAGAATATGGAGCGTTGGAAGAACTGGAAGGTCACACGTTTGGGGACAGACCAAATGATCGCCTGCTGTAGTTTAAATACTTGAAATTTAGAACTTAGAAGGGGCTTTTTCCCTGGAAAAATTTGTAAACCATTTTCTTGTAAGAGGAACTATTTCGTTTTACAATCAGAAACTGCAATTTTGCCGGTCGGAGAAAGTACAATGTGGAATGTATCAATGTGATTAAATGAGCAATGTTGAAGGGGAACTATTTCGTTTTCAGCTATGTTTCATTAACTGTGAGAGCATTCTCATTTCTTGAACCTATGTTCCTGTTTGAATGTTCTTCAGTTCATTTTGTGATGTTTTCCACTGTGAGTAATGGAGGTCATTCATAGACAATTGGCTATCTGGTTGTTGAAATATCTTTAAACTGATCATGTGTATAGAAAGAAGTATCAACGATCTGTAACTTTTCATTATGCATGTGCGAAATACATTACTCACTAACGAATGATAATCTTGCTCGCTAGCGATAGGTTAGGTAGTTGGTTTTTCGGCTATCTTATCACTGCATCCTCAAGATTGAATAGAGATAAGAATTTATTCAAGACCGAAAAGGATATGGTACTCAGGAATCCAAAATGGAAGATATTGCTCTGCCAGTGGAAACATGACACAAGGCTGCAAGAGCTGGGTTCTTGATATCACCGTAGCGAAAATAAAAAATATTTTTTATTTGAAATTAAATTTACTCAAAGTGTAATTAGCGTGGAAAATAATTTGTCACCTTGTGAATAAATACCTCGTTAACATGCGATTGTCCAGTATTTTGAACTTTTGTTTTTCACTTTCAGCAATCACGAATACATGATTTAGATTAATTGTTGGATTTTTAAACTATGAAAGCGTGAGGAGGGAGGCACCGAATGAGAAGAAAAAACAGGTTTTGGTTCCCCTGAAATCTAGAAAACAACCGTCTAACGATAATAGATGGAGTGCGGACTGGAAAATAATATATCAGATTGATTGTTTTTTTCAGTGTAAATGAATTTATCAAGAAAAAAAATTCATTATATCTATTGCCGTCTGTTTGTTCTACAGTTTGTATGCATGGTCAAAGGCAACTGGTTGGTCACCTCACTCACGGTCCATCTAATGAAAAAACTATGACCCGAATGGCCCAATTGAATGAATTGAAGGGACTCAAGAGTGAAATGAGTTTTTATGAATAGTGCAAGCTTGATTAACTATAATATTATAACCCCTACAAAACTTTGATATTTTATGCTTCGGACTGCAAATATTTGTGATTGACAGCCTCATGTAGAGAGGTAAAGAGATTGAGAATTCTGAAATGGCAGCAGGGGTTGCTGCTTGGTCCTTGTAATGAATTTTTGGCTAGCGATCAAATTTCTCACCACTACCTATTTGTTATATATACATGGTTGTACTCGACTAAAGAGAAAAATCAATCCCTCCCTGGATTCTCATCCTCCTGTGCAATAACTAGTCAAATCCATATCGTTAAAATTCCTATTGTATATAATAAATATCTGTGACTATCAGAAGTGTGATGAGTTTCCATACTTGAGATTTATGTATCGAAGCTCTAACTCAATAGTCCAAATTGGGGGAGTGATTTCAGCCCTGAATTAATTGTGGTTGCTTCTTTTTTCTGAGTTCATTGACTGTCGAAACCGATTCATGGTCCCTCTTCACCAATTTGTAAGGGCACCTTGGATTTGATTATAGGTATCTCTTTATAACGAGGGACATCTTGTAAGAAATTTTGGCATATGTTTAACTCATGTATGTATGCCACCTCCCATGCGACAATAGATTGTTCTTTGAGCCTATTCATTGTAATTTTATTGTAACACTAAACCAACATCTACCGCATGCCACTGTTGTCGATAAATTCCATATTGCATTTAATGATTAAATTCCCTACCGCCTTATTGATTGTCTCTTCTCGAAACAAAAGCCTCGTTGGTTCAGTTTTTCATTTTGAATGATATTTATATTGGATTATCTTTAGACAATTTTTAAGAATAATATTCCCCCTAGTTTTACCTCTGTGGAGGGTATAAAACTGACTTAGTTCTCTGCAATTATGATAATCACATTCTTGTAAGTTTTTAATCCTATTTTTGAATTTTTTCTTCTTTGTAGACAATATGTCTTTAATTGGTTTCTTATGTTGCTTTGGTTTCTCACATAGGTGATGGAAATCCAAATAGGGACAATGGGGACAATGCTACATGCCGGGTGT
>LPNX010342107.1:3619-25808 GCA_001517045.1 Pseudotsuga menziesii
ACACACATCAATGAAGAAAAGGAAAGGAGCACTGAGAAAATGAAGAGGCGGTGGAAGCAATAAAAGATCGTCACCACTGCGAAGGCTGCTAGAATCGAAGACTTGGAAAACAAGATCCTTGCATTGGCATCCACCAATCCAAATGATGCCGAACAAACCAAGGAGATGCTGAAGGAGAAGGACAAGGAGATCTTGTCGTTGAAAGAAAAGTGGTAGTACATGAGCTTTTAGTTTTAGCCAACAACATCTCAAGTGACCAAGGGGAATTCTGCATAGTGCGAAACATCGAGACAACTGACCAGAATGATTTTGGCATACAATCCAACTCACCAAAGGCAAGTTCTGTCACCAACTCAGAGCCGAGACACAACATAAACAGGGAGGCTTTCCAACAAAGATTCTAGCAGGGAAAAAGGTCCTCCATGCCATAAGTCAAGAAGTCAGTCGAGTTGAAAACTAAACTGGAAGGTAATGGATGGGTGGAGATAGTGAATGATAAAGCCAACACTAGCAAGCCAAAACAATGGTGGGAATGACTACCTCTATTCTTCCTAAGGAGGGTAAAACCAATGAGTATAGATCAGGAACTTCCAAGTCTAAGTAGGGACATCAATACATAATACAAAATACATCCAAGTCCATATAATTATGACTGCCAGATCATGACACCACATGTTAATACATGTCACAAAAATGAGTATAAGAGCAATGATAACGATAACACAATATAAAAAGCTGTTTCATAATCATGCATATAATCCATCTAAAACATCATCTGTCCAATGAGAAAGCACCGATATAAAACTGGGCATCAATAACTGCTTTGTAATGACTAAATGGCTACATCGGTCCTCAGATCTAAGTGTCCTAAGACTCAGTCCTGACATGAGAGAGTACAATAGTCCACCAATACAATAATGATCCGTCAAGACTGCTCATCTCAGAATCTCATATGTAAGAGATCTGGCTGAAAAATGTACTGTGTCTGAAAAATAGAATATGGTAGCCTGGTTACTATGTATGTGATAACATCTGGCTCCAGCTGGGACAAGTGCTTTGCGGAAAAGAGTGCTTGAGAACCTCATAATCTTTGGTCCTCGGACTCTGCTTCTCGCATTCTCGAGCAATCCATCCAGCTCTGCAACCGCTACCAAGAATGTCCCTGACTACCTGCATCATGTCCAGAGCTATACCAAACTCACAGACCGGTCGTCAAAACAATATGTGGATAATATATAAAATACTGAAAATAAAGATGCATGAATCTGAAAAGCAGAAAATAAATCTAATCTGTAACCATAACTTCCAATAAAAGTTTGATTTTTTATTTTGTAGGATAACAAAATTACAGTAAGAGCTTCAAAGGTGAGCTTCAAACAAAGGTGCAAGGTTCTACACTACTGTCGGGAAAGGTTTATTCATGTCCTACCTACCCTACTCTAACCAATTTAGACAATTGTTAGGTAAAATCATAAATCCAATGCAACCACTTGTTGAACAAATCTATTGATCTTTCTTTACAGTTAATGATACAACAAGTCAAAAATGGCTTGTAAGTAATGTAGATGAAAATTGAGGCCATTATAACTTGTTGTTTGAAAATCAAAGAAAGATATGGATCAAGAGAAATGAAATCATGCCAGGGATGAAATTGAATTTCTAAAAACTCATCCATCAAGATGCTGATAGGGTCATAAAAGATATGCAAGTTCGTTCTTGATGGAGGAAGACAATATGATTCATGACTCGGCCACTCTAAACAGTTCTTTGTTTTCTCCTCTACCCTACTAGGACATACAATTCTATTCAGTTTAGGAGAATCAAATGGAGACAAGTTGTAATGTAATGAAACTGTGAATGAGATTAAGCCCATTTGTTGCTTAAAAATGGAGAAAAGATGAAAATGATCTTTATACACCACCTCCAACCATCCATAAGACAGATTTACACGTTGAAAAAAATTATTCATTATGGATGACTGAGAAGAGACATGAAGTGCCTTTTCCCCAATTACGTGATAATGCTTAAACTCCTGGTTAGAGATTTCGAAAGGAACAACTTGATTAAAAGACAAACCCATACCAGAAGACTGGGAGGGTTGATTGAAAATTTTCTCCTAGACTTGAAATAATTGATCTCGAAATTTGATGCTAGGAAAGAGCTTTTAAATTAATTCCAGGTGTGATTTCAAGATTCGAAACAAGGTTAGTATCCACACATTGAACCAACATATTCTGATTAAGGATCGGATGAAGAATTCTATCGATACTATCAGGACAAGGATCCTCTTTGCAATGTTTTTGATCAAGTTCACTTACAATCGTATCAACATGTGATTCTTCTTCTTTAAGCTCTAGATAAGGAAAAACAACAATAAGTTTGGTTTCAGTTTCTCTATCACTCTTACAGGCATGCTCTTCAATCACAATATGACCACAAGATTGCTCTTCAACGGAAGTTTTTCTTTTTTCTTCTTCTGCAGTGATATCATCAAGGTTTGAATCGATATTTGGATAGGTTGGACACTGACTCAAATTATCATCAATTAGGCAATGATTATGGAGTTGCTCTTTTAAAGGCTCTTTAATGACCTCATCAATGAAAGGCTCAACTAAAGATGTTTCTTGGTGGTGCATGTTCGGTTCCCTTCCACGAATCAAATCCAGGATTTGGTCTGTGACTGCTTCAGGTAATAATAACAGAGTATCTCGTATGATTTGATTGATATCCCTTTTAGTTTCATCATGAGGTTTTGAAACATTATTCTCGAAGTACTCTGTAACATTCTTATGGATTGTAGGCACACTCATAATTTGGAACATATCAAGAGAGGAATGGTCCAATTGAGAGAGCACATTGTCAATATATTGATTATCAACTGCACAATCATTGCTAGACTGACACTCTAAAATTTTATCAATGTTCCTACTCCAACAATCAATTAACAAATCTGTGAACATGTCATACCTAGTGACGGATCTTGGTGCTAAATGATCAAACCATAGTTGAACATCCCCTTGCAAGGATTCTCTGAAGGCTCGCATATAAACATCTTCATTGTCTGCCACTCTAGATTCCATGTAATCCCAGAGAATGTCCAAATGACTTTCAATAGATATATCATTATTTCCACTAAACTGGGGCAACCTCATAGTGTAATCGTTTGGCATAGGATGAGGTGCTCCCGGTATTTCAGAAAAGTCAAAAGGAGACCGTTTGTCTTGTTTTTTAACAACTCTAGTTACTTGGCTATAAGGCTTTGAGTGGGACTGATTTCTAGGTTCATGTTGACTTATAGGTCCACTTGGGATGGTTGGGAAATCTTTATTGCATGGGTGAGGAAGTTGGCGGGTATCATAAAGATTGTGATAACTAGATTCATACCCATAGTCATGCTCGAGATCATCCTCATACCCGTAGTCTGACCTCGATCTATCCCTTTCGTTTATTTGTCTTATATTTTCAATCATGTTTTTGGTTAATTCCTTCATGTTCCTCAGAAATACATCCGAATTCATTATGATTTATGGTATATTCTAAGAATTTAAGATTAATACGTTGGGCACGGTCCTTAGTGGTGTCGCGGAGTGGAGTGGCCAGGTGAACCACACAAGTAATTCATCGATAAAAGATATGTTGTAGGGAAAAATGAGGTATGTTGAACCAAGGTAGGCCTCTGCCTCCCTGGCAACGGCGCCAAAATGTTGGCAAAGAGAACGAGAGTATAGCTTGAGGAAAAATGTCGAACCAGTGTAGGCCTCTACCGCCCCAGCAACGGCGCCAAAATGTTATCACCAACCTTGTAGTTGCCTATGTATGATGAATCCAGGATGGATGGTAGAGGGGCAAGCAACTAGGGAGGTGGAACCAAGATTGCCTAGACTCCTAAATGGATGGTTGCCACGTCAATCAAGGCAGTCTTCGCTTTATGTTATCTAAGTCTAAGACAACAACGGGGGAGACCCGGATCTACTCCCGACAGGAGAGATCAAACCTAGACAACAGAACAGATCAAATGCACTTTGAGGTACGTAAGGTGTAAGGTGTTCAGAAGCTCTAGATCTACAGTAGGATTCAGTAGATGGATCAGGACTTCAGCAGTATATTGGCTGATCCAAAGCAGTAATCGGATACCCTTTGGGGGAAATGGTTAGATCTAAGTTTTTGGTACTAGGAACTAAAGAAGATGATCTTTACCTTGGGAAGCGTAACCGAGGCAAGATGGGCAGGAAAATAGTCGGGACTATCTAGTACCTGGGTGACAGACTCAATGAAAAAGGTGAACAGGTGTGACTGTCAGAG
This sequence comes from Pseudotsuga menziesii, assembly GCA_001517045.1. NCBI lineage: Eukaryota > Viridiplantae > Streptophyta > Pinopsida > Pinales > Pinaceae > Pseudotsuga > Pseudotsuga menziesii. The sequence goes on from LPNX010342107.1 coordinate 7,922, forward strand.
TCATAAAGGAACAACCAATTTCAAGGGGAAGAGATCAATTCAGGGCTAGGGGGTGCTATGCAGTTTTCAGACCAAAATTCAGATCTGGGTCAAACCAGCAGGAATTTGACCAGCGTTGCAGTAGATTCAGTGAAGGGGTGGCCCTATCTATGAAACCCAGCAGTGGTTTGGCCAAAGATCGGACGGTTCCCGGATTTAGTATTTTTAAGGGTTTTTTAGTATTTTAAGGGTTTTCAGAAATATGGAAGGAAAACAGGTACAATGGATTTAGATCTGTTAAAGAGAAGAAGATTACATGTTGGATCATACCTGGAAATGCTTGTAGAAGTTTTAACAGTGATGATCCTTGCTATCTCGATCAATTCTGGAAGATCCAAGTGATTTCTATGACAGATGTAAGCTCCAAGCCACCAATGCTCCCCCTACCCTGCATGAGCAAAGGTCAACAATATCAGATTTGCTAAGACAAGATAAAGAAACTAATCGCTATAGGAAAGTAAAAAGAAGTAATCATAGATCACAATGAAACTAATGAAAACCCCCTGATCCAAGACAAGATAACCGAATGAGTTGAGGTCCCCCCTGCAAAAACGCTCCAGCCAAAACGCCCTTCTGTAGACAAGACAATGACAGTAGAAAATATATAGATCTCACATGAATTTCCACAATGCTAGGAAGCAGAAGACTATCCAATCACCATTTGAGAACATCAGATGCAAAGCAGATCCAGAAAATATCCACGGAAAAATCTTTCTATTATTTAGATCCAAGAGCCAAAGACCACTTACAAATGAGAAGCTCTCTCCTTTAAATAGAAATGAGAGAACCACAATCATAACCAAATCCTAACCACTTTCAAAACGAGTGGCTAACATTAAAAGATAAAATGTTCTAATCAAGGGTTGAGATGAGCTCAACATACAATACATGGATCAGTATAACCATAAAGTACGAAAGTGGACTAAATCACCCATCAAGAGGGTACCCCACTCAGCAAGAAATAAATGAAGCACATGGTGGGTCCATGGAGTGTTGACTAACTCCCTCTGGGTGTCCCCATGGCACAATAAAATAAAATAATATTTTAATTCTTTGACTTTGTGCCTCCTTGAGGAAATCGTGAGCATCCCAAAATCTCCAGAAAATAAAATAAAAATGCCCAAAAATAGGTGTGGGTCCAATCAGGTGCTGCAGCTGTTGGAGAAGGTGTGGAGGACATCACTCTCATCATTATGACTCATCCCATGTCATTTCCTTGCATCAGTAGCCCAAATCGATTTCTTCAATAGCCATTTAATCATTTTTTAATTTGGCTCGGAAAACGTGAACCTGGCAAAACAGCCTCCTAGGGTGCCTACGTTGTCAAACTGAGCCCACCAGGGTCTCTGGGATGGGGGTACTATGGTACAAACAAGTGGCTGCACCCCCTATGCCCATACAATGCCTTAGGAGATCCAACTGAAACATTTCCCTGCTCAGACATATCAACCTGTGAAGCAAAACTGCATCATAAAGGAAAAATGAGCTTGATCATATCTACAAGTGCTTAGACTCAGAGAGTCCCAATCCATCTAGGGTGTATACTCATACCCTTCACAGGTCTCTACCTGATCATCAACCATATCCAATAAACAATATAACCATTTGTAAATGATCAGACACCAATAATAACTCAGACTATCATCCATCTGCTACAAGTGTTATAAGGCTAAGACATGCTCTACAACTCATTCAAGCAACAATCACAAGTAGCAGTCATTTCACTGGCGGTACATCAACCAATACATATATAAGGCTTTATTTATTATTACTCAGACTAGATTTTCAGGACTATACTCACTTCATAGTTGTAGTCAATTTGCTAGTGAAGGGTGAAGGGTGAAATTTTACAAGGCTAGGACAAAGGATGACTTTCTACTTAAGTTTTAACATCATGACGCTTTGGATATGGAAAGGAAAAACTCACTAAAACCAATGTCGGAAAACAACAACACAAGGAATGGCAGTGCCTCACAAATGGTTGAGTTGTTTAGAGAGTGCTTATTCAACTTAGGCATCATGACTACATCAAGCTTGATCCAGTTTCATTAGGATCATCAAATTTTATTTCTATGGCTTTTTTGGCCTATATGACCCTTTTGGGACTTCACCAGTGCTTAGAAGCACAGCTAATCGCAACTTTCATCCGGGACATATTTATATATATAAGGTCAGCAATATTTGGATATAGCATATTTTAACCATTGCTTTTTGGACCTTTTCTTATACCTTCAAGGGGTATTTTAGCATTTCATTGCTCTTGCCCTCTTTACATATGTTAAGAAACACAGTTTAGCATTTTCATTTTCCATGGGCGCATATATAACATTTCCAATACAGGTAGTACATGAACTTTCAGTTTTAGCCAACAACATCTCAAGTGACCAGGGGGAATTCTGCATAGTGCCAAACATCGAGACAACCGACCAGAATGATTTAGGCATATAATCCAACTCACCAAAGGCAAGTTCTGTCACCAACTTAGAGCCGAGACACAATATAAATAGGGAGGCTTGTCCAACAAAGGTTCTAGCAGGGAAAAAGGTCCTCCATGCCATAAGTCAAGAAGTCATTCGGGTTGAAAACTAAACTGGAAGGTAATGGATGGGTGGAGATAGTGAATGATGAAGCCAAAACTAGCAAGCCAAAACAATGGTGGGAATGACTACCTCTATTCTTCCTAAGGAGGGTAAAACCAATGAGTATAGATCAGGAACTTCCAAGTCTAAGTAGGGACATCAATACATAATACAAAATACATCCAAGTCCATATAATTATGACCGCCAGATCATGACACCACATGTTAATACATGTCACAAAAATGAGTATAAGAGCAATGATAACCATAACACAATATAAAAAGCTGAGTCATAATCATGCATATAATCCATCTGAAACATCATCGTCCAATGAGAAAGCACTAATATAAAACTGGGCATCAATAACTGCTCTGTAATGACTAAATGGATACATCAGTCCTCAGATCTAGGTGTCCTGAGACTCAGTCCTGACATGGGAGAGTACAATAGTCCACCAATACAATAATGATCCGTCAAAACTGCTCATCTCAGCATCTCATATGTAAGAGATCTGGCTGAAAAATTTACTGTGTCTGAAAAATAGAATATGGTAGCTTGGCTACTATATATGTGATAACACCGGCGAACATAAGGGGGGCTCGGGGAGCCCCTCGGCCTAAAGGTTTGCGAGGGTCCCGCCCCTGACAAAAGTTTTGGGTCCTTTTTGGGCCGAAAATATTAAATCAACTTGTTTTTTAAGTTCGCAGGTCTCCACTTTCAATGCCCATAAAAGGTCGTTTTTTTAGATAACTCGATCGATTAGACCGGTTCGATACCAAATTGGTTGATTCGTTTTCTGAATCCGTCGGTTTGGTATCGAACTGATCGACTAAATCGATTTGGTGACCGAGTTGAACTAGTTCCCTATCAAATCGGTAGATTGGTCAATCTCAAAATCAATCTGACCGATTTTTAAAACTATGTTGCTTCCCCTGCTCTGACTCCCAAGACTTCCTAAAGCCCTGTTCCTCCTCAAATCTCATCTCCCTCCTCACAACAACTCTCCTCTGTGAAGGAATATATATGCGGAAGGCGTTCCAAGTATCGTCATACCCCACAAAGATACCGTTATTTGCAGTGGGCTCCAACTTTGTCCTCTTCTCAAAAGGGACATGAGAATAAGTCAAACAACCAAATATGTGAAAATGGCTAACCTTGAGCTTCTTTCTTGTAAAAGCCTCCTCAAGAGTCATGCACCCCAAGTCTCGATGGGGACTCCTATTTTGAATGTATACAATTGTACTAGAAGCCTCGACCCATAGAAAGAAACAAAGACTGATCATGAAGCATCGCTCTAGTTGCTCCTATTATGGCCATTTTCTTCCTTTCAGCGACCTTATTATGCTGTGAGGTATACAATGTACATAATTGTCAACTATCTCCTAATCTCCTCCTGTCTACAAAACTCATCACAAGCATTGGAGGTGTTGCCGCCTTACACGCACCTAGGGGGTTAGTGTAGCAGAAATCTTCAAGTTGCTCGATGCATCTTTAGGGGCAAGTCTCGAGTCAAGTGCTGTCACCTGGTCCTGTCTCCTTCGTTTAGCCAAACGCCTAACGAAGCCAAGGGGGGTGGTCCCTATAAAGAGTTGCTAAGGCTCTTTGAATGTTTTTAGTCGTTTTAACAACAAAGTAAGTATTTTAGGAGTTTTTCGAAGTGAATTACTGAATCAAGATATTTGCAAATATGAAAAGTACTTCAACAACATATAACATCAACATATAAGGTTTAAGCAACAATAGTACACTGATAATAAGTAAATGAAGAGTATTGTTGTAAATGTAGATCAGTGCCAATGGAATCAAAATAAAATAGTGTTGTTGAAAACATAAAGTGTTTTGCAAATGTCTCTTGGTTCGTTTTAAGTTAAAAGTGGATTTAGATGAGTGGATTAGAAAGGGAAGGGCATTCTAGATATACCTGACGGTACGAGGAGTATGTCGAAAAACATTATCAAATATGATTCCATGTGAGGAAATGTTGGCTGGATTGGAGTCCCTGGGAGGTGTCCAACACTAAACCAATCGAAGGAGTAGCCTGACGGTATCTCGAGGTCACTACCTAGTGGTTCCTGCTTCCTCTATGAAATTTCCCCACAAGAGATTGAATCGAAGCGTTGGATTTTTTCCTTGGGAGATTTATTGGGGTGTGAATTGAATTAAACTAGCCACTTGACTTCCTTTTTGACACACCCACTCTGGATTGGACGAACCGCAGATGGTCTAGAGCATGCGGGAAGGGTGGCCTTGGTTTATTTTAAGGATTTTAGTGCAATAATTGTCTTGATTATTAGTCCCCAAGGATCTCTTTCTAGGTCAATTTTCTGGAAGCCCAGAAGGCTTTCCAGGGCACCTGCTCTTGGAGGCTGGCAAGTTAGTAATAAAAAAAAAAGTTGACGGCTAGAGGACGAGCACCCATTTTTTGTATAATGTACGACTCAATTTCCCCCACAGGGAAACAGGGTGAGATTGGCCTCCAAAGGGTTTGTTATCACTCGGTTATTTTCCTATGGTTGTGAGTAGGAAATCACTGGGGTAACCATTTCAAACCAACCTTTAGGCTGTATTCTAGCCTTTACAACCAGAGAAGGCTCTCTCAGGGTCACAAGGACCATTCACATACACATATGTCTTGCAACAAGCATTCAGAAGGCTAAATTTGCGATTGAGAATAGATTGTTTGTATTTCAAAGGGTGTAAGACAGACAAACAGAAAACACCATTAGGCAATGGAGTCGAAGCCTGAAACGTTCAAGGGCTTACAACAATAATGATAGGTGATTATCCTTCACAATCTGAGGCAACGTGAGCATTAACATTTAGTCAAATAACTTTAAGAGATGGCAGCGGAAATGAGAAGAAGCCCAGTGAAACAAGAGGCACCTATCTGTGGATGAATCTCCTGAAACACCTTTAGCAGAAGCCACAATAAAGGCTGATAACTGAAACAGAGCACCTAGTAGAGGGTGAATTCCATGACACTCATCATAAACACAACAAATACGTTTTCTGATGAAGGAGCGCTCAACAGAAAACAAATTCCTTGCATACAACTAGAACGTATTAGCGGAACTTCACGCATACATGGAAATGGAGCATACAGGAAAACACATATTGAACATTGAACACTGTGATGAATCTCATACACTTAGAACATACTTCTACATTAAATACTTCAAAGAAAAACTCAGGGCTATAAAACCAAGCACAGAGGCTTCCAAAATGAATGTCGTACCCTTTTCTCCTCTATTGAGGTTACATTTATAGTTCAATTTGATCCCAAGATGAATCTCGAAACAGAGCGCCAAAACTAGTTACATCATGGGAATCACACCCGAACGTACAAAGTTCTAACAAATTCTGAGGTAGCGGATTCACCATGATCACAAATCAAATCGGGAAGCACGCTGTGATACATGTGATTGATCAAAACATAAAACCTTGACATTTGGGGGCTCAGGCTCGCTTGATGAAAACGACTATTCAGAGCATCTTCAAACGACCTTCTGCTGCAGAGGTGAACGAGTGGTTCTGATACCTGAGTAGAGGCTCCTCAACCTCTTTCTTCGAAATTGCGGATTTTGGATTTCGGGTTCACCATCTTTCACAACCAAACTTCTGCAAGCTCCTTTCAACAAAATTGCAGATTTTGGGTTGTGGATCCGACTTTTCCCGATGTTCAACTTCCACCTTTTCCTTTCCGCCACTCTTTACAACCGTCGATTTCGTGCGGACTCCGTCCTGACCGTTGATTCGAGAGAAGGCGCGGATCTCATCTTATCTTTGTGGATCCGCTATCTTCCTTGCACCTTTCTCTTGCGTGATTCTTCTGGAGTGTCCGATCTTTTGCGGCTCGGATCTTCACCGTTAAAATCTGCTGGCTTGACCCAATGCCGCTGATTTCCAAATCTTATTTCCTCGTGTATGTTAGATCAGCAGGATCCACCTTCGCTGTAGATCTTCTTCATCTCCCGATCTGACGACCACTTTCATATGATGTTTAACACCATTCCGTAGATAGCCAAATTTATTTGAAACGTGTTGCTTACCCTTGCAGAACTTGTTTATAGTCGTCGATCTCCTCCATGGCAGCTTTGCTCTGTCTAGTCTGAATGAGACTTAACATTGAAGCGGATTTTTCATACAAGGCTCATTTCCAAGGTCGTGCTTAAGGATTTTTAACCATTCTGATACTTCAAACTTAGGAATAAGCCTTCTAAACAACTTCAAACCATTTTTGCACACCTCTAGGTCATAAGATATGGATTTTTAGACCTCACCTTACATTTACTCTGGTCTGACCCCCTTTCCGACCATTTAGCCCAGACATGGTGCTAACAGTTGGCTCCAATTGGGGATGCTATCTTCCTTGCGAAGTAGCAAAGAACAGTAGACCAAGTACTTGATCCATTGGGTTGGCCCCAAGCTTTCTTGAAATCCTTGACCTGTTCTCAAGATTGAAAACAACTGTGGACTGCAACTCTAAACTTGAAACCAAAACTGAACTGCTACTGAAATCAAACTGAAAAATTGCTAAGAGAAATGATCGGCATGTCGAGCTTATTCACACCTACCACCCTACTTTATGAGCACCAATGCCCAATCAAGTAAACTCTGACATCCAATGAAACCAACCAAGCAATTGATCTAATGATTGAGCTTCTTCATCATGCTTGATCCAAATCAGAAATAAAAACCTTAATGGCAAAAGGTTATGATAAAAGACCTGATCTTTACTACAAACACATAACCAACCATTCCTACTGCAAAGCTTCTCCATGTGTTCAGCTACTGGATCATAAGATACGTGACAACTTTCAAATATTTCTATCATTCGTTTGCCATGACAAGGCTTCTCCAACCATAACTTCTTTAGCACCCTGTCAAACTGTTTTCCAAAAGAACCTTGAAAGGAATGCTCATTACAACTTGCGAATGAGACATCAACTACTTCATTCAAAATTTCAGAATTTAAAACTTGATTTTGTCCAAGTGTTTCAAAGGAAACAACATTGTGTTCATCAAGTAAAATAATATCTTCTTGACATAAAATTTCTGAATTTGAAAAAGATAAAGGAACATCCCATTTAGAGCCCTAATCTTCTTCTTTGTGATCTAACCCTTCATGGTAGACTGCTGGTGTTTTCATAGGCTGGGATTGATTGCATGACTGCTCATCCTTTTCATCATCCATAAACAAAGAGGGCTTTGCATGCTCTTGTAAATCTTCAAGTGATATTCGAGTTTGATAAACACACAAAGGTCTTTCTTCAACCCTTAATTCAAGGTCTGACTCCTCTTTACTTGCAATTTCAGAGAATAAACATGTGGAAGGACTATAAGACTGATATTTTCCAGAATTAGAATTCTCTATATAATCAACCACGAAAGTATTATAACTTTGAAGAAATTGCTGCTGTAAAAGGGTATTTTCTGATTGGACATGGGCAGCCTCCTCTTGTAACCAAATTTCAGAAGTTGAATGATATGAGGAAAAATTTGATTGACAGTCCCAACTTCCTTCTTGGTCACAAAAAGATTGACAAGAATGCTGCAAACTATCATTGATTTCGGGGAGAGAAATGTAACAGGTTGAAACAAAGTTTTGGCTTATGTCAATTTCAGTCAAGGAAGACATTATCCACTGCTGAGAATTTTCTTGAATATCATGGCAACTGGTTTGTATTCCCTTTTTCTGGAATGAATTCTCATATAAAATTTCTAAAAGCTCTTCATCCATAAACTCATCATCACTGTGCACGTTCTCCAAATCTTCAATGAAACCTTTAACATGCATGCAACAATTTTGAACTAGCAACAAGGAAGGATATTGATCTTTAAAATGTTCATGAAATACTGTATGAAAGTCTGTAAGAGAACATAAACTTCCTGACGGTAATCCCTCATACCATGACCTTGAGCATTTTCACAATGTTCCACGAAGTTTTCGGGGTGGGGGAGCGTGGGAGCGGGGAAACGCACAAGGGGGGGGGTGTGGAAGCTACCCGAAATTTTAGGGAAATTTCGGGGAAACGGGGGGATGTCGGAGTCATAAAAATTAATTTAAAATATAAAAATGATAAATCCCAACAATAACTGTTACCATGTAAAAAGTAAAACTAAAAACTAAATTCATCATTATATGGGGTGTACATCTATTAGTTTTTAGCATATCAAATTTCAAATTTGTAAATGATACTGAACTATGTTACTATACCCATGTAAAAACTAAAAACTAAATATCATAATTATCATTATGCAATGTATATCTAAATTCAAATTTCAAATTTGTAAAAGATAATGCAACAAATGCTGAAGTCTGAAATAGTCAAATAGATACCGAACAATGAACACAGAGAAGTTAGAACTTAGAATAGTGACGATTGCTCCAAGTTTAGTTGCAATATGATTATGAAATGAAATCGTGAGAGGATAGCGTTTAGGAAGGTCTTAGACTCTTAGGTTAGTCTAGGATTTAATTTAATTTTTGTTTAATTATATTTTAATTTTTAAACAATTTTTTAATATTTTAATTTGCATTTATTTTTATTGTGAAAGATGAAAGTTTGGGAGGGACGGGGGGGTGCCTAGAAGCCCCCCCTAGGGGAAAACGGGGGGACGCCTAGAAGCCCCCCCTAGGGGGAAACATGTTCCGCACTTGGGGAAACGTGGGGAAACGCGTTTCCCTGAGTTTCCCCCAAAAGGGGGACATGGGGTAATGTTTCCCCAGGAGTTTTCCGGTTCCGGAAGTGTGGGGGAGCGAGGGGGCACGTTCCCCACCCTAGGGGACGCGTCCCCGTGGAACGCTCATGCAATTCAACTACCAGCTTATATATATGCATATGAAATCTCACCAAATGAAGGGCAACATCATCACTCTTTTGATCTTTGAATTTTGGAAGACACCTTTGCCAATCTACATTAGGTATTCAATTCGGAAAACCAGGAATGTGAGCATGATTCATAGGGGCATACCTCGTAGATATAGAACTCATCTTGATGATGAAAAAACTGAATCAACTCTTCAAACTTTGCAACCTTTTGACAGTGGAGTTGCCATAAGAAGTTCTCAAGACTGGATTCTTTGAAGATGGAGTCACCAAGTAAAAAATGCACAACCGCTATTTGCTTTGCAGCCTCTTGACCCTCCGAATCAGTCTCTCTGGATCCAAAATTTCTTGCAAAGGTTCAGCATTAGGATTGCTCCTTGTATTTGTCCTTCTAGCCGACATCATTCCTAGTGGAGTCACCTTCCAAAAGCTTTGAGGGGAGTCGCCAGATCATATACAACCAATATGTGTCTATGACCAGCTGCTCAGCTAGGTCATAGAACTAGGACAATGTCGTTCTTCCGAGGAAATAATAGCAACTAGTCCCCGACAACGACGCCAAGATGTTATCACATGGTAATTTTCCTATGGTTGTGAGTAGGAAATCACTGGGGTAATCATTTCAAACCAACCTTTAGGCTATATTCTAGCCTATACAGCCAGAGAGGGCTCTCTCAGGGTCACAAGGACCATTCATATACACATATGTCTCACAGCAAGCATTCAGAAGGCTAGATTTCCGATTGAGAATAGATTGTTTGTATTTCAAAGGGTGTAAGACAGACAAACAGAAAACACCATTAGGAAATGGAGTTGAAGCTTGAAACATTCAAGGGCTCACAACAATAATGATAGGTGATTATCCTTCGCAATTTGAGGCAACATGAGCATTAACATTCAGTCAAATAACTTTAAGAGATGGTAGGGGAAATAAGAAGAAGCCCAGTGAAACAAGAGGCACCTATCTATGGATGAATCTCCTGAAACACCTTTAGCAGAAGCAACAATAAAGGCTGATAACTGAAACAGAGCACCTAGCAGAGGGTGAATTCCATGACACTCATCATAAACACATAACAAATACGTTTTCTGATGAAAGGAGCGCTTAACAGAGAACGGATTCCTTGCATACAACTAGAAACGTATTAGCAGAACTTCACACATACATGGAAATGGAGCATACAGGAAAGCACATACTGAACATTGAACACTGTGATGAATCTCAGACACTCAGAACATACTTCTACATTAAATACTTCCAAGAAAAGCTCAGGGCTACAAAACCAAGCACAGAGGCTTCCAAAATGAATGTTGAACCCTTTTCTCCTCTATTGAGGTTACATTTATAGTTCAATTTGCTCCCGAGATGAATCTCGAAACAGAGCGCCAAAACTAGTTACATCATGGGAATCAAACCTAAACGTACAAAGTCCTAACAAATTATGAGGTGGCAGATTCGCCATGATCACAAAACAAATCAGGAAAGCACGTTGTGATACGCGTGACTAATCAAAACAAAAACCTTGACATCTGGGGGTCTCAAGCTCGCTTGATGAAAACGACTATTCAGAGCATCTTCGAACAACCTTCTGCTACAGAGGTGAAGGTGTGGTTTTGATATCTGAGTAGAGGCTCCTCAACCCCTTTCTTCGAAATTGTGTATTTTGGATTTCGGGTTCACCATCTTTCACAACCGAACTTCCGCAATCGTGCTTCCGCCTTTTCTCTTCCGCAAGCTCCTTTTCGCAAAATTGTGGATTTCGGATTTCGGGTTGCGGATTCGACTTTTCCTGAAGTTCAACTTCTGCTTTTTCCTTTCCGCCACTCTTTACAACCGTCGATTTCGTGTAGACTCCGTCCTAACCGTTGATCCAAGAGCAAGCACAGATCTCATCCTATCTTTGCGGATCCGTTATCTTCGTTACACCTTTCTCTTGCGGGATTCTTCTGGAGTGTTCGATCTTTTGCAGCTCAAATCTCCACCATTGAAATCTGCTGGGTCGACCCAATTCCGCTGATTTCCAAATCTTATTTCCTCGTGTGTGTTAGATCAGCGGAATCCACCTCCGACGTAGATATTCTTCATCTCCCGATCTGACTGCCACTTTAATCTGATGTTTAACACCATTCCGCAGATAGCCAAATTTATTTGAAACGTGCTGCTTACCCTTGCGGAACTTGTTTATAGCCGTCGATCTCCTCAATGGCAGCTCCGATGTGTCTATTCTCGCCGAGACTTAACACTGAAGCGGATTTTTCATACAAGGCTCATTTCCAAGGTCGCGCTTAAGGATTTTTTACCATTTCAATACTTCAGACTTAGGAATAAGCCTTCTAAATAACTTCAAACCCTTTCTGCACACCTCTAGGTCATAAGATATGGATTTTTAGACCTCACCTTACATTTACTTTGGTTTGACCCCCTTTCCGACCATTTAGCCTAGACATGCTACTAACAGGGTCATGTCTTTGTCATTTTCTGGATGTTTAGAAGGCTTTCCAAGGCACCTGCCTCTAGAGGTCAGCTAGTATATACTGTTGTGCAAATAAATAATAAAAAGGTTGCTTGTTTAGAGTCTAGTGGAGCCTTCTCATCATTCCAACCATTTGTGAGACACTGCCATTCCCCTATTGTTCACTAGTTCAACTTATGTGTTGTGTTGATTCCCTTGTCCTCTAGCCCAAATGCATACGGTGTCGAGTTATCAAGTCATCCCCTTTGGCCTTACTTGATTTCATTCACCTCCACCCATGACTATCAAAATGGCTGAATCCATGAATGAGTATACATTGGTGGATCTTGTTAAAGGCAGTTGATCATTTTAATTCGGATTATTTATATATATGTTGTGCTTATATTCACCAACATAAGCTACTTGCATTTGAGTCTCACTGTTAACATAGATAATGGATCATGCATATTTGTTCTTGTACTTTGAGTTTAGCATTTGGGTCATTATTTGATCAGTCTTGACCTGGTCAACCTAGTGTTGACCAAGCCAGGAGTAGGATCCAGCATGAGTTTTGGACTAGTGACTTTTTATGATGTTTTTTTATGGTCTACAGTTGTTCATTAGACATATTCATCTTTCAGATGATTATTTGTTATGATGGCTTGTATTCTTTTCATGATTATCAACATTTACATGCTTTATTATTATTATGGTTCGGACATGGATGGGGCCTCTGATGTACCTTTGTGATGGACATATTGGGTGTGAGTACTTATTCCTAGTTGATTTTGGACATTCTGAGTCCATTGGTATAGATTGTTTTCAGTTTCGGCCAGTTGGAGGAGAGATATGGTTCTTTCAGGCATTTTGCAACAGATTTTCCCTGGGAAATTAAAAATAAAACACAGTGCAAATATTGGTGAGATATCCTAGGGCACTAAGAGTGAATCCTTTGGGTGCAGCCAGTCGATTGTACCATATACCTTGCGTGCCAAGCACATCCGTTTCGTCATTTTTTTTGCCTAGATGCTTCCCGGGTGAGATTTTGACAATTTTATGTTCCCAAGGAAGCAACTTAATGATAAAAAATGGCTAATGAGGATATCTATTTGGGAAATTGAGGGAAAGGAATGGCATGAAATTGGTCCGGGGCACAGTGTTTGGGTCACCTTCATCATCCAGCATCAACTTCACTCTACTTGGGGTCCACATATCTTTGATTTATGTAGTTTGAGGGTGTTTTGATGTATTTTGAGGGAGATACCCTTGTGATTTTTATCACTCCTTTATATTATTTGCCACCACACCTTGTTATTGTGCCATGGGGCCATGCTAGTGAAGGATAACATGACCTCCTAGCCCCACCATGTTTTACTTTGTGGTCATTAGTCATATTTTATGTGCTGCACCCCCTTGTTGGGCATTTCTAGTGATGTGCCCCCTTCTATTTGTGAGTTGATCCATGTGAGATGTATCCGACTAATCTTAGCCGTAGATTAGGATGATGTTATCTTATGATCTCGACCCTTGATCTTTTTGGATCTAGGTTTAGTGTATTGGAGAGATCTATATATTGAGATGCTCTCTCATTTGTAAAAAGGGACCTTTGGCTCTTGAGCTCTTGGAATAATAAAATATTTTGCAAAACCCTTGAAAGCTTTGTCGAAAATCTTGTGAGGAGATTGGAAAGTCTTATTCTCTTTAGCATTCTTGCGGATATATGTATTTCTAATATTTTTTGCAGATTGCCGCCCACTTGTTGAAGGAAGTGATTTGGGTAGGGGCGCTATTGTGACAGAGCTCCATAGTATTCTCTCAAATCGCCATTGGTTTAGGGAGTATTTTTATTGTGTCTTGCGGCCATCTTGATGTTCTTTGGTTCATCTTTCTTCGTCATTTCATCTATCTTTTTGCAAATCGATTCTCATTGAAGATCTCTTTTGTAGGAGGAGGGAGTGCTTGACATCTTGGAGGGACTAGCGATTCCACTCGGAGAGGCATAGAAAACACTCGTAATTGATCGGAGAAGCAAGATCATCATCATACAAGGTTAGTAGCAAGTATTTCTAGGTACGCTTGCATTTGTTTTATTTTTCTTGGGCTTAATCCAATTGTCACCATAAAACCCTCTTTCTTCAAACCCTAGTTTTGTAAATCTGATAGATCCGGTGAGTTTTTGATGAAGGCCATCAAAACCCACTTGGAGACTGTTGAATAAATCCTAGATCTCGAATTTCACGTTAATCAGACTCCCTTTTCCCTGGGATCTAGTACTAGTCATTCTAGGTGGGGCGCCTCCTTTGGGTGGGTGGTCGAAATTTCAGATCTATCATCTGGCTATGCTTGAACCCACCTCAAAATCACAGATCTATCCTTCAAACATCTCAATCTAGTCACACTTTTGGGTCTGCTTTGTCCACTTGTGCATATTTTCTTAAGTGGGTCCTTTAAGGTTTTCTTTTGTATGTGGCTAGATGATCTACTTTGCTTAACTCATTGTGGTACCTTCCTTATCAAGTTGGGTGAATTTCCCTATTTGCTAAGCCTCCCCAACTTTGTCTCAACCATTTTACAACATTGTTTCATAGATCTAGATTCCCTCACACACTGTCTCTCCTTTTTCATTCGTTGCATACCCCTAGGAGTGTTTCGAGTAGGTTCGCAAGCCCTCTTAGGATAGTAGGGTCTCCCCCTTGGTCATATTCCAAAATGATCTAAAGTGACAAGAGCCCGTCCGGTGTGACAACTACCCTTCACCTGTAATGGACGAGGCCCTTGTGGTGTCATTGGTTAGTTACCCCACCTCTACCTTCTTGGATGGGATGCCTTTAGTGGGTAGCTATACTTTGTGTGATAACAGTAGCCATCAATGTAAATGGAATTGTTTCATGGAAGTATAGGCAGTGAATTTGTTATCATGTTTAAGATCCAAACGGATATGACTTTTTGTCATTGATGCTAATTTCATGGCACTTGCCACCACCAAATATATGTAGTGATAGGTATGTAGTGGAGTGCATGGTAGTAACATGGCATAGAATAAATATAGTGAACTTCATATGAAGAAGTGGAATTTCTTAGCCCATTCAGAATTCAGTGGACTCAACAATTTTTAGATTTTAGGATTGGTAGGATCTCTCTTGAGTGCATGGTAGTAACATGGCATAGAATAAAATATAGTGAACTTCATAATACATATGAAGAAAGTGGAATTTCATATCCCATTCAAAATTCGATGGAGTCAACAATTTTTAGGATTTTAAGATTGGTAGGATCGCTCTTGGTAAATTTAGACGCTCCACGAATTGCTCTTGGGGATTTCAAAATGTTTCGTTCTAGCTCTTGAGTTCTAGGAAATTGAGGAACCTTGGAAATGGATTCCCCACCATTGAGAACAATTCCTACTTGATTAAATTATTGATTATTAATCAATATGAAACTAAGATGCAGGAAACGCCACCCCCCTGTCCCTGCATCGTTTCCATACGGAAACGTGTTTCAATGTTTGGGATGGTACGAAAACGCCTTCCCGTACAGGAAACCCGTCCGTACAATGTGTTTCCTCTATTCCAATGATTTTAACTTATTTAATTTGGAATTTTTTTTTAAATTTTGACTTCAATTAATGGTTCTAGGAAGGTTCTAGAGGCCATCTAAAAGTTTTAAAATGGAGTTTACCCTCTCATTTGGCATAGTGATTGCTCTTGGAGTGAAGCCGATATTTGCAAGGGTTTATTTGTGTTTGAAGATTTGAAGAGAGGCCACTTCAACAAGGGTGATTTCAGCATTGAGAAAGGCAATTTTCAGCTTTAAGGAAGGTAGATTTTAGAGGGAAGCTCAACAAGAGTTTTTTTACAGAGGTTTAGTGGTTTTTTTGGGCAGCTACAACCATCATTTTGGGGCGTTTTTTGGTGTTTTGGAGTAGCTTCACCTACAAGAAGCAATTTGTGGTGAGAAGCATGCTTGATTCAACTTCTATGCCACTGTTTTTCACTTGTTTTTAATTTTTCTAAGGGTTTATGCACCAATATGCATTTTATTTATGGCTGGTCTGTTTTTTTCTTTTTCTTTTGTAGCAATAGTAATGGCAACCAACCAAGCTCCTGCTTTAGCCCTCAAGCCCAACACGAGAGCTGAGGACTACCCCCTTTGGGCTCATGTTGAAAAGATTGCAAGATGTGGAGGTGTTGGGTCATGGGTATGGAGATGCATGCTTTGTAAATATATGTATAGGGGCTCCTACCCAAGAGCAAAGGGGCATATTTTCCATGAAACAAGAAAGGGTACTGAAGGTTGCTTAAAAACAATTGACCTAAGTTTGAGAAGGAGGTATCAAAATGAGCAAGATGAGTTCGATAGGGAAAGAGAAGACATGAGCAACTTACTAATGCGGCCGTTCAAGCTCCAAACACTGAGCCAAGGATTGTGCATGAAGCAAGGAAGATGAAAGCAACTCGCCAAGAACAAGTGCAACCATCCAAAAACATTGTGGGGTCTCTTTTAATTCAGCAAAGAAAAATAACTTAGTTAGTAAATGTTCAAGGCAGAGAAGAAGCTGACACAAGAGTGGCTAGGGCCATTTATGGTAGTGGTATACCTTACTGGCAAGATCTAGTGAGGGAAATCAACACAGCTCCTGCAGGGTACAAGGGGCCCAATTATGAAAAAGTCCGCTCTAATTTGCTCAAAAAGGAGGAGCTTGTGGAGGATATCTTACACCAATTCATTCTTCATGGACTAGATCTGGGGTTACCATAGTCTGGCATAGGCCATTAATAAACATCATTGCCAATTCACCAAATGGAGCAATGTTTTTAAAAGCTGAAGATTGTTCAGGGGAGGTGAAAGATGCTCAGTTCATTGCCATTGTTTTTATCAAAGCTATTGAGCAAATAGGGGCTAATAGGTGGTGCAAGTTATCACGGATAATGCACCAGTTTACAAAGTTTCAGGTGTTAATTGTTGAGAGAAGGTATGAGCACATTTTTTTGGACACCTTGCATTGTCCATAATTTGAATATGAGCCTGGAAGAGATTGACCATAAAGTTCCATGGATAAAGGAACTCACAAGAGAAGCAAGGGAGACAATAAAATTTATCACCAACCACCACCATTCTCAAGCAATATTTTGAGAATACTCCAGATTGGAGTTGTTGAAAGTTGTTGAGAAAAGATATGCCTCCAACTTCATCGTGTTGTGTCTCCTTGTTTAAGTTAAGTAGCCATTGATTTCTATGGTGGTGAGTCAGATTTGGCCTGAGAGGAGATAGGCATATACAAAGTAAAGATATATGGTGCACAGGGTGTGCCTTGATGAGGAGTGGTGGAGCAAGATAGATTTCTTGCTCAAGTTCATAGGTCTAGCATTTGCGCTTCTCCAAAGCGTTGACACAGACCAACCTTTCCTGGGAGAGGTATATGATGGCATGAACACCATGATTGAGAAGACTATGGAAATAATTTCACAGGAGTTTCCCTAGCTTTTGTTTGTTGGTGTTGGTTTTGTGAAGAAAATCATGGTTAACAGGTAGAATGGGTTCAACAGTCCCTTGCATACTTTAGCACATGCATTGAACCCTAGATTTTATGATGAGGAGCTCATTGCTCAAAGCAATGGGAAGAGGAAGGTACCCCATCAAGATAGAGAGGTGGCTAATGGGGTGAAAAAAGCCCTTATGATAGTATTTCCAACTCATCTACACAGGGAGGTGAAGGAAGAATTTGCTAGTTTTGCTGCAGGATCAGATGATTATGGAGATATATCAACTTTGGAGGAGAGAAGCACCATGAATCCAGTTAGGTGGTGGGTTTGTCATGGAGCAAATGATGTACATTTGCAAAGCCTTGTCACTCATGTTCTTTCACAAGTTGCAAGCTCTTCATTGGCAGATTGGAATTGGAGCACATATGGCTTTATTCATTCTTTGGAGCACAACAGGTTAGGTTCATAGAAAGATGACGATCTTGTTTATGTGCACTCCAAC
>LPNX010342124.1:5844-104186 GCA_001517045.1 Pseudotsuga menziesii
CTCTATTTATCTGAAGGAAATGAGGCAGTTCTCGAAAGTTAGGGAGGTTGTAGCAGTTAATGGGATTAAGGTAAATGTTACAACTAATCTCCCATTAACGCGTGCTTTTAAAAACTAATT
The DNA here is from genome assembly GCA_001517045.1 of Pseudotsuga menziesii. Taxonomy (NCBI): domain Eukaryota; kingdom Viridiplantae; phylum Streptophyta; class Pinopsida; order Pinales; family Pinaceae; genus Pseudotsuga; species Pseudotsuga menziesii. The sequence goes on from LPNX010342124.1 coordinate 5,965, forward strand.
TTGAGGAAACTATGCGCGGGTCTGTAGTAAAGCAACCCACGCATCATGCGCGACTCTGTACAAGAGCAACCCGCGCATAGATGTATGCGTGACCTGCTGAACATAATACTCACGCATATGCGCGAGATGCCAATAGAGATAGTCGCGCATGCACTCAAAATCTCAAAATAGAAAAGTAACCAGCTGGGCATATAGGTAATGTATTTCATCATCAACCAAGGTATAATGAAACTAGGCAAACCTCAATCCATAAGTGTCCTTTTGTGTGCCGACCTGAGGGATGTCAGTACTCGGACGGAGAGGTTCCATTCAGCTGTATAACATTTAGGTATATCAAGGACCCAATCATCTGACAATACATCATAGCATCAACCGATTCTAATGAATCATCACTCAATAGCATCAAGTTCGATGCCATAGGTGTGGTTATGGCCTTGCAGTCCATCATCTTGAATCTCTTGGGAATCTCTACCCCATACTTCCCTTATCCAAGGAATATTCCATTTGCATTCTACCACACCTCCATGCCTAATAAATAGTGCATCATGCCCAAGTCTTCCATTTCAAACTCAGCAACAATTTTCCTCTTCATATCAGCAATCAACCCATCTATACTTGTTACAAGTAGATCATCCACATATAGTAGAAGTATCACTGTATTTCCATCTTCAACCTTGTAGTAAAGTTTATAGTCTGCTTTACTTTTGGTAAAGCCAAGAATGGATAGGAAACCATCAATTCTACCGTACCATGTCTTGGGTTCCTGTTTCAAACCATTCAGGGCTTTCTTCAGTCTACACACATGAGACTCCCTATCACGTGTCTCAAAACCAAGTGGTTGTTCCACATACACTTCCTCTTCTACTACACCATTCAAGAAAGTAGTCTTGACATCCATCTGGTGTATCTTCCATTTCATCACTGCAGCAAGAGCAAGTACTGATCAGATGGAAGTATATCTTTCCATAGGTGCAAAGGTTTCTTCATAATCTATTCATTCTTTCTGGGAGAAACCACGAGCCATGAATCTAGCTTTATTTCTCGATGCTACCATCTACAGCATGCTTGATCTTGTAGATCCATTTGGAAGTTACAATGGACTTCGCTTCTGGTCTTGGGACAACATCCCAAACATCATTATTCATGATTGATTGATACTCTTCGATCACAGCATCCTTCCATTCTTTCCATTCTTCCCTTTATTCATAGTTGGAAGGTTCTTTATCAATAATGTCACATAGCAAGGCTACGTAACTAGAGCAAGATCTAGTTATATTTCTTCCTCTCAATGTTTCATCTTAAGATCCATATCTTTCTGCACCTTGGATAATTTGATGTACCCAATTAGGTTTCCTCTTATGAGGATTATTCTCTAGAGGTGGATCTACAAATTCTTGTGGTTCTTCAAATTCTTGATCTTCTTCTTGAATTTCTCCATTCATGATTGTATCATGAATTTCGGGTTCTCTTGTTTCTTTAGGTTCTTCACCTGGTCTCTTCCTAGATTTGATGTAGGCTGAATCTTCGCCAAATGTCACATCTCTGCTAATGTCAATATTCTTGAACCCTAGTAAGTATATTCTATAAGCCTTTGAGCTTTCATAGTATCCCACAAATATACCCTTCTTTCCTGAAGGATCTAACTTCATCCTCATTTCTTTCGGAATGTGTATGTACACAGGACAGCTGAATATTCTGAGATGGATAACTTCTGGTTTCTTACCGGAGAATACTTCTTCAGGAGTCTTGTTTTTGAGTACTCTATGGAGTATGGTTCTGTACATAGACCGCTATTCTAGCAGCTTCTACCCATAGATGGATAGGAAGATCTTGATCATGAAGCATAGCTCTTGCAGCTTCCATGATAGTTATGTTCTTCCTTTATGCAATCCCATTCTGTTGTGGATTATATGGAGTGGATAAATTCCTCTTAATCCCTAAGTCTTTGCATAACTCTTTGAATTCATTTTATGTGAATTCTCCACCATTATCTGATCGAAAGGTCTTGACCTTGTTTTCAATGTGGTTCTTGATCAAGGCTTTAAATTCCTTGAACTTGTTGAAAACTTCACCTTTGTTCTTGATGAAGTAAATCCATGTCTTCCTAGAAAATTCATGAATAAAAGAAACATAGCATACATACCCTCTTATAGAACTTGATGACATTTGTCTGCATACATTGGAGTGGATGATTTCCAAGATTCCTTTTCCCTTGCTCTCGCTGCTTGGAAATGTCTTCTTTGTATTCTTTCCTTTCACACATCCTTTGCATACAACTTCATGTTTTGTCTACATTTCTGGGATACCTTCAATAACTTTGCTTGCAACTGGTAGTACTCTGTAATGCACATGTGCAAGCCTTCTATGCCAAAGCTCATTTGGTTCTACCGAGTCCTAAACCAAAGCTTGTTCTGGTTTGCCCTTCAATTTGTATAGTCCTCCTTCTTGTTCTCTAATCACTACTGTATCATCAAAAGACTTTCCCTTTGGCCACATGAGGACTTGGCCATCTACAAATGCAACCCTCATTTATTTTCCATCTAGTGGAGATATGGAGAGGAGGTTCTTCTTTAGTCCAAGTACAAACAATACATCTTTCATCTTGATAGACTATCCAGAGTCTAGCTTATAGGAGGATTCCCCACTACCTTTTATTGGATACTGGTAGCCATCTCCAAGTTTCACCTTGTGAGGTGATTCATGTTTAGATAATTTCACAAAGGATTCCTTGAATCATGTCATGTGCTTGGAAGCACCACTGCCTATAAGCCAATCATTGCTGCCATGTGTGATAGTTACCATGAGAGCGGAGATTAGAACATATTCTTCATCACTTAAAGAATCATCACTCAATTGTCTATTTCTCTTTGTGGAAGGTTCGTCGTCCTCTGCAGTATGAGCATGATGTCTTCTATTTTTTCCCTTCTTCTCGTGAGAGCTACTTTTGTTCTTAGGAAAATCTAGAGCAAAGTGTCCTCTTTCATCACATGTATAGCAAATGAACTTAGACTTATCTCTAGGATTTCTAAAGTTGTTCCTTTGATGAGAGTACTTACTTCTATGGTGGCTAGATCTGGTTCTCTTGGATTGTACTATGAGAGATTGATCTTCACTTCCCATCTGCTCTTCTCGAGCTGCGATCCGAGCTTCTTCTTGAGAGCATTATTCCCATAGTTTACTAAACTTGACTAACTTCTTTCTAGCACATATCCCTTGAATGAAAGAGTCCCATGTCCTAGGGAGACCATTCAAGGTGGTCATTACAATCTCTGCATTCTCCACTTATTCATCTACTGCTTCCAATTGTTCTTTGATCTGAGAAACCCTTCTAAAGTAGGACTGGATGGTTTCTGCATTCTGAATCTTCACATTCTTCAACTGGTTCCTTGAGGTCATTTTCCGGTTTATGTTCTTCCCTTCAAATAATTTGGTTAGGGCATCAAACATAGCTTTAGGTGTCTTTAGGGAGGACACTTGTGGTATGATGTGATCTTCGATTGAATCATCAATGTCCTCTTTTCCATAACCAACTTTTTCTTGTGTAAGGCCTTAGCCTCATCTCCCTCTGGAACTGGAACCTCCTCATTGATGTAGGATTCCAACTCATTCTCTTCTAGGACCAGGGAGATTCTATACATCCAGGATCAGAAGTTATCTTCTCCTTCAAGCTTTTCATCAAGCTTGGTATGATGAGACATATTCATTGAGAACCTCAAATGGAAATACAAAAGATTTAGATCTTACGAGGTCAAGATGTCGGATTTGGATTTGGAGCTGAATTTCTGCAGTGCTGATTCAAGAGCAGATTCGGGTTTTTATTTTCCAGAGTTCTATCCAACAAAATTCTTTGATATTGATCCTTGACTTTGATTTTGAGGAGGATATCAATCCAAGATTGGGCTCACCGAAAAATTCTACTTCTGTGGAAATCCCTAATTTTCGGTAGTAGTGTCAGGTCCAAAACTGAAAAACCTCAGAATTGGATTATGCTCTACCAGAAAGATGTGCCCTAGGGAGGAGAGTTATTCCAAAGTTCTTTTCCTGAAAATATATGAAGAGAGATCCAAAAAATAGGAATCCCTAGTTTCCACAACTACACAATGTCTTCTTGTCAGGTTAGCTCTGATACCATGTTAGATTTTTAACATTAAGCTACCATTATTAGGATCTTTAACTAAGATAATAACAAGCACAATAATAACCCTAGTTCCCCGTAACTGCAGGGAATTTAACCCTTGATCAATAGGAGGGTTACCCACAATGACTTGACATGACTTATTTACATTATAGATCCTCCCGATCAGAACATAAGGGCATAACATTACTCAATTACATTACAGACACATCCCGGAATAAACATCAGGGTACAGGACATAAGATATATAATTGAATACATTTCAAAGTTACAAATACATTAAAAGTTAAGAGGGAGTGTTGATGAAATTGTAACTTCAGAATGTATTCACTTCTATTTCTTATGTATTATATCCCGATATTTATTCCGGGATGTGGCTGTAATGTAATTGATTCATGTCATACCCCAATTTTTTGATCGGGAGTTTCTATAATGTAAATAAGTCATGTCAAGTCACGGTGGGTAACCCTCCTATTGTCTAAGGGTTAAAGTCCCTGCAGTTCCGGGGAACTAGGGTTGTTAGACTCACCTATTGAAGTTGGCCCTAGTAGGGTTTAGTCAAGTCGAGAATTAGTATAAATAGAGAGCTAGCCTCTCTATTTATCACACGCTCACTCACACTTAGTTGTAGCACATAGCTGAGGAAGAAGAAGACACTAGGGCTAGAAAGAAAGAAGGTTACTGCTGTCGAGAGATCATCTTACTGTTTTGGGTTTTACTTTTGGTGTTGATTCTATCTTTGAGGAAGTTGCAAGGTTTTCTCCATTTATGGTTTCCCCAAGGAAAAACATCGTGTTTGTTGTCTCTTGTGTTTGATTGATGTGCTTGTTATTCTCTCAGTTAAAGATCCTAATATAATGCTAGCTTAATGTTAAAAATCTAACAAAATATATATTAATGTTCTGATATAACCAATAGGTATAAAATGTTTTCCCCACTACAATAAGAAGTAGTAGTGTTAGGTATCCATATAATAAGGTTTCCTTTAAATATACCTATACATTTTCTCAAGGTAATAAATGCATAGATAATATTTCTTTTTCCTCTCAATACCATGATTAATGTGAGGTGGAAGTGACCTTTGCCTAGCAGAGGGTCTTATTTATCATTATGAAATGTTTTATAATTTATTTGTAAATATAAAAACAACAAGTTCCACTCATCACAGTTACTCTTAGGTTTTGACGATAGGCTTTATTCTACAAGTTGGTTACAATTTTTGATAATTTCTTCACACTCGAGCACCTAGGCTCATAGGTTTGCAATACAAAGAATGATATTAAATGATAGATCACAAATTTAAGTATGCATGAAATTGACAAGTGTGTAGATTCTTTAAGTTTGAAGTGATGGTTTGTCGTAGTTCTCATTAAACCAAGGATTTCCCTATTCTTTTACCCTTCCCCCTAGTGGATTCGTCCTGAATCGTTCTTAGCCATGTCAAGTTTCCAGTCTCCTAATGGTATCAATCACATCCATAATTTTTTATAAGGTTAGGATGGATACTTACAGTGGCATTTTGCTTGCTTACAGTATGTGTTTTGGGTTGAGGTAGAAAGCGAATGTTACATCGGAATTTGACGGTTACGTATTAATTCAAGGAATTTGATCGTTAGGTATTAGGTATTACACCTTATTTTATGGTTTTTTTTTTGGATACCCATTTGTAGGGTTTCTTGTGTGCATTTTTATGGCTGTTTTTTTGGCAACCTATTTTTAGGGTTTCTTGGGTGCATTCTAACTTAGAGTCTTTGACATTTTGTAATCAATGTTTCGGAACTGTTTCTTAATGAAGTTTTGGAACTGTTTCTTATTAAAAACTTTGGTTTTGGGGAACCCATTTGGATATATTGTGAAGTTTTTCAGGTTTTGGGGAGCCTCTTTCCATGTATTGTGAAGCATTGTGTCATGAGGTATTCAATTTATGGGTTTGAGACACTTTGTTATTCGATGTTAAGCTTAAGGGTTCGAGATGTTTTGTTATTCCATGTTAGGCTTAGATGGATTTTTTTTTTAGTTTTTAGTATTTTATTTGTTTTTTTTAATGTTTTGGTTGTTTTTTATTTTATATTTTTATGGACAATTAGAGTTTTCTTGGAGTTGGTTGTTTGAATTTTTGGTAATTTTGATATTGTTCAAGGTTTTCTTTTTTTTTTTCGAATTTATTGAGTTTTTTCTTTCAGAAAAGCGGTATGATTTATTTCTTTGAAATGCATATGGAGATGGAATAAAAGAGTTTTACCATTAATCGAGTCTAAGCATGTGGTTTTATCATTCCTTCTGTGGAGGGTAATTTAGCATTACACAACACATTAACCATAATAATGAGTGCATGTAGATTAGTTCTAGAGCAACTGACTTGCAATAGTGAGGTCATGCATTTGATTCCAGGTCATAAGTTTGATTCCAACCCTATGTTTTTACTCATTTGACTTTTTGTATTATATTTGAAAATTAATTAATTTACTTTTTGGGTATCTAATTATATGGATTCTTATGTATTTTTGAGATGATATTCTATATGAATGTTTTTATCAATGGGGACAGCCCTATGTTTTGATTCATTTTCCCTTTTGTTTTATATTTGAAAATTAATTTATTTATTTTTTTGAGCTATCCAATTAATCAATTCTTAGGGAAGTTTTTGGATGATCTTCTATATGAATTTTGTTCTCCATGGACACATAGGTCCTTTTGCATTGTATATGGAGTATCCCTAAAGTGTTGTCTTTTTTTATTTGGCTTTAATATTTTCTATAGATATTTGAGGGATGCATTTTATGAAGCATGAGTGGAATATTTTTTATTCTTTGGATATTTGTTCCTTTTGTTTTCAAAGGTTTTTTGAAGAACTAATTTTCACATACTAAATTCTTTGGATTCTTATTTTTATGCAATTAGGAGGTTTAATAATTTTTCATGCATTTTTCTAAGTGTACTTGGTGTGCATTTTTTGGAAACCAAAATATTAGGTCCTATAATTTTAGAATATCATGTTATAATGTTCTTTTGGTTAAGAAACCTTTCCCAAGGGTTTTCTCTTAAGAACCTACCAACATAAATAAATTTAATTTTTTTCTTACTGACTAGTTTGATGGGCTACTAATATCTACCTAATTTATCCTAGCCTCCGTCCCCTTAAGGCCTTGTGCCTTTGGGGTGAAGTTATCACAGGAAGATTGAAACCTTTTGGGGCAACCTTCTTCAGTATATAAGTGACCCATTAACAATTTTCTATTATTTTTAAATTTTCTATTGTTCCCTAAATATTTGAAATCTTATTTGGAGGATTGATTTTCTTGTATTTGAATGTTCTAGAATTATTTAAATTCAACAATAATTACTCCAATTCTATGATTGCAAGTGACAAAGTAATAGGATCGATGTTTTGTTGATGATTTTGTTTTCTATAATATTTTTTGGGCTTTGTTTAGTAATGTTGTTCATATATGTTTCGTTATCCATGTTATAGATATTTTTGTATATTTTATGCATTATTTGGCTTATCAATATTTTGAGTTTGTGTAGGTGTCAAATGATCTTAGCATAAAAAATATTTGTGAATTGACATGTGATGTTGTGGTACGGATGATCGAGAAGAAGACCCTGAAAGAAATAAGTGAAAATCTCAACATTAAGAATGACTTTAGTTTTGAAGCGGAGGAGGCCATTATTCAAATGATAGGGATGTTAATGAGGCCATTATCAAAATGATAGGGATGTTAATGTAGGGTTGTTGAAAAACAACAATTATATTTTTGTATGCCTACACCATGGTGTTTTTCTTTATTGTAGTTTAGAAATTGTTTAGACAACTCTAGTTTACATGTTACACTACTTGTATTCATTAACTTATTATAATATTGTGGTTGACTTTGAACATCAAGGACTATGGTTCGCTTTAGATGAAGCATTTAGTTGAATAATTTCTAAATATCTTAGAGAAACTTTCGTAATGGTATTTTGAGTTTTGAAATTTTGGTAAGCATTGCAAATACTTCTATTAAATCTATTATGTTTTATTTCTCTGTGATTATTATTTTTGTTTCTTAGCAAAGTTGTTTATATATGAGGCATGGTTCTTGGAATAAAAGGAACTATAATGTTTGAATTTTGTGGCATTGAGATAACCAAGGTGATAGTATTTTGTTTTTTAATATAGAATGCCATTGATTTGGTGTCCAAAAAAAACAATAGTGGTAGATTTGATGTCTCTATTCTATGAAAACAGTTTTGATTCATGTGTAATATTTAACATAATAATTCAATAATGATTTTCTTTGGGCATGGTAGGATTTAGTATGTTATTAAATACATAAGTGTTTTTTTTATTTGGTCTTTTATTATTCTTTTATCCCATTGGTATCCTCCAATGATACATATAGCATTCATATTAGTAGGTTTTATTTCTATTATGTATTTAGTTATTCCTTGATCCTAGAGGTACCATTGGTACTATACATAGAGAATTTAGGCTATAACATTCCTAAATAGTATGCATTAATTATGATGAAATCATGTACTATTCCTTAATAGTAGACTTGATTTTAATTGGGTCTTTCCTTAGTCATTAATACCAGTGGTATGCTTCATAGCGATTCGATACATATAAGGATTATAAATAGTAGACTTGATTTTAATTGGGTCCTTCCTTAGTCCTTAATAGCAGTGGTATGATTCATGTATAGACATATACCTAAATAAGAGACTTGATTTTTTATTGTGCCTTTTATTATTCCTTGATGCACAATGTATTGCTAATGCTTATATAACAATGTTATTTTTACAGATTCATAGATTCCATATCAAAGCATGACACTATTATTTGGGTATATTTATAGAGCCACTCTTTTAATTTTGAGGGATATGGTTGTGCTATTAATTCCGTGTTTATTAAAATTTGAATTGTAGCCTTAGTTTTTTTTATTATCAAAATTTGAATGGTAATTGTAGTCTTAACTCTTTGTCTATCATTTTCAACCAATTATACTATGAAACAAGAAATTTATACTATGAACAAGAAATCTAGCCATAAAAACGATGATTTTTGCATAAAAAACACCAAAAACACCCTCCAAATAGAAAAGTGTTGATACCAGTATACACGTTTTTTTTTCCGGGGTAAAAAATAGAGCCATGGCCTAAACATCCCATATTGTTGTTTACAAAAGCTTTAAAATCAACCCCTAAATTGGAAAAAGATTTTTTTTTTCAAGAGATAAATTACAACTTTTTTTAAACTTGCATATTAAACAAAAACAAATATTCCATCAATAATTTCACCACTCTAACCATATAAAATCAAAGAAATTATGATGCGATTCATAATGAAATCATATATTAGACCATACAAGAACAAATGATTCATATAAATATTAAAAAACTCCTTTAGAGTTTCAATTACAAACATCATACTAATAAAAAATATCTAAAATGTTCCATGTGAAATTATTCAAATTCATCCATGGATTCTGACACTCCATCCGAATCTATATTTTCTGCAGAGGGAGTACTAGATATAATAAAAAAAACTTAAAAAGAAAATAAACCCCTAATCCCCTAAACCCCCCATGACATTACATTAAGATCACAATTAAGCTCAATCCATTTGCAACAAAATCACTTCTAATTCACAATATCAAAACTTAGAGTCTGTCTTATTTACAATTTTACTGTGTATGCATGTTTATGGATTTTTTCAACTCATATAAGTTGCACAAACTTAGATATTATTACAATATTAAATGTTGTTAAACTTTAATACACTCCACACATTCCTTTGATTCCTCATAATCATGATCTTTTGCAATTGTATCTTATTCTTCATAAGAAGTCAGGCGAGACATATAATCACATTTAAAAAAATGCATTTGATACAATTCTAATAGTCTCTCTCTCTCCTTCATTTTTTATCCAAAAAAACACCCGATATAAGTCTTAGGACATGTGAGTTCTTGTTTCTTTTCTATAAAGTTATATCATTTTATAAGGTCCCTAACCATTATACTACATGTTTCACTTGACTTCTATATTTGAAGAATTCTTATAGTAAATGGTATGCAAGTAAAACTATTAATTGAAAATGTCTTTGTGGTTTGAAGGTGAGCTATTTTCTCATATAAAATTTACAATTTTGTTGAATAAAAATGGATCAGACAAGATCACAAGGAATCCATTGCAAGAATTGAATCCAACCAAGGCTATTGGTGACCATGAGATAAAAACATGGCTAGCTTTAGGGATCAAGTCTAAAAAGTAGTGGGTGGAAAGAAAAACAAAGGTCGTCTCTCTTTAGCACAATATATTTACCTATGTAATGTTATAGTTAGTTTGTTGGTGTCTCAAATTGTAGCATCAAAAAAATACTTATTATTTTATTTGTTATAGGTAAAAAGGATGCTCGAGACACATGACACTAGAAATGGGGTTGCTAGTATGCATACACCCCAAGGTTGATAGGAGGAAGCTTACTAGAGCCCAAAGTGAGTTACATGATTCTATTTCGAAGAAAATTTGTATGGGTAAAAGTAATCCATTTGTTGAATGAAGAGATTGTGTTTTTTACCCCTTCTATGAAATTGTGTTATTAATACTTATTGAGACAATGTATAATTGCTAATTAGATTAATGAATTAATTCATGTTCATGCATAACATATATCATATATTTTTTCTATATCCATGTAATTTGGATTTGGAGTTTAGTCATAAGTAGATCCATATAAACATATATGCATTATGCATTTTAAATTCGGTCTCTTAGGGATTTGAAGGTGTAAAAAAATTAAGATAAACACAATTTACATTTCAAGAAATTTAATATATATGAATGCTTAATAAATCTTGGATTAAATGTTGGTCTTAAATTTTAAACTTTTGTGTAAAAAACTAAAATTAATCTCGCATATATCCATCTAATAACTTTGTATAAATATTTTTGTTGTCACTTACATAACAACACTTGGTGGAGTCAATTTTTTGTTGTCACTTACATAACAACACTTGGTGGAGTTAATTTTTTGTTGTCACATAATTACATATGTGATAACATCTTTCCCATATTGAGCTGTAAAATACTTATTTTATTGTGTGTACTATCTAAGTTAATGCTTATTTCTTATTGTTACATTGAGATTTTTTTTTATATAATATATTGAATTTAGAGTATTAATCGATAATTAACATTTGGCTCCTCAAGGTTGGAGGTCAATTCTCCTCACAAGTTACTTTAGTTTTCATATTTTTTTTAATAATATGTTGAAACTATGATTTTAGTTAAATGTCCATGCCTAGATTAGTTTTCCTTTAAAGCAATTTAGAAAGTATGAACATAATTTAAGCCTTGTCTTGGTAAACATTTCTAGGTATGGTTGTAATAGCTTAATGGTATGGTTAATTTATGGATGAGTGACAATGATCCCAATATAATTTGTGGTCTCTAGTCATGTATTGCCTATGTATTGTGCAATATACCCAAATGATCAAGGAATAATCTATAGTGTAATGACTAACCAAATTGATCCAATCAAAGGAATCCACATTTTTAGTCAATTTCCACCAAACCACCAAAAAGGCTAGGCATAATTCATGGCATGATTGGTGTTGGCATTTGATCACCAACGTCTACCAAAATGTACTTTCTTAGACACTATGTTGTCTAAGTACCATATCAAAATGTGTAAGATATTATAGATAAGGAAATTAAAGACATTATATAACAAAGAACGCAAGTATTTTTATTAATAAAAAGGGGAAAACAAGTCACGTTCACTTGATATGTGTAAGATATTATAGATAAGGAAATTAAAGACATTCAAATCTGCTATACACTATGCAATACAAATGATCATATATCAAACCATCATATGCACGATATATAACAAAGAATGTAAGTATTTTTATTAATAAAAAGGATAAAACAAGTTACATTCACTTTAGCGGAGTAACGATTGGAATGTCGTTACTGATTACTTGTGTGTTACAGAGGACTGAAGTCCAGAAGTCCATAATACGTTTCAATTTTTACAGATTTTCTTCCCGGCTTGTGTGCGACTAACGAAAGAATTCCATAATGCAAGGCGGGTCACACCCAGAGTATTTGTGTGCTTACTAGGCACTCGAAATCCTTCCAGCCAGAATGAACATAGCTTGCAAATTTTTGGTAGGTGATGATAGGAGAGTTTGCTGGACAAGGGAGAGGGAGCGGAGCTCCACTCCCTCCTCCCTTCCCTCCTTCTCCCTGTGCACACATAAAACTCACCTAACAATTCCATAATGCAAGGTGGGTCATGCCCAGAGTATTTGCGCGTTAAATGGGCACCCGAAATCCTTCCAGCCAGAATGAACACAGCTTGTAGTTTCGTGGTAGGTGATGATAGGAGAGTTTGCTGGAGAAGGGAGAGGGTGCATATCTCCGCTCCCTTGGGTGCCAAAGGGTCTCCCCTCAGAATCGCACCCTCCTCCCTTCCCCTCTTCTCCCTGTGCACGTAAACCTCATCTAAGAATTCCATAATGCAAGGCGTGTCACGCCCAGAGTATTTGTGCACTTAATGGGCACTCAAAATCCTTCCAGTGAGAATGAACTCAGCTTGCATTTTTTTGTTATGTGACGATAAGAGAGTTTGCTGGAGAAGGGAGAGGGAGCAGAGCTCCGCCCCCTTATGTGCCAAAGGGTCACACATGAGGAGTGGTGCGATTCTCAGAATCATGCCGCTCCTGAGGGGCGACCCTTTAGCACCCAAGGGAGCAGAGCTCAGCTCCCTCCTCCCTTCCCCTCTTCTCCCTGTGCACGTAAACCTCACACAGGTGTATGGAGGTAAATTAATCACAAATATGCAGTCGTGTTGTTGAACTTCAATATGGAAATATCCACGTTGGAGCTCCAAGTTCTGGAATGCTTCGATCTAGAACACTAATGTGTGTAATAGGCTATGATCATCTCTAGACATTAACAAGTCCACCTGATAGAGCCATTAACAACATTGTTGCTTCCTCCTTGTCTTGTCCAAAAACCATTTGGAATGCAGAATGGGAACTGGTAGTTTCCATATGAATAGGACTCTGACATAGCTTCTTGAATGATGAGATTGACAGTCTGCTTTGTTTCTTGAAATGCACATTAAAATTTTCTACCTTTTCCTCTCGATTATCAGCCAACTTCTGCTTGAGGGATGTGGAATTACAAGCTCCTACTGCAATGTGATCAATGTTTCCAAATGCAGAGAACGCTTGCCTAGCCTTTCTGTATCGAATCCCGCACGCATTACACAACGACTGTAAAGTTCCCCTTCATAATTAAACAAATGCGTTTCCATTAACTTACAAAGCCACCGTAGAATGACATAGAATTACCTTAGCCCGATAGCCTACCAGAAATATTTGATCAGTTTCATTCCATCGATGCCTGGAGCTGGAGATATCTGTCTTACTATACTAAGCATGTGGCTAACTCATTTCTTAATATTAACGCTGGATCAAGGACCCCAAAACACCTGAGAATGATGGAGATCGTACCTATGAAATCGTTAAGTTCATAAAAACAAACGACATATGAGCATATTGATCATGAAGTTCACCAAGTCGATTTGCAGGTATGCATGTTATGAAAACTTTGGAGATTTCACATAAATACGAATTTTGTTTTTAGAGATGTATTTTCATATCTTTATTGAACTTGGATTCTTTTCCTGATACTTTCAAAATTTAATAAGAAATAAAATTTATTCCTATCCATTAAGATAACGTTTTAAATTTATTTTTTTTGCTGGTATCTGATCAAATTTTAAATGCTAAAGTTACTATTTTTAAGAATCAAACCTTCCTTAATCAAAGTTCGCACGGAATGAAACCTATATTGTTAGTTACAGAGTTAAGTGGAAAATATTTGTATAAAACAAATATTAGCTACTTGTTGATGGAATTTAAATGATTTATTAATCATTTAAAATAACATTTAATATATAAATAATAAAGCGAATTGTGAAATGCCTATTGCCTAATAAAAAAACATCAAGTTCCAAGTTTGAAAATGTACCCATTGGTCATATAGTGTAAATACATTTGTGTAAAGTCTAAAAGCTAAAAGAAGTTAGAATGATTATTTTTAAATGTCTAAAATTTATAAAATCAATGTTTTTTTTTTTTTTTTTGCGGTGGGGAGGGGGGTTAAAAATGCATAAGATTAGAGTGAAGTCTAAAAGCTAAAAGCTAAAAGAAGTTAGAATAAGTTTTTTCAAATGTCTAAAATTTATAAAATCAATGTTTGTTTAAGTTTAAAATCCATAAATTAGAGTGAGAAATGATGTTATCTATTGATGACTTTTTTTCATGTTAAGTAATTAAATTATTTATTTATAAATTTTGGTAAGTGTAACAAATTTATTGTTATTCAAATTTAAATTAAAATATTATATTATTGAAAAAGTAGATTTCTTAACATTGTCATGAATAAAACTACAAATAAATTAAATAATCAATCAAATGGCAAACTTTAATATGTTTGAATAATTTAATCAATGAAACATTCAATGAAGTCCACTTTTATGTGTTTTGTAAAGTTTTTAACAACTCAATCAAATAGTGTGGTTTTCATTTTTTAACTAATAGCTTCATATATTAATGACAAATTATAAACTCTTAGAATTAAAGCTTTTTAGTTTAACTTTTTTTTTAGATTTTTTTTAAGGTTTTTATAAATTTATTTTCAAAACATTTTAGTAACATTTAATTTTCTTTATGTAGAGAAAAGATTTATACAATTCAAGTAGGTGAGATGTGTCACTACTTTAACACTGATGTGGTAGATGTCTGATCCAAAAAGAAAATATAAAGCTAAAGAACAAATTTTAATCAAATAAATCACATTTATTTATATAAGCTCATAATCCTATTTTAATATTTAAATTATATAATGATAGAGATTTAAACAAGAACTAATCAAATTTGTCTTAGAAGGGTAAACTTCATGGAATATTGTAATTCTTCAGGGTCTTTATTCTAAGAAGAAATGGTATCTCCAATAATGATTGATAAGAGCAACACCTACATGCCATGAAACCATTTCACATCCAACGGCCCACTCCAAAACATGCTACAAACTAATACGAAGAGTTAGAAATATTTCGATTTTATCATATCTCTCATCACTGTAATATGGATGACTTACTTTACAAACAACATGCATGAATTGGACATTCTAATATGACGAGAACTGTAGGGAGTTGGCCAAAACTGTATCTAAGTGCGACGTATTAATTCATCTTCCACCTCTTCATCAAACGCCTTAAATTCCTAAGAGGACTAAGAGAGAGTCTATCTTTAGGCTAAGTTTAGTTACATGGACTCTTACATGGACTAGACCACTAGAGGGAGAGGGCTTACTCATAAGCTCATAGTATTAACTAGAATTATTATAGAAAACAAACTACAACGGACCATAGAATGGATATGCAAGTGAAACGTATATATCGATTTTACTTGACTTATACCCACCACTTTCTATAGACTTATACCCACCACTTTATATAGTTTCTTTTTACTTATTTGACTCGAATCAATGATAAATGTTGTCCTTTTATATTTATTGTAGTTGGGTAAGCTCCATATAAGTAATCTATGTAAAATGTTAAAATGTTTAACATGAAGGAGCAACGGTAATTATTTTTATTTATATGCGTAGTCTATTTGTTAGACGTTTTTGACTTTTTGGTGAAGTTTTAATTGGAATTAGGTTAATTTTTTTTTTTCAAATATTAATGGTGAAGTGTCGAGATCATTTTTTTGAAGCCATAAATGGATTCGGCATCCTCAAATACCCCAAGGGAACCAAGATTACATTCAAGTTTAACAATGATCATATCATATACTTTTTCAGGAATTAATCTAAAATTTCTATCATATTATGTGAAAAACAAGCGAGAAAAATAAAACCTCAAACATTTCTAATGTTATTTACAAATATATGGTATATTTTTTCTTGAATTTATGTGAATCGTCACTTTTGGGAAAATACTATGAAATAGTATTATTTTTATACAGAAAACTATGAAAATCCATTGAAAATGGTTTTAAATGTCTTTATTTTCTCAATTTTTTTAAAACATTGTTAAAAAAAATGTCTTATTTTCTCCATAAAAATGTCTTATTTTAAAGAGAATTTTGCAAAATGTATATGGCTTTCATTGTAACTTGCTTTTAAATGTATGCTATTTTGTTAAATTTCTAAAAAACACACTTGAAAATAGAAATTAAAAATATTTTACGACAAAGATGATTCAAAAGCCCAAAAAAATGCCTCAAAATGAAAATGTGTGATACTGGTATCAACCCTTTTTGAAACAGAGGTAATAATAGCTACTAAAATTAGGAGAGAGAAAAATGAGAACTGTGTCGAGTTCTCGTTTCATAGTATAAGTGGTTTTTCTCGATATGTGATCATTTCATTTGGTAAATAATTTTATAGAAACTTCTTTTGAATACTTTTAGAGTACCTTTTTTGTGGTTGTTGACTGATTTATTCTTAAATATCAGTTTTTCTTTTTAGTTTTAATTGTGGATGAATTCCATCTTTGATGAAATTTAATATGAAGGTAGAATGGGGTGAATGTCCATCTATGAAAGTTATGTGAGTTGTTAGAAGTCCTTTCTTCCATGGAAATCATTTATGTTTGTTTTCTTTTATCCATTCTCCCATACCCTTTGACTTCAACCACTAGTTATCGTCATGCATATTTAAACTATGTAGAGTTATTTTCTTACTATTGACTACCATTATTAGATTGTTTATTCTAAATAAATTAGAAAGTGGAAGGATAATTTAATATTTTAGGGAAAGTACATGGTCATAAGTGAGCATGGAGGTTGGGAAATCTAGAGACCTTTACCTGTGGAGTTTTTCTACTCATAGATTCTTGAAAGTCCATGAATTAACACTACAAGAGGTTCTCAAGCAACATACAATAGTTTGAACTCCTACTGCACATGCTAGTAAACACTATAACGGTTGGATTTTCTAAGGAAACCATGGACTAGTGAAAGGAAATGCCTTACTTGTGTTTTGTGGGGAAGTTTCAAGGAGTATAATTTCTATAATGGTTGTGAGTTCCTTATATAGATTTTTATGAGCTTTTGGCTAAGAATTGAGAGAAGATTGGGTAATGGGATAATAGAGAGAATTGTTCAAGCGAAGAATTTCCATGTTTTCACTCCCTCTTCCATATTTTCATATCCTTTTACATGTAATTTTAATCATCATCTTCTTCCATGTAACCTTATTCTACACGAGTTTAATATTTATGTTGGATTAGGATCAATATTTTCCAATGCATTTGTTTTACTATTTTAAGTGAATATATGATTAAATGTTAGAAAAATAGCATGCTTTTTCTTAAGTTTGAAAGTTTGGTTAGTTTGGTGATAGCTACAAGAACTAGAATAGTTATTATACGACCTGAAATTCTTGTAACTATGCAATTCATGCATAAAATTCAAATTTAAATAGTCAACCATGGAAGATTTAGTTTAAATTCTCGATGACCATTCAAGTATCTTGGATGGATAAGAATCATTGATATCTTAGAAAGTTTAGTTAGCAAAGATCTTGGAGATATATTATGAGTTGATTATTAGTTGCTAGCTTTTAGCAAGTTGTTGAACCACGCCATACATTTCTCGATCTACATTCATTATTTGTTATTTTAATTTCAAAGAAAAATTATGTATAATTAAGAGTTCCTTCTCCATTTGAAGGATAGGACTTTTGGACAAAATATCAAACTTATAATAGAGTGAATAAGACTTCTTGATATTTATTTCTTTATAGATTGTGATTCTTTGGTTCTTTTGTGATTCATTGATGTATGTATTTTATAAAGCATGAGTGTAATGTTTTTCATTATTTGGAGATTTGTTCTTGTTTTTTTCAAATGTTTTTTGAAGATCTATTTTTTTAGATAGTCAACTCTTTGGATTCTTATTTTTATGCAATTATGAGGTTTAATAAATTTAAATGCATTTTTCTAAGTGTACATGGTGTGCATTTTTTGAAACCAAAATCTTAGGCCCTCTAAATGTAGAATATCATGTGATCATGTTCTTTTGGCTAAAAATCCTTTCCCAAGGGTTGTCTCTTATCTTAAGAACATAGAAGTACAAAGAAATATAATTTTTTTCTTACTAACTAGTTTGATGGCTTTAACTCATTTTCCCTAGACTTTATCCCGTTAAAGTCTTCTTCCTTTGGGGTGAAGTTATCATAGGAAGATTGGAACCTTTGGGGAAATTTTCTTCAATATAGAAATCACCCATGAACAATTTTCTATTGTTCTTAAAACATTTGAAGTCTTATTTGGAGAATTTATTTCCTTGTATTTGAATATTCTAGAAATATTAAAATTAAAATGATAATTACTCCATTGTATGATTTCAAGTGACAAAGTAATAGGATTGAAGTTTTGTTGATGATTTTATTTTCTATAATATTTTTTCGGCTTTGTTTAGTAATGTTGTTCATATATGTTTTGTTATCCACATTATATATATATTTTTTATATTTTATCCAATATTTGTCTTATTAAGATTTTAGGTTTGTATAGGCTCCAAATGATCTCAACATAAAAAATATTTTTTATTTGACATGTCACGATATGGTACGTATGATTGAGAGGAAGACCCCACAAGATATAAGGGAAAGGTTCAACATTAAGAATGATTTTACTCCCGAAGTGGAGGGGGTCATTCTTAACAACCAATGTGTATTCAAATGACAGGGATGCTAATGTAGAGTTGTGGGAAAATGACATTTATATTTTGTATTCCTACACCATGGTGTTTTTTTTATTGTAGTTTAGAAACTATTTAGACAACTCTAGTCTAGATGTTACACTGTTTGGATTCATTTAAGTATCATAACATTGTGGTTGACTTTGAACATTAAGGACTATGTTTTGGCTTAGTTGAAGCATTTAGTTGAATAATTTCTAAATATCTTAGACCAACTTTTGCAATGGTATTTGGATTTTTGAAATTTTGATAAACAATGCAAATACTTCTAGTAAGTGTGTTATGTTTTATTTTTGTGTGATTATTTTTTTTATTCCTAGAAAAGTTGTTTATATATGAGGGAGGCATGGTTATTGGATTAAAAGGAACTACAATGTTGGAATTTTGTGGCATTGAGATAAGCAAGGTGACAATATTTTGGTTTTTTATGTAGAATGTTATTGATTTGATGTCCAAAAAACAATAGTGGTAGATTTCATGTCTCTCTTCTATGAAAATAGTTTTGATTCATGTGTAAGATTTAACATAATAATTCAAAAATGATTTTCTTTGGACATGGTAGGATTTACTATGTTATTAAACAGGATAGTGTTGTTGCTTGTTTTTTTATTTGGTCTTTTAATATTCTTTTATCCCATTGTTATCCTCCAACGATCGAGCGATACATATAACATTGAAAATAGTAGGATTTATTTCTATTATATATTTAATTATTCCTTGATCCTAGTGGTACCATTTCACTATACATAGAGCATTTATGATATAGAATTCCTACATAGTAGGAATTAATTATGATGAAATCATGTATTATTCCATTATTCGGTGGTACCATTCATCTATATATAGGGATTCTAAATAGTAGATCCTTAATACTAGTGTATGCTTCAACTATAGACATATACCTAACATGAGACTTGATTTTTGTTCTGCATTGCTAATGCTTATATAACAATATTATTTTTATGGATTGATAGGTTCCATATTAAAGCATAATACTATTATTTGGGTAGATTTATAGAGTCAATCTTTTAATTTTGAGGGATATGGTTCTGCTATTATTTTTTTGTTTATTAAAATTTGAATTGTAGCCTTAGTTTTTATTATTATCAAAATTTGAATTGTAATTGTAGTCTTAACTCTTTGTTCATCATTTTCTCCAGATGTGATCATTTCGTTTGGTAACTTTTATAGAATGTTCTTTTGTATATTTTTAGAGTATAGTTGTTTTGTCGTTTTTGAGTGACTTGTTCTTATATATCAATTTTTGTTTCCACTTTTAATTTTGTATGAATTCAACCTTTGATGAAATTTAATATGAAGGGAGAATGTGGTCAATGTCGATTATGTTTATGTTTACACAATATGCAATATATTGAGTTCCCCATGTTTCCATACGCGAGAAAGGAGAGAGAAGTCCCTATTGAGCCACCATAACCGATATAATATATGTCCCCCATCGTTACCATATCCGAGAGAGAGAGAGAGGCTAGCCCCCCGGCCCCAACCCCCTTGCACCTTGGGAATAAATCCCAGGAGAAGGAAACACCTATNCCTGCCCTGATACCTGTTTGTCTGTGTCGATCTTTCTATAAATGCCTGAGGATATATTATCTCGACCTACTCGATCTTTTCACATCACGAACCATACCAACAAGACGCCATCTATGAAATTTATGTCACTTGTTAGAAGTCCTTTATTCCATGGTCATCATTTCTGTTAGTTGTCTTTCAACCATTCTCCCATACCCTTCATGTTCAACCACTCATTATCCTCATGCAGATTTAAATTATGTAGAGTCATTTTCCTTACTATTTACTACCATTATTAGATTGTTCATTCCCCAAAAATTCGAAAGTGGAAGGAGAATTTAATATTTTACGTAAAGTATATGGTCATAAGTGCGCATAGAGGTTAGGAAATATAGGGACCTCTGCGCATGAATTTTTTCTATCTCACAGATGCTTGAGAATCCATGAATTAACACTACAAGAGGTTCTCAAGCAACATACAACACGTTGAACGCCTACTGCACACACTAGTAAACACTGTAAGCGTTGGATTTTCCAAGGAAACCACGGATTAGTGAAAGGAAATCCCTTACTTGTGTTTGTTGGGGAAGTTTCAAGGAGTATCATGTAAATGGTTGTGAGTGCATTAGATAAACTTGTATGAGCATTTGGATAAGAATTAAGAGAACATTGGGTTATGGGATAAGAGAGAAAATTGTTGGGTCCAATAATTTCCATGTTTTCACATACTCTTACCATATTTTCATATCCTTTTACATGGACTTTTAATTCTAACCTTCTTTCATGTAATCTTATTCTACACCATTTTAATATTTATGTTGGATTAGGCTCAATATTTTCCAATGCATTTATTTTACTATATTAAGTGAATATTTAAATGTTATAAAAATAGCATGCTTTTGCTTATGTTTGAAAGTTGGGTTAGTTTGTTGAGAGTTTTTTTTTTTTACTGAAACGGTTATGGTCTTTTGAATTGTTTTCCTGGCAAATCAGCTGCCAGAGGATTTACAATCAAAGATTCTAAGTCAACTTATACATGTAGACCAGATTTTCAGGCAAAGCCAAACTCCTTTAACCAACATTCTGATTTTTGCTAAAACGACAGAGAGCATCAAGAAGCGTTTTAGACAATGTGGAGACAACGAGCATAGCTGGTGTTCCATAGATGGGGAAGAGATCAACGATATGAATGTGCTGCACCTTTCCCTCTGTCATGCTGACATACCTGGGTGCAAGCTGAAGGCTGCCCATCGAAATTCTAAGAGACAGTCCTCAAACACTAGATTTTACTTAACCTTCTCAATCAAAATAGAGCTTCAGATGCTGGAAATGGGACTCCACGAGAGCCTTGCTGGGCATAATGAACACTGGGTGGAATCGAAGGAGGCAAATATATCCATTAAAATAGAAATAGATCTAATCCAAACAGGTCGAAGGCTGGAAGCTTTACCAAGAACTAGAAGGGCCACCAGCGCTGAAAATTATCCAGCCAGAATCCAAAACCATTTCCCCAATGTTGGACAAATGGCAGAGTTAAAAAAAAAAGGCTGGAAAGAGCTGCCTAATATAGGCTCATATCTTTTGACACATGCTCTGTTCCACACCATGTCCCTCTGGAGCCTCAGCCTTCACTTGGGAATGACTGAGAGCTGAAACAGCTTATACTTCGAGTGCCTGGGAACTTTCACATGAGCTTGATGTCTCCAGGATTACCTTACTGACATTGCTTTGGTCGAAATTACATTCTGGACTGATCTAGTGAACATCCCAGCAGTTCCACTAAGGGATGGGCTCATTTTTTTCAATTCCATTTAGCTTCAGGACTCCTTTTCTCAGCTCGACTCCATTGTTTGCTTCCTGATCTGCGAGATGATTGAGATTTCGGAGTACATGATAGAATTTTACTTCTTCAAACGTTTTCATCTGGTTTATTATTTTCCAATGGTAGTGGGCCAATTCCATACTGTTGGGGGCCTTTTTCTTTATGAGAGCCTGAATAATAATTCTTGAATCTCCAATTATGACCAGCTTTTTTAAGGAAAGCATTCTTGCTTGCTTCAGTCCTTTCCAAATGGCGAGGATTTCAGCGGTGTTATTGGTTCTTTGGCCCAGCCCCCAGGAGAAGTTTATGACCATTTTCCCAGTATAGTCTAGCAGGACTCCTCCACTTCCTGCCGGCCCAGGGTTCCCTTTCGAGGCCCCATCCACGTGGAGAATGTGCTCATTTAGGGCTGCTCTCCATTTTATAAACTCTTTTTCCTCGAGCCTGATTTCCCATGACGAGTAGTGTTTCGAGACAGTCTTAGCCCTTGAGAGAAGGGAAGGATCAATCTCTTGAAACCAGCTGTAATCCTGTATGTCTGGGGTGTTTTCATTGGAGATATCTGCATTGGAGGCTACCAACTCTCTTGCCAGCGCCTTTACTTTATTGGCCACTTGGGCAGGGGTGGCTATCGTGTCCCTAAATATTCTATTGTTGCGTTCCAGCCACACTTTCCAGCATAGTATTTTTGGTAACCACATCCAACACATCTTGATAAGATTCAGATTGGCTAAGGGAAAAGGAGCACATTCGGTCCAGGAGGTGAACAATAAGGCGATGGTGGAGGGAAGAACCAGATTAAGCTGAGCAAGGAGAGAGTTCCAGACTTCTAAGGCAAAGGAGCACTTGAGGAACAGATGGGTCAAAGTTTCTTCATGACTGGCGCACAAAGGGCATCTTGAAGGCCCTTCCCATCCTCTTTTGAGAAGAGTGTCCCAGGTAAGAATGCTGTCATGTAGAAGGGACCAGCAGAAAATGTCTATTTTGGGGAGGGAGGGGTACAGCCAAAGAGTTCTCCAAACAGCAGGGTCCGGGGCAGCCCACAGGATGGCTTTAAAGGCTTTGTAACCAGCAGTGGTAGAATAGAGGCCTGAGGAGGAGCCCCATCCTCTTTTATCTTTCCAAGTCTCCGAAATGGGAGAGAGGACTTGAAGGGCATCTAAAAGGGAGCAGGCTTTAGCTTCGAGGGCATGCGGGACATCCCTCAGTTCCCAGCCGATCCATGAGTTGTCCTGGCCCCAACGAGATAAGTCCCAAAGGGTAGATTTTTGATTTGAATGGAGCCATATTTTGATATTCTCCAAACCCCCCATTACACTGAGAGGGGGTTGCCCTAGTATGGAGTCTTCCCAGAACTTTATTCTTGTTCCATTGCCCAGAATCCAGGTGAGTAAGGAGGTGAACTTTTCGAGGGAGCTAAGGCATAGGGAGAAAATAGGGGATCCTTTTCGAGTCCTGGGAGGGCGGTCCAGGCACCGCTCTTTGTGGCCTCTGAAATATTTAGTTCGAAGAGCTTTGGAGCTCCAAGATTGTTTGCCTCTTATCATTTTCCAAAGGAGCTTTCCTCCCATGGCCAAATTTTGAGTGGCCATATCTCGAATTTGCGGCCCCCCTTCCTGTTTTGGAGCTTTGACCTTGTTCCAGCTGACAAGATGCATTTTCCTTTCGTTGTTTCTTACCCCTTCCCACTGAATTTTTTTCAGAAGATTGTCAATTTCCTTCACAATTCCTCTAGGGGCTAAATGAATCGAGGCCTGATATACCGGAAGGGCGGTCAGCACCAAATTTATTAATATTATTTTGCCTGCTTTGTTTAGCCAAGGAGCCCCCCAAGTCAATATTTTTGCTTTCAGCTTGTCCATCAGGGGCATCCAAATGTTCTTTTTGGGGGCTGCTTTCACAAGCAGGATTCCGAGGTATTTTATGGAGTCCCAAGATGCTGTTCCTTCCATTTCCAGCGCTCTCGAGATCTCAGTCATTTCTATGGGAGGGCAGTTCCAGCCAAAGATTTTGCTTTTCCTCGGGCTGATTTCACTTCCTGAGGCTTCCTTATAAGCGTCCAGCTCCCTTTTGAAGGATCTTGCTGTGGAAATATTAGCCTGGCCCAGGATGAGGGTATCGTTTGCAAATTGGGCATGATTAATTCTCTTTACTCTGGCGGAAATTGAGAGCCCTGTCAGAGGTCGCTGCTGGAGATTCTTGTCTAGCTGGAAGCTTAAGACTGAGGCTTGAATGACATAGAGCAAGGGGGACAGCGGGTAGCCCTGCCTTAGTCCCCTAGAGGCTTGGAAGAAATTTTCCGGCCTCCCATTTACTAATGGGGCTATCTAGGGTCCAGAAATGCAAGCACTAATCTAGGTTATTATATGGGGATGAAAACCCATTTTGATCATAACAACAAAGAGAAATTTTAGACTTACTTTGTCAAAGGCGTTTGCCAGGTCCAGTTTGACTAACATACCTTTTTCCTTCCTTTGGCAGCTTGAATGAATGGCCTCTTCAACGAGAATTATGTTGTCCTAAATTTGTCTGTTCTGGATGAAGCCGCCTTGGTTTTCTGGGATGATCCTGGGAAGGATGTTTTTGAGTCTGTTGGCTATGACTTTTGTGATGATTTTATACCCTGTATTGCACAGCTAGATGGGCCTATATCTGGAGAAATCGTGCGCCCCTTTCTCTTTGGGGATTAGAGCCAAGAATGATGAGTTTGTACTCCCGCCAATTTTTCTGCAATTTTGAGATTTCCGGACCATTTTTTCCAGATCCTTTTGAATGATATTCCAACATGTTATGTAGAAACTGGCCGAGAACCCATCAGGCCCTGGCGCTTTATCGGGGTTCATTCCACTGAGAGCTTGGTAAATTTCCTCAGCTGTAATTGGAGCATTCATCATTTTGTTTTCATCATCTTTGATCAGCGTAGGGATCACGTTCAGAGGGTAGCAATCCATGCTTGGGGGGTTGTCTAAATTATCTGTGAAGAGATATTTGTAAAAGGAATGGGCTGCGTTCTTGATTTCTTCCAATTTAATGAGATTTTGACCCTAGTGATGAATTTCTCTTATGGTGTTGTAATTCTTTCTGGATTCTGTATGCTTGTGGAAGAAAGAGGTATTTTTGTCTCCGTCCTTGAGCCAATGGCAGCGAGCCTTTATTCTCCAGTAATTTTCTTCTTTCCTCAGCGCCTTGTACAAGGATTTTTGCAGCTCATTTTCAGTGGCGAGCATCTCCAGCGTGATAGAGGCATCTTCCATCATCAACTGGTGAATGCCTAGCTCGCTCTAGGCTTTTTTCCTTTCAGCGATTGGGGATGGTTGTATTTTGGCCCATCGTTTTAGTGTATCTTTAAGCCGTCTCAATTTTTCTTCCCATATATAGAACGGAGAACCAGTGATAGACTTTTTCCATGTTGCCGTGACTACATTGTTGAATCCTTCCATGGATACCCATAAGGGACTGAAACGGAAGGGGATGGGAACCAATTTTTCTCCCTGGGTCAGAGAGAGGGAGATCGGCTTATGATCTGAAGTGCAGGACTAGAGAATTTCAGAATTTGCGAAGAGACCTAAAGTCAGGAAGGATGAATGAACAAGAAAGCAATCCAGGCGAGCAGCTATATGTCCTGGTCCAACTCTTTTGTTGGTCCAAGTGAATTTTCCTTTGCTGGGTTTGATGTCCTCCAGTCCCCAGTCCATCATGATGTCTTCAACCCACTCCCAGGACGGATCTCTAACCGGGGAACCTCCTTTTTTCTCTGAGAGAGAGAGAGAGTAATGTTCAAATCTCCTACAAGAACAAGGTTGTCATGTTGGTTGGCGGAAAGGAAGGAATTCAATGTTTCCCAACACTCTTTTTTTTCAGAGAGAAGGACAGGGGCGTAGATGTTGAAGAGGCTGATCTGGAGCCCCGAGTCTCTAAGGAGAAATTTTGTGAAAAGCCAATGTGTGTTGCTGAAGTCTTCTAGCAGATCTAGCTTGCTGGAGTTCCAGAAGGTGGCCAGACCTCCTGAGGCTCCCCTAGCGCTTACAGCTCTTCCGTCACCTTTTTTCCAGAATTTTTTGCTAGCCTGGATGGTCTCAGGCTCTTTCATCTTCGTCTCATGGATCAGAAGTTTCTCTGGGGAGTTCATTTTGACAATATCTTTGATTGCTTCTTCTTTCGGTTTACTTCCCAGTCCTCTGCAATTCCAGGAGACAAACTGCATTAGGGTCAAAAGAGGGGTGGGGTGGCTCCTTTCGGAGCCCTGCCTTTCTTAGCAGATCTAGTTTCTATCATGTCCGGGATGGTATGCTGAAACCCTGCTGTGACATCCCTGTAATATTTATCCTCCCTTTTTTTCCGATCTGGCTTCCTTCCTCTTGGATTCTTTTCAGGGGATCCAATTGAGCTACTGGTCCCTGTAGCCCCATCATCTGAGTCAGCTCCTGGATCTGAGGATCCTGGATCTAAGCCTATGCTGATGTGCTCATCATCTAATTTCAGAGATTCTTTCGCTGGAGAGTTGCGCTTATCCTTCGCCGGCTCTTCTGGGGGGGGCGTAGTTTGGGAGGCTATCTCAATGGTTTCCTTCGCTGGTTCCTTTGAGTTTGATTCGAATTCTTTCATTGGCTTTGGGTTTACATGAGGTCAATCTTTCCCTTGGGTGCTTCTAGGATCTTTTGGTTTTGGTCCCGCTTTGCTTTTCTTGACCTTCTGCCAACCCTCAGCTTCATCCTTCTCTAGGGTTTGGATCTTTGGACAGTTCCGCTGGAAGTGTCCGTGTTCTTGACAGGCTCTGCATTTGAAGGGGAGGTGTTCATAGTCCACTTTCTGGTAATGAGACCAGGTGCCCACCGTCAGTTTCACTGCTTCCGGTAGGCCTGCCTCTAGGTCAACTTCTACACATATCCTTACACAGTTGTAGATTGCCTTATTGTCTGCCTTGTACACGAACTTCCCGATGCCATTTCCTATCATTTGCAGCGATTCAAAATTCCAGCAGTGTAACGGCAGGTTGGGGATCCTGACCCATACAGGCACTTCCTTGGGCAAATCTATCGTGGGATCGAAATCTGGCGTCCAGCGGTTCAAGTACAGACCCTGGTTTCCCATGAAGTATGGGCCGTTTCTGAATATGATGTCCTTGTCCTCCTTGTTTATGAATTCGAAAAGGAAGTAGCCGCTGCTCAGGGGGTAGCAGGTGACTCCTTGCTTGAGATGGGGCTTCCAGTTCCTCTGGATCCAATCATTAGTGGTTTTTGCCGAGGGCCAAATCCCCATGAACTTCTCGACCAGGCCTCTTTCGGACAAAGCGAGAGCAATTTTTACCGATGCTGTCTCTGGCAATGCTATTTCCAGGATTTCCTCCAGTTTTTTTATGAATTTCGGCACTGTGGTCAGGGTTTTCCTCTTTCCACCGCTGGCAACCAACCTCCTGAAGGCGTCCAGCTCTGCAGATGGGGGGGGAGAGGGATCCCCACCCCCTGGGGCGGCCATAGCAGCTGCCTGGAAGCCTTTTCTCCTCTAACGTGCGCGCCCAGCACTCCTCCTCTCAAGCGCTCAGAAAACAGCTTGTATTTTTCGGTTAGTTTGTTGAGAGTTACAAGAACAAGAATCGTTATTATATGACATGAAATTATTGTAACTATGCAATTCATGGATCCAATTCGAATTTCAATAGTCAAACATGGAAGATTTACTTTAGATTCAGGATGACCATTGAAGTATCTTGGATGGAGAAGAATCACTGATATATTACAAAGATTAGTTAGCAAAGATCTCGAAGATATATTATGAGTTGATTTTTAGTTCCTAACTTTGAGCAAGTTGTTGAAACACGCCATACATTTGTTGAGCTACATTTATTATTTGTTATTCTGGTTTTAAAGAAAAAAAATGTACAGTTAAGAGTTCCTTCTCCATTTGAAGTATAGGGCTTTTGGGCAAAATGTCAAACTTATGATAGAGTGAGTAACACTTCCTCATATTTATTTCATTATAGATTGTGATTCTTTTGGTCTTTTTTGATTCATTGATGGATGTATATTATGAAGCATGAGTGTAATGTTTTTTATTCTTTGGATATTTGTTCTTGTTGTTTTCAAAGGTTTTTTAAAGAACTAATTTTAAGATATTCAATCCTTTGGATTCTTATTATTATGCAATTATGAGGTTTAGTAAATTTATATGCATTTTTCTAAGTGTACATGGCGTGAATTTTTGGAAACCAAAATCTTAGGTCCTCTAAATTTAGAATATTGTTTTATCATGTTCTTTTGGATAAGAAATCTTTCCCAAGGGTTGTCTCTTAATAACATACAAGTATA
Source organism: Pseudotsuga menziesii (assembly GCA_001517045.1). NCBI lineage: Eukaryota > Viridiplantae > Streptophyta > Pinopsida > Pinales > Pinaceae > Pseudotsuga > Pseudotsuga menziesii. Next base: position 34,534 of record LPNX010342124.1, read on the forward strand.
AATAAATCTAATTTTTTTTTATCTTGCTCACTAGTTTGATGGGTTACTATATCAACCTAATTTCTCCTAGACTCTATCTCCTTAAAGACTATATAGCCTGTATAGATGCTAGTAAATAAGTATTGGGGGGGGTATTATCTCAAGAAGGGCATGTGGTATGTTATGAATCTCACAAATTGAAAGAGCATGAACGAAACTATGTAGTGCATGACATAGAATTGGCAACATTAGTGCATGCCTTAAAAAGGTGGCACCACTCCCTGTTAGGGAAAAGGTTCCTTTTTTTGACAAAAAACACCCGTGTAAAGAATATGTTTACTCAGTCATGGATAAACTCGAGACAAGCAAGATGGATGACCTTCTTAAGTGAATTTGATTTTTAAGTAAAGCATATTAACGGTAAGGATAATAGGGTTGCTGATGCACTAAGTAGATGACCTCACAAAGTATATGAGATTACTATGAGCCAACCAGAAATTGATATGATGAGCACAATAAAAACAACAAGCATCCATGATGATGAATATGAAAATTTGTGGAATAAATTGTTGAAAGATGAGGTAAACTTGAATGGGACAGAATTCTAGGTAGACTAGAGAGGGTTAATTTGGTTTAAAGGGAGAATATACATGCCAAATGTTGCAAATTTAAAATTGTTTGTTCAAAATGAAATGGACATACCTCCTTATGTAGGGCACCCTCATTACCAAAAGATGCTAACGACCCTCGAAAAGAAATTATTGTTGCCCACATTAAAGGTAGATTTAAATGATTATATGTTTAAATATTTGGAATGTTAACAGGTGAAGGATGAACATCAACATCCAGCAGGTTTGCTACAACCTTTTCCAATTCTTGTATTGAAATGCGAGGTAATATCTTTAGATTTTATCATAGGTTTTTCATTAACTCATAAACAACATGATTAAGTTGTGGTTGTACTAGATAACTTAAGCAAGTCTGCTCATTTTATTCCCAGGAAGTCTACTTACAAGGATTTCAATGTTGTAGAAATAATTTTGAAAGAAGTATTCCTACTTTATGGAGTACCAAAGATGGTAATTTCTAATAGGGATATCACGTTTACATCAAACTTTTGGAAATAATTGTTTACATCATTAGAACCAAGATAAATTTCAACGTTAGTTTTCACCCTCAGATAGATGGAAAAATAGAACAAACCAACCAAGTCATCGAAGACATGTTAAGCATGTATGTCATGGAGAGGCCCAATAAGTGCAAAGACTACTTGCATCTAGTAGAGTTTGTATAAAATAATGGTTATTAGGCCTCAGCCAAGGTGAGCTCATTCAAAATTCTGCATGGGAAAAAGTGTACTACCCCTATTAGCTGGGATATCCCTATGGATCGTTTGATAGTAGGACCTGAAAAGTGGTAAGACATGGAACAAACTATTCAAGAGGTGAAAAATAACTTGAAGGTGGTGCGGTATCGCCAAAAGAGTTATGCTAGCTTGAAAAGACAACATAAGGAATTTTTGGTCGGATATCATGTTTACCTCTGAGTCAAGAAAAAAAAAAGCTCCCTGAAATTGGGAAGTTGTACCAAACTAGCACCATGGTTCTGCGGACCCTTTCAAATCATGGAAAGGATTGGGCGCATGGCATACAAACTTTCTCTTCTAACACACTTGAGAATTCATAATGTTTTTCATATTTCATTGCTGAAGAAATATATACATGATTCCACTCATATCCTTGACTGGAATGGGGTGCAGGTGGAACCAAAAGGTGAATTTCAAGAAGAACCTTTGCACAGTCTGGATAGGAAAGAAACATTACTTCAAAATTAGGTCGTCATTCAGGTTAAGGTGCAATGGAAGCACTTCATCATGGAGGAGTCAAGTTGGGAACTAAAGGAAGATGTGTGAAACAAGTACCCACGTTTATTTCTAAAAGGTGTGGAGGCCCGACTAATAACAATGTGTACAGTGTTGCAATAAGGGGACATGGATGTAATATCCCCTGATTTATAAAAATTATTTGTAATATTAAACCTTGACTAAATTTTTTGATGAGTTTGGGTGATCGCAGAATCTGTCCAAACGGTTTCTAGAGGAAAATTGTAACCACTACATTTTTTGTTTAATGAAATTATTACTTAAAGGGACAAGCCATGATAAAAGAGGATACTATCCATGAAGGAGGGGGAGACGTAGAGTAGTAAACCTCAGGGAAGTACACCAGGTGCTCGAAGACCTTAATGGCATTGGACAGGCACTAGAGAAAGAAGGGCATAGTGGTTGATGGGGATTCAATGGAGAATGGACTATAGCTGCAAAATAAGATTGGACAACTATGGATAAATGAGGGGGAAACCAAAATATAAAAGGGAATATGCAAGGAGGAAGGAAACTGGTGAGTATGCTGAGAATGAATGAACTCTTGATGTGTGAGCACTCTGTGTTGGGAAAGAGTTGAGAAAAATACTTTCTGTGTGAGCACTCTGTGTTAGGAAAATGATTTCTTCCTAGAGAAACTAAAATCAAGTTAGATATCTCCACTCTTGGCACACATAGTTTAGCTCGAGGGTGATTGAGGACAGAGCAGATATGTACCTAATCTACGGTTTGGTGGAACATGGATGTTCTCCTTTCATCATGGCTCACGTTACAAATGGGTTCCATTATTGGGTTCTGTTTTCTGCAAATCTATTGAGCCCATGGTATGTATGTACATGCGTAATGTGTGTTTCAATGTTAATGAAATGATATTTATACCAGTTTTAATTTTTATCAGCAACCCGCAATCCACATTGTGTAAGTGAAAATAAAGTAAAAATTCATAAGAAAGTGGGTTGGTTCCACAATCCACAATCCGCATTGCGAAAATAGAAAGGAGTTTAAAAGTTATAAGATGGGAGCATTTCCGCAACCTGCAATCTGCATTGTGAGAAAGGAAACCAACGTTAAAATGTAATGAATATAAGGACTTTCCACATTATGGAATGTGGAAAGTGGAAGTCAATACTATAAATTAGTCACGAGGTTTTGCAATCCACAATCCACAATCGCAAAAAGCGGAAGAGAATATATAAAGAAAATATGGGGTTTCTGCACTCCATAATCTGCATTGCGAAAAGTGGGAAGCAATGGTTAAAAATGTAAATAACTTAAGGGTTTTCCACAACCCGTTACTCGCATGGGGAAAGAAGAAAGTGGAAAGGAAAATGGTTAAAATGTCAAGGTTTCTGCAATACACAATTGACATTACGGAATGCAGAAAGCAGAAAAAAAAATTAATTAAAATACATGGGGTTTTGCATTCCGCAATCCACATTTTGGAAACGGAAATTAGGAATGGTAAGATTATAAAATATTTAAGTGATTTCTGCAATCCTCAATTCGCATTGTGGAAGCGGAATTGTGTAATGGATTTTTTATTTGTGGAAGGGACCTTTGGTGTGCAGAAGGGAATTTTTATTTGCAGAAGGAAATTTTTGTATGCGGAAGGACTATTGTAGAAACAATTGAGCTTATGAATGAATATTAGAGGAATAATCATGGCCCATGTCTTAAGTGAAATATTTTTTTTATATATCCCTTTTAGCGAAGTATATGGGTATATTACATAAGGCATCCTTCTTATGTCGATAAGAAATTAATAATTCTTAAATATTTTTTCTCTAACATTGGTATGACTTTTAACACCGACAAGACAAAAATCATAATTATAAAATCTCACAAAGATAGCTATGCAAATTTTATTTAAGATAATAGAAATCTAGAGGTAGTGACTTCCTACAAGTATCTTAGAATTGATATTCATCACAAATGAAATTGGAAATATAGCATTGGGAAAAGGATTAATGGAGGGTGGAAATCTTATTTTGGTCTAAAAAATAATTGTAAATCAACCAATATGGTCATCTTCGATAAAAAGTTCATTTTTGAAACTCTTTCCAACCATGTTGTCTTGTATGGTTGTGAAGTATGAGCGTGAAAAATTTATAGAGAATCTTGGAGGAAGATTGAGCAAATCGAGAAACAGTTTATAACTTATAACCTCAAGATTAAAAGAAATACGCATTATCCTATTCTCCTCATGGAATTTGATCTTTCCCCCATCAAGAGCATGGCTATAAATAGGTACCTCATGTAAAATCATACGAAAAATAACATGGGAAACGAGAGACTTCCTAAAATTGCTTTAAACTTATGTAACATACCCCAAATATTACTTGAAAAGATTCTCTAGGTGGCATCATAAAATTTTCTTTAACATATACATCTAAATCAGATCAACTAATTTAAATTCTTTCTTAGTTAACTATAACCATTGTTTTACAATTAAGAATCACTCTAATACTAATCTACATAAGCAAATATTATTGGAAATCACAATGAGATACCAACGTCACATTAGTAGCAAGACTTATCCTTGAATGAGATAATAATTACATAATTGCATCAAACTTTTGGAAATAATTGTTTATAGCATTAGAACCAAGATAAATTTCAACGTTAGTTATCACCCTGAGATAAATGGAAAAACAAAACAAACCAACCAAGTCATCGAAGACATGTTAAGCATGTATGTCATGGAGAGGCCCAATAAGTGCAAAGACTACTTGCATCTGGTAGAGTTTGTATAAAATAATGGTTATCAGGCCTCAGCTAAGGTGAGCCCATTCAAAATTCTGTATGGGAAAAAGTGTACTACCCCTATTAACTGGGATAGCCTTATGGATCATTTGACAGTAGGACCTGAAAAGTGTTAAGACATGGAACGAACTATTCAAGAGGTGCAAAATAACTTGAAGGTGGCATGGTATTGCCAAAAGAGTTATGCTAGCTTGAAAAGACAACATAAGGAATTTTTAGTCGGAGATCATGTTTACCTCCGAGTCAAGAAAAAAAAGAGCTCCTTGAAATTGGGAAGTTGTACCAAACTAGCACCATGGTTCTGTGGACCCTTTCAAATCTTGGAAAGGATTGGGCCTATGGCATACAAACTTTATCTTCCAACACACTTGAGAATTCATAATGTTTTTCATATTTCATTACTAAATAAATATATACATGATTCCACTCATATCCTTGACTGAAATGGGGTGCAGGTGGAACCAAAAGGTGAATTTCAAGAAGAACCTTTGCGCATTCTGGATAGGAAAGAAACATTACTTCAAAACTGGGTTGTCACTCAGGTTAAGGTGCAATGGAAGCACTTCATCATGGAGGAGTTGAGTTGGGAACTAAAGGAAGATGTGTGAAACAAGTACCCACATTTATTTCCAGAAGGTGTGGAGGAAGACTAATAACAATGTGTACAGTGTTGCAATAAGGGGGCATGGATGTAATATCCCCTAATTTATAAAAATTATTTGTAATATTAAACCTCGACTGAATTTTTTGATGAGTTTGGGTGATCACAGAATTCGTCCGAACGATTCCTAGAGGAAAATTGTAACCACTACATTTTTCGTTTAATGAAATTATTACTTAAAGGGACAAGCCATGTTAAAAGAGGAGAATATGCATGAAAGAGGGGGAGAAGTAGAGCAGTAAACCTCAGGGAAGTACACGAGGCGCTAGAACACTTTAATGGCATTGGAGAGGCCCTAGAGAAAGAAGGGCATAGTGGTTGATGGGGATTCAATGGAGAATGGACTGTAGCTGCAAAATAAGATTGGACAAATTGTGGATAAATGAGGGGTAATCGTTAATGGAGATTCCTTGGGGAATGGACTATAGCTGCAAAGTAATACCTAGGAAACCAAAATATAAAAGGGAATATGCGAGGAGGAAGGACACTGGTGAGTATGCTGAGGAAGAATGAACTCTTGATGTGTGAGCAATCTGTGTTAGGAAAGTGATTTCTTCCTAGAAAAATTGAACTCAGGTTAGATATCTCCACCCTTGGCACAAATATTTTAGCTCGGGGGTGATTGAGGACAGAGCAAATATGTACCTAAACTATGGTTCGGTAGAACATGGATGTTCTCCTTTCATTGTGGCTTGCGTTACAAATGGGTTCCATTACTGGGTTCTGTTTTCTACAAATCTATTGAGCCCATGGTATGTATGTACATGCGTAATGTGTGTTTCAATGTTAATGAAATGATAAATACCAGTTTAATTTTTATTAGCAACCTACAATCCACATTGTGTAAGCGGAAATAGAGTAAAAATTCATAAGAAAGTGGGTTGGTTCCACAATCCACAATCCGCATTGCGAAAACGGAAAAGAGATTAACAGTTATAAGATGGCATTGTTTCCACAACCCACAATCTACATTGCAAAAAAGGAAACCAATGTTAAAATGTAATGAATATAAGGACTTTCCACATTATTCAATCCACATTGCGGAATGTGGAAAGTGGAAGTCAATACTATAAAGTAGTCACGAGGTTTTGCAATCCACTATTCGCAATCACAAAAAGTGGAAGGAAATATATAAAGAAAATATGGGGTTTCCACACTCCATAATCTGCATTGCGAAAAGTGGGAAGCAATGGTTAAAAATGTAAAGAACTTAAGGGTTTTCCACAACCCATTACTTGCATGGGGAAAGAAGAAAGTGGAAGGTTCAAAGTGGAAAGGAAAATGGTTAGAATGTCAAGGTTTCTACAATACGCAATCGGCATTATGGAATAGAAAAAAAAAATTAAAATACATGGGATTCTTCCACAATCCACATTTTGGAAGTGGAAATGAGGAATGGTAAGATTATAAAATATTTAAGCCATTTCTGTAATCCTCAATCCGCATTGTGGAAGTGAAATTACGGAATGGATTTTTTATTTGTGGAAGGGACCTTTGGTTTGTGGAAGGGACCTTTGGTTTGCAAAAGGGAATTTTTATTTGCAGAAGGGAATTTTTGTATGCAGAAGGACTATTGCAGAAACAGTTGAGCTTATGAATGAATATTAGAGAAATAATCATGGCCCATGTCTTAGGTGAAATATTTTTTTTTATATATCCATTTTAGAAAAGTATATGGGTATATTAAATAAGGTATCCTTCTTATCTCGATAAGAAATTAATAATTCTTAATTTTTTTTCTCTAACATGGGTATGACTTTTAATACCAGCAAGACAAAAATCATAATTATAAAATCTCAGAAAGATAGCTATGAAAATTTTATTTAAGATAATAGAAATCTAGAGGTAGTGACTTCCTACAAGTATCTCATAATTGATATTCATCACAAATGAAATTGGAAATATAGCATTGGGAAAAGGATTAATGGAGGGTGGAAATCTTATTTTGGTCTAGAAAATATTTGTAAAACAACCAATATGGTCATTTGCGATAAAAAGTTCATTTTTGAAACTCTTTCCATCCATGTTGTCTTGTATGGTTGTGAAGTATGGGCGTAAAAAATTTATAGAGAATCTTGGAGGAGGATTGAGCAAATCCAGAAGCTATTTATAACTTATAACCTCAATATTAAAAGAAATATGTGTTATCATGGAATTTGATCTTTCCCCCATCAAGAGCATGGCTATATATAGGTACCTCATGTAAAATCATAAGAAAAATAACATGGGAATGAGAGACTTCGTAAAATTGCTTTAAACTCATGTAACATACCCCAAATATTACTTGAAAAGATTCTCTAGGTGGCATCATAAAATTTTCTTTAACATATACATCTAAATCAAATCAATTAATTTAAATTCTTTGTTAGTTAACTATAACCATTGTTTTACAATTAAGAATCACTCTAATACTAATCTACATAAGCACATCTTATTGGAAATCACAATGAGATACCAACGTCACATTAGTACAAGACTTATCCTTGAATGACATAATAATTACATAATAGCCCTCTCTTTTAATCGTAGTTAAAACCCTTCATACCAAGGTACCCTATTTTATACTTGTTCTCCTAAGCACATCTCTCAGAGACGACACATGAGTCTCCTAAGTGGAACACACAATAAGGTTAGATACTCTTTAGATTATAAAAGAAGCTAACTAGAAAGTACGCACTTATACAACTGTTTTACTTGACCCTTCCTTCCAAGAGTTACATCAATGCTTTACATATCTTCTGCAGCCAACACTTGAATTCTATATCATCCATCAATTCAATAGCATAAGCTCATAAACAAGATAAATTAAATGCATAGACTAATCTAACTGTTAATGATACTTCTTTCAACTTAGGCTACATAAAGCATGTCTATGAATTTCCAATTTTGAATTAGTATAGTATAGGTTGTTCATTATACTATACTAATTCAACATTTTACGTGGTTATTCTTTGCATGGTTCCCCTAAGGCTTGACCCATCATAGTAAACGCGTGACAGATTTGCATGGTTATCTCGATAACTAGTTTTAAACTCAAATTTGTTTTAAGCTCAAACCTACGCTACTGAAGTCAATACCGCACATTTAAGAACATGGCTATGATTACCATTTGAATGTCATAATCCTCTCACACCATTATTTCCTTGGACAACATACCTTTTACACAATCATAAAAAAATAGATCAGTAAGAATAAATGATTTTTATTGAAGGGATATCATGACCTCTAGATATCTCATTCACCAAAATAAAATTATGAACTCGGGATAATAATGTTATTGGCGACAACTTGGAGTGCACCGATTTGATATACTCTTGATTCTTGGGATTCATAGAAGTACGATTCAGTTTGAACCTAAACATGGGAAATCACATTTATTTCAACACCGATGTTGAAATATTAACGCAATCAAACCATATTTAGATTTGGTTTTAACATTAAAATTATCTCAGAGATCGCAGGAAGCCAAATCAAGTTTTACACACATTCAGATGATAACTATAACCTGTAAATAATATATCCAACGTTTTTAACTTGTAAAGCTATAAAATATATGCAACTAAAAATATCACTTACATTTTACGTAATCATTTCTAGGAAGAGATCTAAATGCATGCATATAACCTTGATCCACGTATTTCTTCCATCGCAACCAAGATCCTCCAATCTAGTCCAGCATCAACTAGTTTTTTTTATAAGAAAAACCATAGGTTATCCAAAGGCCAAATGGCAAGGATCTACTGCCACTTTTACAATCCTCCTAGGATTCTTCAGATCGAAATATTTTCACCCCCCAAAACTCATTTCTATTCCAAGGTACCGATTATGACATACACGACTTACCTTCCCAACCTTCGAGGTTGTTTCTTTGTTTTAACCATAAATATACCTTTGTCATGTTTACTTTTATATACGGTTGGGTTCTCTCTTCGTAGTGTAATTCCACCTATTCCATATGTAACATGGCTTCCCACTTTGTCAAAATGGAAATACTCTTATGAGAGGGTAAACCCTGTCCTTCATTCATTTATATCAAAGATACTCAATTATATATATACCCTTTTTTTATGTATTTTCTGTGGTAATTTATACCTGTATTTATGTATTTTAAAGTATAGTTTGTATCTATACTTATATCATTACGTCATTTCACTTACGTATTCGCTATCCTTTCTTGGCACCTTTGTGAGACTAAAACATGTAGATAAATAGGAAAATTAACTTAAGATGACATATAATAGAGTCTCCTTAAGAGAAACTTACCCTTGTTATCATAAGTTCTAGGGAGGACTTCCTTGGCACTTGATACCATAAATAAGTATTGGATAAAACTTATCTTTTCATTTAAATAAAAGAGGATCATAAAGATCCACTATTTGTTAACTAAGTAAATTAGCCTGCTCACGAATTTCTTCATCTTATGTTGACACCCAAGAGCTTAGTTCTTCAACGAAGTCAATATTCTTCTTTAAGTTCCCTAGGCCCGACTAAAATTTTACCTTCTCCCTATTGGATTCGTCCCCAATCATCGTTTTAGTCGTGCATGATTTGGGTCTCCTAGCATTTTTTTAATTTAATCTACAATTTTATGATGCTAGGATTGTACATATAGTGCTTTTTACTTACACTCATCAATTTCCAGTCGCATACTGAGGGGATGTTACATACTTTCCCCCTTAGAATTAACATTGTCATGGATGTTCCATATTCTTCCAAGGTTCTGTGTTTGTTTCTCTTTAAGTTCTTATTACTTCCTTACACATCCCTCACAATGTTTTTTTTTTAGCTTTAGTTTGATCATCTTCAATCTTTTGTGATTCCCGTAAGATTTTATTCTTCATAGCGTGCATTTTTTTGCAACAAAACCAGGTCTTCCAAAATTTATTCAATAAACATGTCCTTGGTTCATAATCCAACTTATAACATAAACAACAAGTCATTTTTTCCAACATAACATTTGCAGTTCACGCAAACATAGTTTAGACTTTGTTTGTGCTTATATCCTCATTAGAAGACCTAATATAGGATTAACTTCAAAATAATTCATAACTAATTCTGACTTACTTATCTTTTTTCTTGGAGGACGTCTTTTACCTTCAGTTCTTTGGATGCTTTAACCCATCTTCAACTTGAGATAACATTTCTTTCATTTCTTTCATTCACAAGTTAGCATCATTTATTCCACATAATTTCAAGGAGTAACCTTTCAAAATTTTCCATTCACCCTCGTCCTTGAGGGAAATTTTCCTACTTAAGTTTTCATAACATTTATACATTAAGGAATTCAACAACCTAGTTATTAGGAAAATCGCTAATATGTGTTTTATGATTTCATCATGAAGTTGAACAACTTTCAATAACACTTTTGTCGATCAATAAACCCTCCCTTGAGTTTTCATCTTTAACAACTCTCTGCTAAACACCGAACTCTCTCTCGCATTCCCAACACCAATTGGACTTACATTCTAACACTTGTATGTTACTCTTCCTTTAAATGATTGCTATTCAAACGTCCCCCCCGCAAAAAAATCAAACATCGTCTTGTTTTCCAAATGTCAAACTTTGTGACTAGGTATTTCCATTGATATCACAGTCTCTTTAACAAATCCCCATCAAGCCTCTTCTCTTGAGTCAAGGAATTTGTTTTCCACCTAGCCTTTTGCTTGAGTCCAGGAAGATTTACTTCAGTAAAGTAGAGCTAGATCCTCAATTTTTCCCTTGGTGTTCCCTCAGAGAAGATGTTATTTTCCCCTCAATCCTTCAATCTTGAGTCTAGGGAAAATTGTTTTAACCATCAATGATTTATTGTTTCTTGCATATTTGATAATTACAACATGCAACAAAATAACATCAAATACGTTCACATGTTTTCTTACTCATGCTGTAATATATATGTTCATGAGTTCTTTGATCTTTATTCAGATTCTTACCATATTCTTACCATGCATCACATGTTAATCTCTTCTCTTTCAACAAGTTCCAAAGAATATTGACCATCTGCCAAATTCACTTGTTAGCACCACTTGATGTAACAAAAGTTCAAATTTTGTAAGAAAATCGTTTCCCTAAGTATAAGAAATCGTCATGATCATTGGAAATAAAAATGCTCTTTTGGTTCCTTACCCTTACGTCATTGTTTAACAAGATACAAAATAATTTTCTTGACACATTAATTTCTAGGAAAATATATACGTGCATTATTTATAAACAAAAGAACTACAATAGATTTCTTGACCACTTAAAAGAAATTCACGCTAACCTCTTTTCGTTGTGCATACTAACACTATGTATGTAACAACAACTTGTATATATATAACTGCATATCCTTATACATATAACCACATACCCTTATAAGGCTGACCACATATCTTCTTTTTGTATGACATTCATATGCCAAGGTACATGTTTACTTGTGATAAAACATATTAGTATTGCACTCAATATCTCATGAAATACATATATCGAAATGGAATAGATTGTCAAGGTATCCATGTATATAACATATACCCCTATCTCATAAATCTTGATCACATTAAAGTATAACTTTGATAAAAACTACTCAAAGTATCTTAACATCTGGAATAAGAATATATAAAGAAAAATAATGCACTTTACCATAAGAATCCTATGAACTACTTGGAATACATACCTATATTGTTTAACTAATTATGACCATTATCCTTTTGTTGAAAAGACAAGCAAGGGTACAAGTGTATTCCAATGTCACACATTAAGTATATAATCGCTTACTATACAATCACCTATGAGAATGAAACAAGGAGACTCCTACCAGTTATCCTCTTGACATGGGGACTTCACTTAGTGAACATCTCACATAGCACATCCCTATATTGTGTAACATCCCTCGCCACCTCGACCTAGAGCTCATAGTGTAAGTAAGCATCACTGTAAGTATCCACTATAAACCCCTGTCAAGTTATGGTTATAAATGATAAGGTTAATGACTGAAAGCTTCGAACGACTGAAACGATATTTGGCGACGAACCCACTAGGGGGAAAGGGATTTCCGGAAAAAGGGAACCAAGAAACTCAATGAAATAAATAGCTGTGTGCTTGTAAATACTAAGACAATTAAGAGGTGGATCATGCGAACCTAGCGCTCATTGTTGCCTTGCAATAATAAAGTTATAAAAGGTAAAAGAAACAATGGACATATATAACCTTGAGAAAATATATGTGCAAAAAAAAAACCATCATTATATATATATATATATTACCGTAAGAAAACATCTTATACACATTAAAGTGCAAACCTCATTACTATGGGTATACATGACAAGTACTATTGATTTTGTAATAAAGTACAAACCTCATTATATGTATTGATTTTGTGATATGAACAGATATATACATATACCTATCGCTAGCATAGAATCATTACAAAATACTCGTGTGAAACTTTAAGGAAAAACTTTATCAAAAAGGAAATAAATGGGTAAAGACTTCACCCTCTCGCCTCTTGGGGAAACCCAACAAATTTTAATTAAGTAATTGCCATTCGTAAATGAGGATGGTAGCATGAAATGAGGAAACCCTTGGGCGCGAGTTCTGCTTTTCCGCATGCAATGAGCATGGACCTTTTGTTTTGGGTAAAAGCATGAATGATGGAAGGGCTGCATGCCTCCTAGTGGTTAATTACTACCTTAATTTAGGGAAACCTGCCTTCTTAATAGAAAATAGCATGATTTACTCCTTGAATTGTGGGGGACTCAGCGCGCCAGAAGGAGAAAGCCGTTATTAAGATATGAAAGGATTTTTATAAAGGGGAGAAAAGCCTCTTAGACATTGGGGAGACTTGTAAGGAGCCACCGGTGAGGGCGAGGGCGAGGAGCCAAATCCAAGAACACAATAAGACTCTGCACGTTTGCTTGCTGAGTGTTTTCTTGAATTCTTTTGTCTGGCTGCATTTTGCTCCCTTGTGGTTGTATGGATAATATTTTCTGCCCAATCGCAATCGGAATGCTGGTGATGTGTTTCTTTTTATATTTGTTTTTAGAGCTTCCTGTGAAAAATCCCAACTGGAACGCTGGTGATGTCTTTCTATGATTTTAGGAGCTATTATGATATGCTGGATATGGATTAACGGTTGTGTCTTATTGATCGGTCCTTGCCTGATTTTTTCGTTTTTAGTGCATACGTTGAAGCATGGGCCAATCTCTGCATGCGTTTTTAATCAAGTTATTTGAATGGGTATTTTGTTCACTGCAAAATGGTCGGGAACATGTATTCATTTGATCTTCCATATGAATGTTTTTCCCCTGTTAGCATTTGATTTTATAAATAGATTTGGAGTGTATTTTATTCATCTGTGTTGTGGGAAATAAAGTATCCTTGTCTAATCTGCGACCTAGACTCCACATTCTTCCTTTCCACTTCATGCGTTGAAGCATGGTCGAAGCATGGTCCAACCTATGTCAGTGTTCTTATATTCCTTAATGATTTGAATGTTGAATCTTTTTTTTAAGACTACGATTTTACAGTAATAGATTTAGATTCCAGCATTTTAATATTTCTTTTGGATCTGAATGCTGAATGTTTTAAACCTACGATTTTCGAATAATAGATTTTGGAATGTTGAATTTTGACCTGCCATTTACACAAATAAATCTCGAATTATTTTCACTGCCATTTTAATGATTATCACCATGTTTGACTTTTAAATCGTATCTTATAAGGGCTGCGTTTTGGTTGAAGGTTATGTGTGTTTTTGTAGTTTGGTAATATTCCTGCAAATTGAATGGTGAAAATATTCATCTTGGAGATTTAAATCCAATCTTATCATGACTACGATTTGGTTGAATATATAGGATCTGTTAAAAAGTGCAGCCCCAGGAAAAATCGCAGAAATCTGCCAGGAGGGAGGTCACGATTTTTAATTTTGTTGGCTGAGTGTATAATTATGTTAGCAGCACTGTTATTTAGTGTTGGATGAGTGTCTATTGTATTGCGAAACCAATAGTGATATTTGATATCATTAATGCCCAACAAAATAATTTTTAACAAACACTACTATATTTAAGCAATAGGGTTTTGGGTAAATTATTATGAAAACAATCGAGATATCAAAGATTTGATATCATTGTATCAAGAAAATTAAAGAATTTATTTAGCCATAAGGTATTTTACGTTGTTATCAGGTGAGTCCTAAATTGGTGGCTAATGAAAAAGTAATTTTTGTAACTTATATTGGTTTAGCTTTTGTTAAGATAGTTGGGTAGATATTTAAATTAATCTCACAATTGGTTTTATAGAATCCATGAATTAAGGCTTTGATCCTTTAGAAAAGTAATGTTTATATTCTAAGTTTATAAGAAAAATGAGATTTATAGAAGTTTCTGAGTGTGATTTTGATTAATAGTTATATTTTAGGATTTTAAGAGATATTGGTATTCATGTTAAAAAAAATAAGGTCATCTTATGCAATCTTATGCTGAGTGTTTATTTATAACAGCACTGCTTTTTCAATTAATATCGTGACTAGTTGGATACATCTATGAATTGTATATGTCTCCCTTTTAATAAAAGGTTTCCCTTATTTTATATTTACAAATACACCTTTTTATGTGAAANTAGTTGGTTAGCACTGTGTTGATAGATGACATGGTCAAACCTTTGAAACATGTTAGAACAATTGGGAAGGTTTCACCTTTACCTTAGTGGGTTCGTCTCCTAAGCTCAGGGGTGACTCTAGGCAGGATAACACACGCGAGATAGAGTCAGTTGGTTGGGAGGAAAGTCGAAGTCGAGCTTTCAGTCGTCTAGTGTTTTAACGTAGAAAATGAAGTTTTAATTTGGTTTTATTTTCTAGTTATTAGTGCTAGTCATTAAAGTGGCTAGCTGCATTTATAAAATGAGTTTATATTTTCCTCCTTGAATAGTTGAATATTTTAATGCTAAGTTGTGAAGCGCATGGAAGGAGTCGTAATGAGGATGCGGAGGATGAAAGTATGGTAGAGCACCATACAGTAAATATGCATTCGATTATGAAACAGATTATTTATTCTAGTCATCAAACTGTAACTATCTAATCTTGTTGTATCTTAACAGCTGCCTCCGGGATTCTTGTCCCTTCGCCTGTTGCTTGTACTTGGATCGCTCGACGAATGGTATAAGAATGGTGATAGGGATTTTATTCATGCATAGTTAAAATTTGTTGATATAGATCAGTATCATTCCAAGGATTATTACATGAACAAAGCATTGTATCTGTCATGCCTATGTTAACTATGTCTAATGAATAACCTATGAATTGAGAAAAGATCTCCTGATTATGATTGTATAGAATTATTGAAGTGCTTGCAGGACAAGTAGTCGAATCATCCTGCAATGACATGAATTCAAAGTAAATAGAAAAGAACTCATGGAAATTATAAATATAATCTACATATACTTGTGTATGTCCCTTATATAATCTGGTTGTAAAGTAAGTGACAAGTGGAGACAGACAAATTAACCTCCTAATATTCCTTGCATGTAATATGAAATGTTCCTTATGAGTTATTTTGGTTTAATAAGTTGCAAGTAACATGACGACCACATGGAAAAATAAAGAATATGCATGTTATCTTTTGGCATTCCTTAAGGATGCTTTTATGGTCAAACAACATAAGAATGAGCTTAATCCAATGGGTGTGACTAAGTCTTCGTGATGTAGAGAAACTCAATTTCAATTCATTTGGATGTCACAATCTAAGTGTCCCTGCCATTGTTATCTTAGGTGTTGTGGGTATATTACCTTTTTATTTGTCCTCATGATAAGGAAGTTGTAGAAAGTCTTATTATGTATGAACGAAATCTAAGAACGACCGTTTAGGAAAGATTGCTTCTTAATCCTTAATTTTTTTGTATAGTAAGGTAATACTGCAAAAATATAATAGGAATAATGTTACTGTTATCTTACAAATTTATGGTATGCACAGTAAGCCGTCTTCAGGGCACCATAACATGTTGAGAATTACGTTAAAGATAATTCTCCAATGATTGTTTACAATGTGCATGAATCTTTCTTAACAAGGTTGTTGCTAACAGATTTGACTCCTCTGTAGTAATAGTGTAAACATAAAAATAAAATCTCTGCACACATTGGCACCTAGGTTTAAGAGGGTCACTACATATGGTATCAGAGCAAAGGTTGAAACACCCGGGCCTATCTGGGCTCAAAAATGATTCTACCTCTTTTTGTTTTTGTAAATTGATGATCAAGTTGGCTTGAGATAACATGAATTGACGGACTCATGTTGATGTAAAACACAAGTACTCTAAAGCGTAGCAACTTTAACTAATTATATGTATTGGTTGACCCTGTAATTATGCAGGAATAGCCTCTCCACTTCAAGGTGATCCCAACGAGATAAGTACATAGCTATGATGATATTTTGTTTATTTTGAAGATGTTTTTATCCATGATTAAGACAATGGTATCTTCTCCTTTTGAGTTGCACAACATTTTTGGCAAAGATATGGAAGTCTGCATAAATACGCAGAAGACAAATAGATTTATTTGAGAAGAAACCTTTAGGGCTTACATTAATTATTGGACTGGCTACTAATGGACTGATACATATTGGTAAGGAACTGGCGAATAGGAATTTAAAGTTCTGTACCTTTTGTTTGGTATTGAGCAATGAACAAAATTGTATAACGAACTGATACATATTGGTAAGGAACTGCTGAATAGGGATTTAATGTTCTGTATCTTTTGTTTGCCAATTAGCAAGAAATAAAAAGGTGACTTATAGGGAAATGTTTCTAGTCCTTTTAGAAGTCCCATCTTGTCATGTAAAGTAAGAAAAATTTGACTTTACACCATTTTTAGGGGACAAGGTAGCTATCAATGAATTTTGATGAATAGATCATTTAAAAGAGTACATATATTTTCCAAAATCCTAGCAAGTGTAGCTAAATTCATTATGTGCAAATCTAACTGAGAACATAAGTGATGCTGAAAGGATGACTATATTAAAAATGCATATTGTTAGGATTATGCAGGTATACAAAAATATGCCAAATGAATGTTAGTAGTAAGGCACAACTGCTAACACCTTTATGAACAAATTGTTGTTAACTAAGAACAATTGTTCTGGATTGGGACAATGGATTCATGGGAACTTCTCAAGTTTTGGGTCCATAAAAACAACAGGAACAGACCCTTGATGCTCCCCCTACAGGTGCACACAGCAATCGCATTTGAGCTTGCGGCCTAAATGAACATAAACATGAGGTAAAAACTTATCCTGGAATTTCTATCGCTTTGCTTTAGAAATAATGGTGAATGAGGATATAAGATGCTATGTTGCGATCTGTTATAAAGTAGAATATGGTCTTCTTAAAGAATCTCCAATTAGATTCCATTAACTATTGAATGAGTGCTAAGTGAATGCAGAAACCAGATGGAAAAATTGTGGTTAGATGCAATGTAATATCGGGCATGCAAGAGAAGCCTAGGAAATCAGGCTGTGCAAACATAGAGACTATTGATCTCTCATACATAATCGCAAGGTATGAAACAAATCTTTCAAGGACATGAAAGTAGATTTTCTTATGAACTTGGGCTAGAGTGCAACCTTATGACATTAAAATAAAAATAAAAATAAAAATAAAAAGAAATCATGATAAACAAAATAAAAGAAGATTCTAAATATTAACACATTGCACACACAAACATAGCAAATCAAAAAGCAAAAATCTAGGAATGGAATTTAAGAATAGTTAAGTAAAGAAATCCTAAATTAGAAGATTGGATATGGGATTCTTTTTACCCTAATTTTGGACGGATAAAGGTAGAGGCGGATGGTGGCTGTAGAGAGTTTGGTTCATCAGGTGTGAACAGGCTTGGGAGGACCTTAGTGATTCTACACACTCTGATCGTGCTTGGGTACTTCTTCCTGCAACCCCTTTCAGCTCGGGGGTCCTTGGGGAAGGAAAGTACCGGTATGGTGAGCACATATTTTCCATGTGGAAGGTTGAAAAGTGAGAGAGGATTTTACCTGCAAGAGGCATGCTGCCGTGAGGGTAGGCCGGGGACTCGGTCACTCACGAGGATTAACTGAGGGGCACGCAATGAGGTGTTGACCTCATTCCTCAGTAACCATGAGTCTCTCTATAGTGTGGATTGGACTGAGTTAACGTGGTCTCAACCATCGCACTAAATCCCCACCACGGAAAGTGGGATATTTGAAGGGCATGAAGACAATCATGGCACCCTTGATATCACCTGGAGAAACAAAAGAAATTATTAAACTATAAGGTTGTAAATAAGTAATAACTGAACAATAAACTTATGATTTGAAAATAAAGTAATGGAAAGTGCAATACAGGTAAAATGGTATCTATATGTTTCCTTATTGGCAATATAACTAACATGTTATGAAAATTGTATGATGTTAGATTCCTGAGTTTTACATTGTTAACAATGTCGATATAGTAGACATGCATATATATGCTTAAAATGCAGGTTTGGTGACCTACTCCCACTTGTCAAGAGGGAATAAAGAATATAAAAGTAAGCATTAAGAACCTGAAGAAGAAAAGAAGACAAGGCTGGGAAAATTGGTAACATCGAGGACGGTGTTAATTCAAGGGGGAGAGGATGTAACATCCCTCGCCACCTCGACCTAGAGATCACAGTGTAAGTAAGCATCACTGTAAGTATCCACTATAAACCCCTGTCAAGTTATGGTTATAAATGATAAGGTTAACGACTGAAAGATTCGAACGACTGAAACGATATTTGGCGACGAACCCACTAGGGGGAAAGGGATTTCTGGAAAAAGGGAACCGAGAAACTCAATGAAATAAATAGCTGTGTGCTTGTAAATACTAAGACAATTAAGAGGTGGATCATGCGAACCTAGCGCTCGCTGTTGCCTCGCAATAATAAAGTTATAAAAGGTAAAAGAAACAATGGACATATATAACCTTGAGAAAATATATGTGGATAAAAAAAAACCATCATTATATATATATATATATTACCGTAAGAAAAAATATTATACACATTAAAGTGCAAACCTCATTACTATGGGTATACATGACAAGTACTATTGATTTTGTAATAAAGTACAAACCTCATTATATGTATTGATTTTGTGATATGAACATATATATACATATACCTATCGCTAGCATAGAATGATTACAAAATACTAGTGTGAAACTTTAAGGAAAAACTTTATCAAAAAGGAAATAAATGGGTAAATACTTCACCCTCTCGCCTCTTGGAGAAACCCAACAAATTTTAATTAAGCAACTGCCATTCGTAAATGAGGATGGTAGCATGAAATGAGGAAACCCTTGGGCGCGATTTCTGCTTTTCCGCATGCAATGAGCATGGACCTTTTGTTTTGGGTAAAAGCATGAATGATGGAATGGCTGCATGCCTCCTAGTGGTTAATTACTACCTTAATTTAGGGAAACCTGCCTTCTTAATAGAAAATATCATGATTTACTTCTTGAATTGTGGGGGACTCATCGCGCCAGAAGGAGAAAGCCGTTATTAAGATATGAAAGGATTTTTATAAAGGCGGGAAAAGCCTCTTGGACATTGGGGAGACTTGTAAGGAGCCACCGGCGAGGGCGAGGGAAAGGAGCCAAATCCAAGAACACAGTAAGACTCTGCACGTTTGCTTGCTGAGTGTTTTCTTGAATTCTTTTGTCTGGCTGCATTTTGCTCCCTTGTGGTTGTATGGATAATATTTTCTGCCCAATCGCAATCGGAATGCTGGTGATGTGTTTCTTTTTGTTTTTGTTTTTAGAGCTTCCTGTGAAAAATCCCAGCTGGAACACTGGTGATGTCTTTCTATGATTTTAGGAGCTATTATGATATGTTGGATATGGATTAACGGTTGTGTCTTATTGATCGGTCCTTGCCTGAGTTTTTTGTTTTTAGTTCATGTGTTGAAGCATGGGCCAATCTCTGCATGCATTTTTAATCAAGTTATTTGAATGGGCATTTTGTTCACTGCAAAATGGTGGGGAACATGTATTCATTTTATCTTCCATATGAATGTTTTTCCCCTGTTAGCATTTGATTTTATAAATGGATTTGGAGTGTATTTTGTTCATCTGCGTTGAGGGAAATAAAGTATCCCCGTCTGATCTACGACCTAGACTCCACGTTCTTCCTTTCCACTTCATGCGTTGAAGCATGGTCGAAGCATGGTCCAACCTCTGTCAGTGTTCTTATATTCCTTAATGATCTGAATGTTGAATCTTTTTTTTAAGACTACGATTTTACAGCAATAGATTTAGATTCCAGCATTTTAATATTTCTTTTGGATCTGAATGCTGAATGTTTTAAACCTACGATTTTCCAGTAATAGAGTTTGGAATGTTGAATTTTGACCTGCCATTTGCACAAATAAATATCGAGTTATTTTCACTTCCATTTTAATGATTATCACCATGTTTGACTTTTAAATCGTATCTTATAAGGGCTGCGTTTTGGTTGAATGTTATGTGTGTTTTTGTAGTATGGTAATATTCCCGCAAATTGAATGGTGAAAATATTCATCTTGGAGATTTAAATCCAATCTTATCATGACTGCGATTTGGTTGAATATATAGGATCTGTTAAAAAGTGCAGCCCCAGGAAAAAATGCAGAAATATGCCAGGAGGGAGGCCACGATTTTTCATTTTGTTGGCTGAGTGTATAATTATGTTAGCAGCACTGTTTATTTAGTGTTGGCTGAGTGTCTATTGTATTGCGAAACCAATAGTGATATTTGATATCATTAATGCCCAACAAAATAAGTTTTAACAAACACTACTGTATTTAACCAATAGGGTTTTGGGTAAATTATTATGAAAACAATCGAGATATCAAAGATTTGATATCATTGTATCAAGAAAATTAAAGAATTTATTTAGCCATAAGGTATTTTACGTTGTTATGAGGTAAGTCCTAAATTGGTGGCTAATGAAAAAGTAATTTTTGTAACTTATATTGGTTTAGCTTTTGTTAAGATAGTTGGGTAGATATTTAAATTAATCTCACAACTGGTTTTATAGAATCCATGAATTAAGGCTTTGATCCGTTATAAAAGTAACGTTTATATTCTAAGGTTATAAGAAAAATTAGATTTATAGAAGTTTCTGAGTGTGATTTTGATTAATAGTTATATTTTAGGATTTTAAGAGATATTGGTATTCATGTTAAAAAAAAAAAAGGTCATCTTATGCAATCTTATGCTGAGTTTTTATTTATAATAGCACTGCTTTTTCAATTAATATCGTGACTAGTTGGATACATCTATGAATTGTATATGTCTCCCTTTTAATAAAAGGTTTCCCTTATTTTATATTTACAAATACACATTTTTGTGTGAAAATAAAATATATATATATATATAGGATCTATTTTCTTCACCTATAGGTCCATGCTATATGAAATGAATACTTAGTGCCAAAATGTACATACCAGAGAAAAGGCCTTCGATATGGGTAGTTGGTTAGCACTGTGTTTATAGATGATGTGGTCGAACCTTTGAAACATGTTAGAACACTTGGGAAGGTTTCACCTTTACCTTAGTGGGTTCGTCGCCCAAGCTCGGGGGTGACTCTAGGCGGGATAACGCACGCCAGATAGAGTCAGTTGGTTGGGAGGAAAGTCGAAGTCGAGATTTCAGTCGTCTAGTGTTTTAATGTAGAAAATGAAGTTTTAATTTGGTTTTATTTTCTAGTTATTAGTGCTAGTCATTAAAGTGGCTAGCTGCATTTATAAATGAGTTTATATTTTCCTCCTTGAATAGTTGAATATTTTAATGCTAAGTTGTGAAGCACAGGGAAGGATTCGTAATGAGGATGCGGATGATGAAAGTGTGGTAGAGCACCAAACAGTAAATATGCATTCGATTATGAAACAGATTATTTATTCTATTCATCAAACTGTAACTATCTAATCTTGTTGTATCTTAACAGCTGCCTCGGGGATTCTTGTCCCTTCGTCCGTTGCTTGTACTTGGATCGCTCGACGAATGGTATAAGAATGGTGATAGGGATTTTATTCATGCATAGTTAAAATTTGTTGATATAGATCAGTATCATTCCAAGGATTATTACATGAACAAATCATTGTATCTGTCATGCCTATGTTAACTATGTCTAATGAATAACCTATGAATTGCGAAAATATATCCTAATTGTGATTGTATAGAATTATTGAAGTGCTTGCAAGACAAGTAGTCGAATCATCCTACAATGACATGAGTTCAAAGTAAATAGAAAACAACTCATGGAAATTATAAATATAATCTACATATACTTGTGTATGTCCCGTATATAATCTGGTTGTAAAGTAAGTGACAAGTGGAGACAGACAAATTAACCTCCTAATATTCCTTGCATGTAATATGAAATGTTCCGTATGACTTAGTTTGGTTTAAGAAGTTGCAAGTAACATGACAACCACATGGAAAAATAAAGAATATGCATGTTATCTTTTGGCATTCCTGAAGGATGGTTTTATGGTCAAACAACGTAAGAATGAGCTTAATCCAATGGGTGTGACTAAGTCTTCGTGATGTAGAGAAACTCAATTTCAATTCATTTGGATGTGACGATCTAAGTGTCCCTGCCATTGTTATCTTAGGTGTTGTGGGTATATTACCTTTTTATTTGTCCTCATTATGAGGAATTTGTAGAAAGTCTTATTATGTATGAACTAAATCTAAGAACGACCGTTTAGGAAAGATTGCTTCTTAATCCTTAATTTTTTTGTATAGGAAGGTAATACTGCAAAAAGATAATAGGAATAATGTTACTGTTATCTTACAAATTTATGGTATGGTATGCACAGTAAGCCATCTTCAGGGCACCATAACATGTTGAGAATTACATTAAAGATAATTCTCCAATGATTGTTTACAATGTGCATGAATCTTTCTTAACAAGGTTGTTGCTAACAGATTTGACTCCTCTGTAGTAATAGTGTAAACATAAAAATAAAATCTCTGCACACATTGGCACCTAGGTTTAAGAGGGGCACTACACTTTTCGTTGTGCATACTAACACTATGTATGTAACAACAACTTGTATATATATAACTGCATATCCTTATACATATAACCACATACCCTTATAAGGGTGACCACATATCTTATTTTTGTATGACATTCATATGCCAAGGTACATGTTTACTTGTGATAAAACATATTAGTATTACACTCAATATCTCATGAAATACATATATCGAAATGGAATAGATTGTCAAGGTATCCATGTAGATAACGTATACCCCTATCTCATAAATCTTGGACACATTAAAGTATAACTTTGATAAAAACTACTCAAAGTATCTTAACATCTGGAATAAGAATATATAAAGAAAAATAATGCACTTTACCATAAGAATCCTATGAACTACTTGGAATACATATCTATATTGTTTAACTAATTATGACCATTATCCTTTTGTTGAAAAGACAAGCAAGGGTACAAGTGTGTTCCAATGTCACACATTAATTATATAATCGCTTACTATATAATCACCTATGAGAATGAAACAAGGAGACTCCTACCAGTTATCCTCTTGACATGGGGACCTCACTTAGTGAACATCTCACATAGCACATGCGATCACATGATATTAAACAATACCCTTAATTTCCATAGATATTGACCCAAACTCTTTTTGTTGAAACCCCCTCCCAATACTTAAAACCTCCTCTCCACCCCTTTTTATACTTGAATCCTTATAAACCACCCTACCCACCCCCACCTTAAACCCATTATCCCCCCCAATACCTGCAATATATTGGTTCAATTTTTAATAATTTTAAAACCCACAATATGAACTAACGTGATAGGATATTGGTCAACAAGTGAAGCCCCCATGCCTCTTGACAATTTCCTAGTCATAGAGAACTCACACTAGTAGAATGTACAAGTAAACTAATTAAAGTCAATTCCTTTGTTTAAAAATAATATAGATACCCTATTCTAGCAAGAATATATATTTTATGGGGTATTAGTTTTTCCTACGGAACAACCTATAATTCCTAGTGGATACCACTGTAAGTTGTATTAATGAAAAATCAACATAACTATGCTTCCTTCTTAATTAAAAGAAGATCTCATTTAGATCCATATTCATGTTTACTCCTCCCTTAAATCCAACTAAATGGGTCTTCTAACAGATCTTACATAATTTCTTATATTATCCATGTGAATCTCATCTTAGGAAATCGTGACGATTGGGTTAATAAAATTCAATTACAAAAATTCAACAAAATGTATCGACCGTGCTCACTCAATAATATGATCGTTTTAAACTTGAGAGGTATCCGTTCTCAAAATAAAAGAAATGTAGAGAAAGGTAATAACCATTTTTTAATTTGAACTACCAAGTCAACAGAATTAGAAGGGTTCCTTAATTTAGCACAATATTTACCTTTAAATATTCACAACTAGGATGTTTTTACAAGAACCTATTTCATAAATCCTTAACTCCAAAAGTCTAACTATCTCAATCGTTTTAATGATTGCTGTCTTGTACTTTACGGAAAATTAATTGTAGAGTATGAAGAGATATTCTTTGACTAGTATTTACCCAAAAAGATCATTCATATATATATATATATATATATATATATATAATGAAACATATCCAATGCTCACATATAGACAATGTTGTTGAGGCTCGGAAATGTCACATTTTCATCCACTCTATCTTCCGCTATTCCTCACATTTCATCGTCCCATTAACCTTTTATTATACCATTTCCATACATATATCTGGGTTTCACCTTATTATTTCCACTTTATTTATTTTAGTATTATAAATGAATTTATGATTAAATATTAGAAAATTAACATGTTTTTCACTAATATCTCAAAGTATGGATGAGATCTATAAATGTGTAGGAATATGTGAAGGATTAATTCAAAGAAAATACTTCACGTATATATCCTCCACCATTTCAAGGAGATAGTTATGTAAAGAATATTCCAAGGAGAAGATCATGGAGATTTGGTTGAGAGACATGTGGAGAATTTGTGAGAGATGTGTGGAGGATTTGAAGGGATCATATCTTGTAATAATAGGAAAGTAGTTGAGTGGTTGAGTGAATAGTGGATCTCTCATTATGAATGAGATTGTTATCTTCTTCTCAAAAAAGTTCATGTATAAAAGAGAGTGCTCTCTCTTCATTTGTTATCCTAGATTATCTTTGAATATCTTAGATCTTAGATTATCTTAGAGAATAGTAGATTGTAGAAGTTAGTCTTGAATTTGTAATATGGAGAAGGGAATTCTTAGCTTTTGTTCATAATCTTAGTTTTCATGCTCTCATGATTTATGACTGATTCTTGTGAAGTAAATTAATATTGCTTTATTGTGAATGTGAACTCGCATGTGTTGTCTTGTTTTTCTTCATATGTTGTCTTTGTTTTATGTAATTTACTTTCAGCCGTGTGTTTCATCTTTTAGAATTATATTAGCAATTGCTTGTTTCAGCTTAAGGGGGGTTAGATTAGATTAGTCTTAGTTTCACGAGGGGGTAGATTAGCTTAATTTCTCTTCAGTCCTACATATACTTTCCATGTGCTTCATAAGCCTATGAACCTCGGATTGAAAAATTAAATGGCTGGGCAATTACTACAATGGAATTAAAGCGACATTAATTTGGCCCGACATTTTGGCGTCGTTGTCGGGTAAGCATGATGGATTGAAGTTTAGATTGATTAATTTTCTGCAAGCGTACACTAGGGTGTGAATTTCAATTTCTGCAAAGAGTGTTTCAATTCTGCAAGTGTGAATTTCAATTTCAGCAAGTGTGTCTTTTGCAACTGTGAAGAGTAATTGATTTCTGTATAGAGTGTTTTTTAGTTTGTTTTAGCAAGAGTGTTTTATTAAAATTTTTCATTTAGATTTGGGTGCTGTAAGAATCCCTTTTCCAAAATGATTTAACAATGAGTTTAAGCTTGGAACATCTCACTCAAATCCTTGCAAAAGTAGGGATCTCCTTTTCTCTCAAAGAGGAGATCGTGACAGCAGCCGGGAGCTTAATTACTCCTCCAACAACGAATAAGGAATCAACATACGAAGGATCATGCACATCTAATAACGAAAAATCATGCGAGAAAGAGATCGAGGAGGACCACGAGGAGTTGTAGCAATATCTGAGGAGTGAGAACTATGCCTATGAAAGGCTTATCGAATGATGGTTTCAAGCGAGTACGAGGTTAGAACATTTTAGTTTTTCTTTTTTTCTAGTTAATACACAGTCACAACAATTAATTTCATACATTTTTGTGTATCCTCATATTCTATTTGCAAAATTAACACTTAACATACTTTTATTATTATTATGTGAATGGATACACTGGATATTTAACTACACGTAACAGTTTTCTAATTCCCAATTAGCATAGAGTAGGTAGGATTTTATTTTCAGATTTTACTTTCACTTAGAATAAGTATGCTCTTCTCCGCTTCGTGTGATTGCGAGGATCAGAAATAGGATGAATAAATTGATTTCTGGGAGAATTCTTATTGTTGAATGGAAGAAAAAAAAATTATGCCTAATCTATTTTTCATCTACAATTTGTTCCATTTGCTCATAATTGTTTTTTCATAAATTTGCAAAAATAAAATTTTAAATTTTCTTTTATTTGATTTTCTGTAATTATAAAATATTTTAGTAATAATAAATTTAAGCCTCCATCCTTCGATCTGCAAGTAAAACAGTAGGCGAATTAAGCTGAAACAACAGCTATAACAGTTGTGGTTGAAGCATGCTTTTTCAACTGAAACACATAAGCTGTAACAGTTGTAGCTGAAACACAAGGGATTATGATGTTTTTTGAATTTTTTAGGAATAAATAATTAATTTTTTGCAACATGCTTAATCGATTTCATCTTTAATTTGTAATTCATTTTATCCATTTGCTAAAAACTTTTCAATTTGTAAAATAATAACCAGCCAGCAAAATTCATGTGGCAAATTCATTCCAAACTAAACAGTCGCTGAAATTATAACAGATGCAAATCCAAGCTGAAATATCCCAACTCCATTAGTGTCACACATGTAAGCTTCTTGTCGGTTGGAGTCATGGCCATCCTTTGCCATTGTAAAACATAAAATACATGGTCTGCAATTTAATGTCGAATGAGAGTGAATTGAGCTTTTCCACGCTGAAACTTAAAAAAAAAAAAATTTACCACGAATAATTACATTACCAGATGTCCTCACTCAGAATTGCTTCTGCTGCCATGACTTTCCTATATTGAATTATCCTTCATGAATTCATCCTATAGCTTCCTGGAAATTTAACTCTGCCCCAACAATAAAACAAGAACAAAATGTCTTGTCCAATTCCACCTGCAATTAATATATATATATATATATATATATATATATATATATATATATATATATATATATGTGTGTATGTATGTATGTATGTATGTATGTATGTATGTATGTATGTATAATGCGTGCAATTCTCCACAACCTACAATAAATGATAAGATGGAAATTGTAAAAGATAAAAGTGACTAGAATTCATGGTCAGTAACAATGCTTCATTTTCATCTTCCAACCTCGAATTAAAACCTGCAACAACAGTAAAATTCATAAGAAAATGCTTAAGTCTTCCCTTTGGTCTTTTCATGGATCGATGATAGCTCAATTTTTGGCAATACCAAAGCTAAAAAATTCAGGCGGCAACACCATGGATGGATAAGGGATAGGAGATGCTTCAAAAACCAGGAATAATTGATCAAATCTCATGAATGATAACGGATGTTATTCATTTTTGGGATTTTGTTTGCTATAATATATATATATATATATATATATATATATATATATATTGAATGAGAATCATCTTAATAGGAGCATATCGAGATTATAACTTACCATGCCATATGTTTTGGAGATTCTGCGTTAAATCTATAGACGGATGCAATTTTTATAATCATTGGTTACATGCATATCTTCCAACCCAGCCATCTAGCTCAATATACATTCCTCCCATCTCAAAAATAATTCACCCAATATTTATGTTATTTTCAATGCCTTATTAATAACCACCTAAACACCTGCTGAAATGTTTCAATGGACAATGGAGCAATGACGACCCTATTAATGGAAGACAAGGGCAGGATTTGAAGCTATTCCAAGCAACAAGAAATATTAATGACCACTTTGAATTCGACTTGAATGTGGATGATTTTTCCAGTTCACCAGGACTCTTATTGAATATCATACATTGAATTCTTATTGGGAAATGGATCCTTAAATTTCTTTTATTTTTGCAAGGTTTGTAATACATGTAGTGAAGGAATAATGAGTTTTTTAGGTTGCACAATCAAAAAGTTTCCTTTCCATTCTGGCTGCACGTTGAAAAAAGTTGAGTGAAAGTGGCATTGAGGATTGGCCCATCATCATATTGCATGGTGAAAAATAAGATTGTATTGCATGAATGAATATACCTAAACCACTCAGCTTGTTTTATTTATTTATTTTGCTTTTCTGTCATTTAACGCCCATTTACAGACAATCAACTTCGGGTGGGTTTTATGAGCAAACAGTGATGGATTTAAAAAATCGGGCACATGGGTTTTGTGTAAAGGGGTCTCATTTAGTTGAACCACAAGTGGTTTGTGAAAATTCGACTTGGTTTGAGAGTAGTTTGCATTTCTATGAACATGAAAAATCCATATTTCAAGATGGTCAGTTTTCCAATGTAATAGATATTTGGTTCTGCACTGGGAGGTAAAGTGACAGCTAAGAAAGTGTTATAGGAAATCCTTTTGTGACCAATAGTTTTCAAACACTTCAAGAAGTACATAAAGTCCTGTGATGGCTTTCAGCCAATTTATGAGCCAATAAACTTAATCAATCCAATTGTCTAACTCTTCCGAACCTTGAACAATTAAGCATCAAATGAAAATATTATAATAGTAAATGAAAGGGTCTTAACACCACAAAAAGAAGGAAGGCGAGGTAATTCTTACATCAAATGGATTGGTAGTTGCATTGACTTCCTATATCCCAACAGAATGAATAATACCAAAACTTGGGCTACGATTTCAAGTGAAAGGTTGCATGCACGACGCTGAAAAATAAAGAAGATAACTCAGAACCGTGGACAGGAGCAGATCGATACTTATGGGGTAGGTATGCATGTAATTTATAAATTTCCCCACAGGTCTCATGAATCGAAGTGCCTTTGCGCCTCCCATAGTTTTTGTCAATAAAAATCACCTATGTAGAGAATTATAAGCTTTAAATATTCAATTATATTTTACAATGCACAACTCTTATCATCTCAAAAATGACAGAAGACACTTAAACCTTAAATCAACACCTACACGATTATTACAGCTAGTTGTTATAGCTTTTGGTGGCTATCACAGCTGGTTGTTGCAGCTGGTTGTTGGAACTGGTTGTTGTAGCTCGGTGTTACAGCTAGGTGTTGCAACCGGTTGTTGCACCTGGCTGTTGTTATTGCTGATTTTAACACTCCAGGTGAATCACACTTGTATGGCCTTTCCTTGTCCCTCTGCAGACTCTTTAGACCCCTTGGACCATTTTTTGTCCTTTGATGTTTCCTCGACCATCCCTAAAAACATGTGTAAATTGCTATACGCGACTTTTACACCCCTTATCGTGTATATACACGAGTTTGATCCCTGAAACCACGTACATCGGGATGTGTACAAAATCCAAATCCTTTTGGAGTTTTCCTTGACATGGATCTGACTCACTTGACTCCTGGCCTTCCCTATGCCTTGAGATCGCTCGGATTCGACCTTTCATTACCCCTTTGAAAATCTATATAAGGAACTCTATGGTACATTGAAGGAATATGAGAGAATTGAGAGCGAAGACAATATAGTCCATTGTTGCCGAAACTTGTGTTTGAGTCTGCATCCCTTTGTCCCTTGGAGCACTTTTGTGTTCTTCCCAAGCTTACCTTTTTCTTGTGAGCTTGCTATCGAGAGATGGAGGATTGAGGTGGTGAAGGCCCAAGTGGGGGATTCAGTTTCTCCGATTTGCAAACGTGCCGACAGAGGTTGTATCCATTGTAATCTCTGATTTTATATTAATAGAAATATCATTTCCTGTCCAATAATGTATGTTTGAATGAATATTTTATCCATGGATGTTTTCAAATGTTTATACATTGTTGATTATATATGCTATAATAGATCTAACACCAATATATATAGTATGCCTGTATTGTTTACTTGTTTTTGAGGAAGTAATCTATCAATTCAAGCTGAAGTTGGAAAGCTCAACGGGGATGTACTTCAACTGTCCGGAATAAGGTACGAGGTCCAATCCTTTAGTGTTAGATATTTAATTTCTATTGCATATTGGAAAGGATTGATTTCTGGAGTCAAGTTGTCTGTTGTGGTACCCCAAGCCATAGGAATTTCTCTCCGTAACAGAATTGGCAACTCTGTTGGGGAGTTCCTAGTAGTTGTCCTTTAGGGGTTTTCTATCGGCATTCAATGACTTTGAATTGCTCTTTCTTTCTTCTTTCTATGTCAAGTCTGCGGGCATGTTTTCTTGGTAGTGTCTGATTGGTGTGAAGTTTGTCTCAGCTTGTTTGTTTTCCTTCTTTTTATGCACCTTTCTTCCTATACGTGAGTTTTGAACTCACAGTCACGTATGCCCTTAGTTTTTCCTTTTAGAGGAAGTTGAATGGTTGCTGGGTAAATTTTGATGATTGTTGAGTCTCCTTTGATACTTCCAGAGTCTGTATACACCTCTATTTTTTACCAGAGATGTTTTTTTTAGGGTAAATTTCTTTTTTAAGAACGTTCTTGTCATTGCATTTTTTATTTTTTATTTTGGGATTAGTGCATTAGACTTCTTTTACCTTAGTGCTGTGCTTGATTGATGCTTGAGTGTGCTTGTAGATTCTGGGGATTGTAGAATCATTCTTTTGCTTTTTATATCGCATTTTATTTCAAAAAATCCAAAAACATTTGCTTATCATCATGCATTGCATTTTGCATTTTGCATAGCACTTCCACTAGATTTGCTTTGGAGTATTAGTCAGGATTTCATATAGGAAAGCATGCATTTATCATTTGAAGAAAATTGTGCATTTCATGTAGTAGCATACCCTGTTTTCATGGACACAATGCATTTGCATTGATTGTTAGGTGTGCATTTTACTTCATGTTGTGTCATAACACCATTAGTTGCACAGCCATATTCCTCTTTTGAGTAATAAATCCAATTAAAATCAATGCTTAATTAAAATGAACTACACTATTTTATTTGATAGGGTTCACCAACAGGATTAGGTTTTAGGGTCTTGGAATAGTTCATTGTGAGTAAATTCTCTAAGACCACTAAACAACAACATGTATGTGTCTATCCAGGTGCAAGTGTGAAATCCTTGGTATAACCAGTGTTTCTCAGGACCCTCCTCTCAAAAGGGAGTTAAGCATGAGGCAATGTGAGTGGTTATTGATTGGGATGACCCTGTTGGAAGGAAACACCCTTCGGAGCATTTTTTAACACAAATAATTTGAATATTGATAATGTTCAAGAAATATTGATTCTTTTGTCTGGATTAAAAAAAACTCGTCATTGATATCTTAGGAGTGCCCTATAAATATTTGATTCTTAAGGCACTCCTGACAGAAACTTACTTGACTAATTGACTCGGACTGGTTGAACATTAGTAACAACAAAAATTCGACTCTTATGATCTTACTTCTTCATTTCTGTCAATCATTAGAAGGATTATAATTACAAAATATTAGTAGCTCCTATTTTTCCACTCATCACTCATGTTTGATTCAAATCAAATGAATGTATTAGTGATTAATCCAAACTATGTACTGCATGATGTGATAACTGTTATTTCTGATTCATGTGGAAAATTTGGTAAAGCTTCATCACTTCTGAATTATTTATCTTATCTTAGTTGTCAAAAGTTTTAAGCTGAATTTAATGTGAATCTTCATGAACCCTACTACACTATATTCTCATCACTTATTTCAAATTCATATTTTTGAAATAAGTTGGTATTAGAGTTTGTGATGAAGGTCTAAAGTCACTTTCTAGGTTTTTGACATTGGTTTGCTCACATTATCAAATTATTCTCTGATCAGTTTTGACCTTTACCCTAAGATATTAATTATATGCTAAGGTGATTATATTTTTATTATTGAATTCGATAAATGAAGAATTAAGGTTTTGGAAATTATTGAGTCATGTGTTAAAAATGATGGATTAACCTCCATTATTACCACGTTATGAAATCACAATGAATGATAGAGTAATGGTGGAACTAAGGTTTTGGTAGTCGTGTCATTTGATGGTTGCTATCTATCAATCCTAAATCATGCAAACATCACTTGCAATAACTCACATGTGTGACTCTCCTATAGCTCATTATGTTCTGGTAAGTTTTCTTTGAAACCTCTTGTCTTTGCCAATTCACGTTATGATGCACTTACAGGAAGATTTTCAGGGTTCTAATAAAATAGGGTATTTCGGAGTTTTGCTGGTAATGCCTATACTGTTGATAAAATGATTGCATCCTGTAATCTATGTTTCAAAAACCCCAGAGGTTCATGTATGCACTACCATGGCTCCAGTGTCTAGGTTCAAACTTATTGGTGACAAATACCTGTATGCTGCTCCCGAATGTCGAGAGATCGTGTCGAGGTATGGATGGTTGGAGTTCCATCGAAATTTTTTTGGTTTTAATATGGCTGTTTTTAAGGCATTCGCAGAGTCTTTTGATGGGGTTCGTGCACAAGTGGGAGACATTGAAGTCAGACTATCTGATAAATTCATTTCTCAAGCAATTTGCTTGCCACAAACTGGTGAGAAGTGGTATAAAGGAAAACATATTAAGAATTACTAGTGGAAAGGGTTTCTTACCCCTGCTCATCGACAAACTAAGTTCAAATATGGCTTCCCATATCGGTTATTAATGAAGAAATGGAGGGCTATTTTGGAGCAAATCATCAAGTATGTAAATTACGAGTGTAGGCTATCTCAGACCTAATTTTATCACCTTCGACTATTGTTGATATTTAAGGGTTACCCTATCAATATGCCCTTTTTATTTTTGAACAGTTTACATAAAATGGCATCCACTTATCAGTCTAATGTTGGTGACAAAAATAGGAGTTTATTCCACCATGGGTTAATTAAGATTCTTGTGTCCAGTGGGT
This sequence comes from Pseudotsuga menziesii, assembly GCA_001517045.1. NCBI lineage: Eukaryota > Viridiplantae > Streptophyta > Pinopsida > Pinales > Pinaceae > Pseudotsuga > Pseudotsuga menziesii. Next base: position 67,998 of record LPNX010342124.1, read on the forward strand.
TGGAAGAACTAGGTTAGACCTAGGATTCTTTCCTTGTGAGAAAAGGGTTTGGGGTTAACAAGGAATGGCCCAAACAGAGGCCTAGGGTTTGATGTAGGCGGGTAAACAATGAAGAGGTTGAGCTTGAAGTCAAGGACTCAGGTTCTCAGGATGATTTGGGGGATGAAGGGTTTCATCCTTATCAAACCCTAAGTCTGGATGATGTAAAAATTAAGGTGGAAACTAGTGTTGAAACTCCTGCAAATAATTTTCAAGGTCAAGGAAGGAAACAATCAACTCCTATAACCTGTCAAGACAAGAGTTCTTCTCATACATAGGTTAATATGAAGCAAACAAAGGATGAAAATCAGACTAGCAGTGCTATGAGCAAACAGGCTATATGAAGAAACACACGCAGTATGACAGCCGCTCTGCTTGCCAAGAGGAATTTGAGTGTTGGGGATGTCTCAGTTATTGATTTGAGTGATTCTTCAGATGTTCGACCGAATCCAGCTCCCATAGGTCCATTTGTGTTATATATTAAATACGTTTCTATTTCTGCAGACAGGGTGGTTGACAGTCAGCAAGTAAATCGTGAGGGCAGCCAAGAAATTGACAGAAAGCCTCACTTAACTGAAGAAAGCCGAGTAAACTTGAAAAGAGAGTCAAAAGACCAAACTGATCCAAATCCTCATGCCCAATTGATTTCTTCCCTACAAACATATTTAAAATAAGCACAAGTTATTCAAACAATTTCCCTGGAAGAAATTAAAGCTTTAAAAGCTGAATTGATCACCTGGGTTGAGAAATGGGATGTGTTAAGAGGAAAAAAGTTGAAATGCAAAGAAATGATGAAAAGGCTTTTGTTAAAGAATCAAAGATTCAAAATACAGAATAGGATTAACAGGACCATGGCGGTCAGGTTCAGGGCTAAATTGAATGAAGCTAGGAGAAGTGTACCCATTCGATTCTCAGTTGAGTCGACCTTAAAAGCCCGATATTTTGTTTTTTCAGTGACTTCTAAATTTTGTCTTTTGTATCTTACATTATGCCTACAGAGGGTTTTGGATATATTCTTATAGTTTAGTGATGTTTTGGTTTCATTAGTTTCGGTTTAGTTCATAGTCTAAATGATTAAATTGAGATATCTACAGAATTAAAATTCTACCTATATCTTGCTCATGATTAATTGATAATCATTAAATTTTGCTAAAACAACCTTTTGTTAATATGTACAGGTGTCAAAGAAACCATTGGGATAAAACTAGATGTTGGTCTGCCTTCGTGTCTTTTGATTGTACGTGGCTACTCAATGAAGAATGTTCGGGACTTACAACTGATTTAATGCTCAGTAACTACTATGTTCCTATTTCTAAGCCTCTATTGGCATGGATTACCCAGTATGGTGTTACTATGATTGGGAGGGTATAACACTGGAATTTCTTCAGTAAGTTAAAACTCTGGGCATATCTTTTTTTCCGGATGATTTTGTAACAATGTGCCTATGAAGCTGGTCATCGTTACACCTTATTTGGATATGATTGGGATCTTTCCTAAGAAATAGGATTTCTAGTTAGTCAATTGTAGTCTTTTATTTTACTTTATAAGCAACTTCTGAAATGAAGCAAAGGGTTGGAATACTGGAACTTGTGATGAACAAATATAATACAACACTTAGTATTATTCTGTTTTATTTGTGTTCCTTTAGAACTATTTATGAGGATTACTATGTTTTACAGACATACTAAAGACATTACCTAGGTCTATTAGTTATTATCATGCTGTCTTAATATTGTTTTCCTGTGTTGAATTTCCTTTTCATATGTATGTATCTTTATATTATATGTGAAAACACTTTTCTTAATGGATTCTGAAAAAAGTACTTAGTGTTGAAGTATGGATAATTAATTTTCATATAGAAAAGTAAATGAACTTCTACATGTTCCTTTTCTTCCGTTGATAATGATATGATTTCATACAAAGTACTGACTATGTAAGTTGAACTTATTCATTTCAGTGTTAGTACTTGGGTGTAATTTCTTTTATGCTTCAATACTATGTTAAATTTATTTCGATTATGAGTTTTGTTTCATTTTGAAATTGATTTATGATAAAATATTATTTTATTGTAAGTTGATTTAGATCTGTATTTGCTGAGAATATGCTTTCCTAACATTGCAGGATCATAGATCAAATTTTCAAATAAAACTTGTTATCTAATTATTAATTCCAGCTCCCATTTTTGGGATAGTCATATTGCATCTTAGGTATTATAGATCGAGATTAGGAGCTACTATTATTTGTTGTTTTATTTTAAGATATTTATTAGCATTAGTTAGTCATTTTAATTAGATCTTTAGTTGATTTGAGTGAAGATTTGATTAAATAGAACTTACCATATACATCCCAAGAGACTCTCTACCTTGAGAGCATATTTTATAGGCAGCGGGGCCTTTAACCTGTGAAAAACTGTTATACCAAACACATACAAGATTGCAGTAAGTCGAGTGTGTGGGATGTTTTTCAGTAATTGGCCACAATACCCTATAGGTTGCATTTCGTTTCCAACAAATGGTGCTAGAAGGAGGTCCTAAGCTGAAAGCTTAATGGCTGATCGATCTCATAGTGCTCCTACCAGTGATCAACCAACTTCCTCCCTCATAAGTTTTGGAACACTGTCTACCCCGGTCTCTACACCACAACCTGAAACTATAAATACTCCATTCCTAGCTACAGTTAGGACTATTATTGAAAGGGACCCTAATGTCTCACCAGTTTCCCCTGAACAAATAAGTCAAACTTTAGAGGAATCATGTAGAATATTAACTAGAGAATATTCTCACCAAACAGGGATTCCCCCAATCAACTTTGGATTATCAAGCAGAACTAATTTCAAAACATTGGCAGTAACTAAGTCAGTTGCTAATTCCGTTGGAGAAGAACCTCTTGAATCATCAGTAGGAACTCCTGATTATCACCTTAGTAATCTATTAAGAGGAGTAGCTGATCATAACACTTCTTGACGATTGTTATCTACAGGTGGATCTGATCTACCTCCTTCACCTCTTGAATCACCACCAAATAGTCCTCGTGACCATAACAACGAGTCTTCATCAGACTCAGAACCTGATCTAGACATGGGTGACCGTAATCAGGGTAACCCTAATGTCGATAGACCATGGTTACGATGTGGTGCTGTTGTTGTACCCGGACTACAACATAACTTACCCAAACACCCTGATAAACTGCTACCTAAGTTTGACCCAGATGATAAGGGCTTAGCTTATAATCACATTAACAAGTTCATCTTGGCTGTTCAAACTATGAATGTTCAGCATGAGGATGTGGTATGTCGACTGTTCCCTTTAACTTTCGAAGGAAAGGCTGCAGTTTGGTATTTTTCCCTGACACAAGGATCCATAACAAGTTGGAGTGATTTTAGTCAAGCATTCTTGAACAAGTTTGGTGAAGATAAAACTCCTGTTGTGTTAGTACTAGAATTGGATAGGATTATGATGGAGAGAAAAGAAAGGATAAAGGATTTCAATCAGCATTTTCTTACTCTTCTGAATAAGATACCAATGGCCTCCCAACCTCCAGAAGACATCATAGTCGAGAATTATGCTTCACCCTTACCTAAATACCTGGGTATGTTTGTAAAACAAGCCGGTAAAATCACTTTAGTTGAAACCTTTGATGAAGCAATAAAGGTTGAGAAAAATTCATTGATGTTCGAACTAGAAAATAATGGAAAGGCTGATGGTTCTCTTTGTAAATGCAATGAAAATACTTCTAGAATTAACACAGATAAAAAAGATGCCCCTTCTTTTGATGTAGACAAATTACAACAAGAAATTAAGTCTCTTACAAACGAAGTGGTGATATTGAAAAGGAACAACATGGAGGGTACTTCAAATAGAGGAAATTTCAAGACCCCATACCAGCCGTTTACATCCTCAAATGCTAGGAAAAATACTCCCCCTAACATATCAACTAATGAGGAAGTTTTTAATACTATAAGGGTTGTTTATGCCTTACCGGATTCCTCAACCGATCAGGAGTCAGATGATGATCATGAATCTGATCAGCCTGAAACTGAACTTGAAACTTCTGAAGATCCTCTTCCACTTAATTTCCATTTTTGGGATAGTTTAGTCAAAGAAGGAGAGTCTAGTGACCATTCTATATTTGTAAACCAACACACCCATAACACAGGAAGTAAAGGGCCTGTAGATCCACAACCATCATCAACACCTAAGAATAGTCTTCAAACTTCAAATCAACAGCCTGTCACTCAAGGTATAGACCTACAGTATGACATCATAGAAGATATTAAGAAACAGAGGGATAATATTAGCATGTTTGATCTATTGAAAATTTATCCCATGCCCGGTGGTTCGATACTTTCTAATTTGTCAAATTCATCAACCACTAAAGCAAATAATAAACCCTCTGTACCTTTAGTTAATAACCTTGATCCTACAACTAGTAAAAAAATAGTAGGATATAACAGTAATGTCGAAATATCTACTGATAAAGATTCACTTATAGGTAAGAACTCCAAATCTACAACTCCACCTTTTCTGCTAACGTTTGAAATTTTCAACCAGAATGTTCATAACTGTATGATAGATTCCAGAGATTCATCAAACATCATGCCTTACTCAGTTTGTAAGAAGCTGAATGCCAAGCCCACTCCTTGTGAAATCCAAATCAGCCAATTAGATCAATCCAAGGTAAAAATTCTAGGAGAATTTAAAGGAGTAATGATTAGGATGGCTACCGATCCACAGGTCTTCTAGGTTATTAACGTAGTGGTAGCAGACATACCAGATGTATATGGGATATTTTTAAGTCAGGACTGGTCCCAATATTTAAAAGGATATTTTTCAACTGATTGGTCACATTTATGGTTGCCTAAAAATGGGCGTCCAAATCAAATCAGAATTGATAAAGAAAGGTACATGAAACACACACTGACTGAAATAAATGCTCGTAATGAACTAGTTATTTTCAGTGATTCTATTTTAAGAAACTATGGGTATGATTCTGATTTAGGGAGTTTTCCTGCACTTAAATCTGCATTTACCAATTCTGTAAATAAATCAAAAATTCTGCATTGTGATTTTTAGGAAGCTGCCCCCAGTCTGGTAAATAATGTGAATACTGTAAATGATGTAAATAGTCTTGTTGATAAGCCTTGGCATCTATACTTTGATGGATCTTGATCAAATGAAGGTGGAGGAGTAGGTTGCATGCTCCTAGACCCTGCAGGAAACAGATTCATGCTATCTTGTAGACTTGAATTTATTTACACAAACAATACAGCTGAATATGAAGCCCGTATACAAGGACTCAAGAAGGCATTAGACTTAAAAGTTAAACTTCTGATTGCATTTGGAGATTCTGAAATAATTGTTAGGCAGGTCCGTAAATCCATTCACTGTCTATCTAATCACCTGCAAAGTTATCAAAGGGAGGTATGGAATATGATTTCAGCACTTGATGCTTTTAATATTGAATCCATTCCTCATTTTCAAAATCAAGAAGCTGATTTGTTAGCAAACATAGCTTCATGACTTATTCCCGCTGAAAACTTTTCCCCTAATGCTTTTTCTATCGAATTATTATTTAGATCATCCATTCCAGATAATATCACTAATTGGCAGGTATTTAATGATTATTCACAAATTATTTCTTTATTAACAGGGGAAGATGCTTTTAAGGAATCAATGATCGATGAAATTACACATGATGAGGATCTACATATTTTTTCGGTAATTCACCTACTTTGTCCCATTGATAAGTCTTTTGAACAGGTAAATTCAATCCCTATGTCAGTTCTTCGGCTTAAAAAGTTTTATGATTTGTATGATAAATTCAAGAGAGTGCCTAATTGCATGACAAACAGGTCGAACATGTGTTATGAAACCATTAATTTAGGCATAGAATCGAATCTTCAAAATATCAACTTAGGATCAGACTGCACTTCAAATGAAAAATTGGCCTTCCTGAAGCTGTTAAGTGAATTCAAAAATGTGTTTTCATGGTCTTATGATGATTTGAAAACTTTTGACACCCAGATCATACAACATGTGATCCCCATGAAGCCTCAGTCAAAACCATTCCAGCAGAAATTAGGGAAAATGCACCCTACCCTATAACCAGCAGTAAAGAAAGAATTGAATAAACTACTTACTGCTAGGATCATATTTCCTGTACACCATATGCAATGGGTGGCTAACCTTGTTTCCATTAGGAAGAAGAATGGAGATATTCATTTATGTGTGGATTTCCGAAACCTAAACCGATCATCCGAAAAGGATAACTACCCTATTCCTCCCATGGAGCAAATCCTTCAAAAGGTGTCAGGTGCTCAGATGATGTCTTTATTAGATGGTTTCTCTAGGTACAATGAAGTTCTTGTTTCTCCTGCAGATCAGTTGAAAACCACTTTTAGGACACCCTGGGGAGCCTATGCCTACAGGAAGATGCCTTTCAGTTTGATAAATATTGGGGCTACATTCCAAAGAGCGATGGATTCTTCTTTTAGAGGTTTGATAAGCCACTCTTCCATTGTCTATTTGGACGATGTTACTATATTTTCAAAAAACAGGCCTGATCACATCTCACAGTTATGAAAAGTGCTTGAACGCTACAAGAAATTTGGTATTTCCCTGAACCCCAAAAAGTCAATATTTGCAGTAATTGAGGGGATTTTACTAGGGTTTTTAGTGTCAAAAGAAGGGACCATGATTGATCCAGAGAGAACAGAAGCCATTTCTAAAATTCCTTTTTCTGCTACCAAGAAATCCATGCAATCCTTCTTGGGAAAGATAAATTTTGTAAGGAGATCTGTTCCAAGTTTTTCTGAAATTGTCCATCCACTCCAGAATATGATTAAAAATGATAGTAGTTTTTCATGAGGGGATAGAGAAAAGAAGTCATTTATCAGGATTAGAGAAGCCATAGCTGAGGCACTCGCACTTGTGAGTCCTGACTTTAGGAAATAATTTATTCTCTATACTTTTGCATCTGACATATCTTATGCAGCTGCTCTTACTTAGAAGAATCAACAGGAGGATGAAGTACATATATCCTTCATGAGCTCAAATTTAAAGGGAACTGAACTAAATTATCACGAAGTGGATAAACAGGCTTTTGCTGTGTTCAAAGCAATAAAACATTTCCTCCCTTATCTTCTTAAGTCGAAAACCAAGGTAATTGTTCCATTTAGTGTTGTAAGAAATTTATTGGTACAAAAGGACCTTGGAGAAAAAAGAGCACATTGGATGGCTGCTCTTCAGGAATATGATCTAGAGATTAAACCCTCTCAGGCCATATGAGGTTTGGGGTTGTGTAAGTTGGCTTCTAAATCAACACATCTCCCTGTTGACCATAGTGACATGCCTTTAGATGATGTTTTATTGCAGAAAGAAATTTGTTTTGTCCCAGATCCTGTTAGCTCATGGTATACTGACATTCGCATCTACCTTGAAACTAGCACTTCCCCAGATCATTTATATCCAAAAAATAAAAGAGCATTGAGATTAAAATTAGAACCCTATCAATTGGTAAATAATGTACTTTTCAGAAAGAATGTAGATGGAGTTCTACTTCGTTGTCTAGAGAAGGAAGAATCTGATTTAGTTTTAACACAACTACATGATGGACCCGCTGGTGGCCACTTTAGTGGTGATACTACTGCTCATAAAATTCTGAGGGTAGGGTATTTTTGGCCAACTCTATTTAAATATGCTCATTCTTTCATTAGAATGTTTTAGGATTGTCAGACTGGAGCTGGCAAAGTTAAAAAACCAGCTTTTCCGTTGCAACTTGTGATGGTAGACATACCTTTTCAACAATGGGGAATTGATATCGTTGGACCAATAAGTCCATCCTCCTCCCTTCAGCGTAAGTATATTAAAACCGCTACCAACTATTTTACTCAATGGTCTGAAGTTGAACCCCTGTGAGTGGTTAATACAAATCAGGTATTACATTTCCTTGGAGCTAATATAATCACCAGATTTGGAGTGCCTGAAACTCTTGTATTTGATAATGCATCTTATTTTTCTTCTGGAGAATTGATTGAATTTGCTCTAGAAAAGGGAATTAGAATTAGATATTCAGCAAACTACTATCCACAAGGAAATGGCCTTGCTGAATCCACAAATAAGAATTTGCTGAAAATTTTGAAAAGATCCATAGCTGAAAATCACAGGAACTGGCATACTATCCTGCATCAAGCTCTATGGGCTGATAGAGTCACTCCAAAATCATCTATTGGTAATTCTCCCTTCTTTATGGTATATAGAGTAGATGCTATTCTTCCTCCAAATCTATTTTTACCTTCCTTATAGCTTGCACGAGCTGTAAAAGAGACTGAATGTTAAACCATAGAAGAAAGAATTAATCTACTATTGAAGTTGGAAGAAGAAAGAGAAAATGCCAAGAAACACTTTGTGAAACACATTAGAGGAAATTTCAACTCAAAATGGGCCTTTTAACTTTTATTCAAATTCCACGTCATCATGTGTTAGCCAATGAAATTGCTTTAAATTTGAAATACCGTATAGGTCTTAAACACTTTTTTTAATATAAATTTGGGGATAGGTATCATAAAAAAACTACTTTTTTTGTTTGTATTTTTGACATATCTCCCTATGTTTTTACTCAAATTTCGATCAGAAGAGCTCGTTGGATGTGGAATTAAATTTCGCATCGAACGAGTACCCACTCGACATACTTTTGATGGATGCTGCTACCCCAAAAACAAGAAATACCTAAAAAAAATGGAATGATGATGTCATCATTCCATTTTTTCAGTTATTTCTTGTTTTTGGGGTAGCAGGGTCCGTCAAAAGTATGCTGAGTGAGTACTAGTTGGATGCGGAATTTAATTCCGCATCTAACAAGCTCTCCTGATTAAAATTTGAGTAAAAACATAGGGAGATATGTCAAAAATACAAACAAAAAAATAGTTTTTTTCTTTTCTTCCTCCAAAATTAATAAATATTATTTTATTATTTTAACTATTATTTTATTAGTTCATTTTAGGAGGCCCATTTTGAGTTGAAATTTCCTCTAATGCCAGCAAATTATTAAGGCGTGGTTCGATCATGGCTCCTCCTCGAATCGAGAATTGCAAGTAGATGATATGGTTTTGATATGGGACAAAGCCCATGAGGATAAAGGGAAACATACCAAATTTCAACGTCTTTGGTTAGGTCCGTATGTTATAGAAAAAAATCTTGGTCCAAATACCTTCCGTTTAAAGACTTTACAAGGATAGTTCGATACCCTTCCAGTAAATGGGCATGCCCTTAAAAAATGCTTTCAATAATTGCACATCATCAAATCTTTCCATTGTATATTTCCATCTATGTATATTTTTGTACATAAGATTGCAGTTTATGTTGATTTTCGGCTGGAATTTTTGATCTTACATTTACTAATTATTTTTTTTATTATCATCATCATAATTCTCATTCACAATTCTAGGTGATAGTTGATGAAAATAATCCAACTCTTTAGATCATTTACTATACATAAGTCTATGTTCTGCCTCTATGCATATTCATTTTTAACACATTTCCTTTATTCAATCACAAGATTCAACATGAAGCATTTTGCATGAACTTAGAACTTGATGATTGAAATGCATATCAGACTATAGTCATTTATGATGAAAGGGAGTATCGGATATCTAATAAGTGATTTGTTTCTAGATTTGTGGCAATTTAAGCCTCCTCAATTTTGCTGTCAGCAATCCTTGATTGTTGTCTTTGAGTGTCTTCTTACAGATCAAGTACTTCGGTTAATTTATTTACTGATTTCAATAGATGTCTGCTAAGCTCAAAAATTTGTTGAAGATATCTTGTTATCTCTAAGCACTCTTGAGTAGTCTGTGGTTTCCTTCCCCCCATTTTTGGGAATACATTTGATCATTCAACTAGGACAATACTCTTAAAATTAGGTGAATATGAAAAGTATTATCAGAAGACAGGAGGTCTCATCATGAGCCGGCCTGCTTATGATCATAAATTCTATTGGAATGAAATATTCAAAATTTGGTTACCAAGCCAATGACAGTAACTCTAAGTCTAATAACTAAGAGACAGGAAGTCTCGTCGCGAGCTGGCCTGATCAGTTTCTGGTAGGGTTGGTGAATAAGGCTATCTATTTGGTAACCAAGCTAAGATAGTGTTTCTGATTAATTCTTTTCATGTTTTTCTCTGTGAATATGATTTGTATATATACTAACAAAGAAAAGAGAAGAAGAAAAAGAAAAATAAAAGAAAGAAGAAAAGGAGTATTGTCTGATGTGTTTCTTTATTGTGGGGAAAAACCAACTGATATTCTTGAGAAGCCATATCTATACGAGTATTGGTTAACTTGTTTTTGACCTTATGGATCTCCATTGGAATTAAGTCATATGTTTTTTTCTTGAGTCTAATTAGGATCAAAACACTCAGATGACAGTCATAGGGTTGTTATAGAAATATTTTGAGGTCCAACCACATGTTAGGACTGTTTTGAATTTGAGTCACTTAGGAAGAGATTAGATATTTAATGGCATTATTTGTGATTATCTGAAGCTTGCATGGTGTTTTCTTATAGAGATAACTGGTTTTGTCCTAGCATGTCACCAACTGTTGGCAGGAAACACCCTTCGAAGCATTTTTTAACACAAATAATTTGAAGATTGATAATGTTCAAGCAATATTGATTCTTTTGTCTGGATAAAAAAACTCATCATTGATATCTTAGGAGTGCCATAAGAATATTTGATTCTTAAGGAACTCCTGATAGAAACTTACTTGACTAATCGATTCAGACTGGTTGAACATTAGTAACAGTAAAAATTCTACTCTTATGATCCTAATTCTTCATTTCTGTCAATCATCAGAAGGATTATAATTACAGAAGATTAGTAGCTCCTATTTTTCCACTCATCACTCATGTTTGATTAAGATCAAATGAATTTATTAGTTATTAATTCAAACTATGTACTGCATAATGTGATAACTATTTTTTTTTATTCATGTGAAAAATTTGGTAAAGCTTCATCACTTCTGAATTATTTATCTTATCTTAGTTGTCAAAAGTTTTAAGGCGACTTTAATGTGAATATTCATGAACCCTACTATACTATATTCTCATCACTTATTTCAAATTCATATTTTTGAAATAGGTTGGTATTAGAGTTTGTGATGAAGGTCTAAAGTCACTTTCTAAGTTTTCAACATTGGTTTGGCCACATTATCAAATTATTCTATGATCAGTTTTGACCTTTACCCTAAGATATTAATTATATGCTAAGGTGATTATATTTTTATGATTGAATTTGATAAATGAAGAATTAATGTTTTGGAAATTATTGAGTCATGTGTTAAAAAATTATGAATTAACCTCCATTATTACCATGTTATGAAATCCCAATGAATAATAGAGTAATGGTGGAACTAAGGTTTTGGTAGTCATGTCATTTGACAGTTGCTATCTGTCAATCCTGAATCATGCAAACATCACTTGGAAAAACTTGCCTGTGTGACTCTCCTACGGCTCATTATGTTTTGGTAAGTTGTCTTTGAAACCTCTTGTCTCTGCCAATCCATGTTATGATGGACTTACAGGAAGGTTTTCAGGTTTTTAATAAAATAGGGTATTTTGGAGTTTTGTCGGTAATGCCTATGCTATTGATAAAACGATTGCATCATGTAATCTGTGTTTCAGAAACCCTAGAGTTTCATGTATCTGCTGACATGGCTCCAGTGTCTAGGTTCGAACTTATTGGTGATGAATAGTTGTATGCTGCTCCCAAGTGTCAAGAGATCGTGTTGAGGTATGGATGGTTGGAGTTCCTTTGGAAATTTTGTGGTCTTAATATGGAAATTTCTAAGGCATTCATAGAGTCTTTTGATGGGGTTCATGCACAAGTGGGAGACATTGAAGTCATACTGTCTGAGAAGTTCATTTCTCGAGAAATTTTCTTGCCACAAACTAGTGAGAAGCGGTATAAAGGAAAACATATTAAGAATGACCAGTGGAAAGGGTTTCTTACCCCTCCTCATCGACAAACTAAGTTCAAATCTGACTTCCCATCCCGGTTATTAATGAAGAAATGGAGGTCTCTTTTGGAGATAATCATCAGGTATGTAAGTTGCGAGGGTAGGCTGTCTCAGACGCAATTTTATCACCTTTGGCTGTTGTTGATATTTAAGGGTTACCCTGTCAATATGCCCTTTTTCTTTTTGAACTGTTTACATAAAATGGCATCCACTTATCAGTCTAATGTTGGTGACAAAAATAGGAGTTTATTCCACCATGGGTTAATTAAGATTCTTGTGTCCATTCGGTTGGAAGAACTAGGTAAGACTTGGGATTCTTTCCTTGTGAGAAATGGGTTTGGGGTTAACAAGGAATGGCCCAAACAGAGGCCTAGAGATCGATGTAGGTGGATAAAAAATGAAGAGGATGAGCTTGAAGTCAAGGACTCTAGTTCTCAGGATGATTTGGGGGATGAAGGGTTTCAGCCTGATCAAACCCCAAGTCTGGATGATGTAAAAATTGAGGTGGAAACTAGTGTTGAAACTCCTGCAAATAATTTTCAAGGTCGAGGAACGAAACCCTCAACTCCTATAACCTGTCAAGACAAGATTTCTTCTAATACATAGGTTAATATGAAGCAAACAAAGGCTGAAAATCATACTAGCAGTGCTATGAGCAAACGGGGTATACAAAGAACCACACGTAGTATGACAATCACTCTACTTGCCAGGAGGGATTTGAGTGTTAGGGATGTCACAGTTATTGAGTTGAGTGATTCTTCAGACGTTTGAATGAATCTATATCCCATAGGCCCATCTGTGTTAGATCTTAAATACATATCTATTTTTGTAGACAAGGTGGTTGACAGTTAGCAAGTAAATCGTGAGGGTAGCCAAGAAATTGACAAAAAACCTCACTTAATTGAAGAAACCCGAGTAAACTTGAAAAGAGAGTCAAAAGACCAAACTGATCCAAATCCTCATGCCCAATTGATTTCTTCCCTGCAAATAGATTTAAAAGAAGCACAATTTATTCAAACATCTGCCCTAGAAGAAATTAAAGCTTTAAAAGCTGAATTGATCACCTGGGTTGAGAAATGGGATGTGTTAAGAGGAAAAAAGTTGAAATGCAAAGGAATTATGAAAAGGATTTTGTTAAAGAATCAAAGATTGAAAAGACAAAATAGGATTAACAGGACCATGGCTGTCAAGTTCAGGGCTAAACTGAAGGAAGCTAGGAGAAGTGTACCCATTTGATTCTCAGTTGAGTGGGCCTTAAAAACCTGATATTTTGTTTTTCCAATGACTTCTAAATTTTTTCTTTTGTATCTTACATTATGCCTAGACAAGGTTTTGGATAGATTCTGACAGGTTAGTGATGTTTTGGGTTCATTAGTTTCAGTTTAGTTCATGGTCTAAATGATTAAATTGAGATATCTACAGAATTAAAATTCTGCAGATATCTCGCTCATGCTTAATTGATCATCATTAAATTTTGATAAAACAACTTTTTGTTAATATGTATAGGTGTCAAAGAAATCATTGGGATATAACTAGATGTTGGTATTCCTTTGTGTCTTTTGATTGTACATGGCTACTCAATGAATAATGTTTGGGACTTACAACTGATTTAATGCTCAGTAATTACTTCGTTCCTATTTCTAAGCTTCTATTGGCATGGATTACCGAGTATGGTGTTACTATGATTGGGAGAGTATAACACTGGGATTTCTCCAATAAATTAAAACTCTGGGCATATCTTCCTTTCCGGATGATTTTTTAACAATGTTCCTATGAAGCTAGTCATCGTTACACCTTATTTGGATAGGATTGCGATCTTTCCTAAGAAATAGGATTTCTAGTTAGTCATTTGTAGTCTTTTATTTTCCTTTATAAGCAACATCTGAAATGAAGCAAAGGGTTGGAATCCTGGAACTTGTGATGAACAAATATAATACAACACTTAATATTATTCTATTTTATTTGTGTTCCTTTAGAACTATTTTTGAGGATTACTATGTTTTCCAGACATACTGAAGACATCAGCTAGGTCTATCAGTTATTATCATGCTCTCTTCATATTGTTTTCCTATGTTGAATTTGATTTTCATATGTATGTATCTTTATATTATATGTGCAAACACTTTTGTTAATGGATTCTGAAGAAAGTACTTACTGTTGAAGTATGGATAGTTAATTGTCATATAGAAAAGTAAATGAACTTCTTCATGTTCATTTTCTTCAGTTGATAATGATATGATTTCATACAAAGTACTGACTGTGTAAGTTGAACTTATTCATTTCAGCGTTAGTACTTGGGTGTAATTTCTTTTATGCTTCAATACTATGTTAAATTTATTTCGATTATGAGTTTTGTTTCATTTTCAAATTGATTTATGATAAAATATTATTTTATTGTAAGTATATTTAGATCTGTATCTGCTGAGAATAGGATTTACTAACATTGCAGGAGCATAGATCAAATTTTCAAATAAAATTTGTTATCTGATTATTAATTCCAGCTCCCATTTTTGGGATAGTCATATTGCATCTTAGGTCATTATAGATTGAGATTAGGAGCTACTATTATTTCCTATTTTAGTTTAAGATATTTATTAGCATTAGTTAGTCATTTTAATTAGATATTTAGTTGATTTGAGTGAATATTTGATTAAATAGAACTTACCATATACATCCCAAGAGACTCTCTACCTTGAGAGCATATTTTATAGGAAGCAGTGCCTTTAACATGTGAAAAATTAGTTATACCAAACACATAAAATAATGCAGTAAGTCGAGTGTGTGGAATGTTTTTCAGTAGTTGGCCACAATACCCTATAGGTTGCATTTCCTGGCCAATAGACGCCTAGTCATAACTGAGTAGCACCGAAGATATTTCCAGGATTGTATTCGTATCTGGGGACTCTTTCGAGAGTTTCGGGCTTTTCTACCCTACCCATATGGTCAATCCCGCCTACGATTGTCCGCCTCAGCATTGATTATATTGAGGTGACCTTAGTGGCGTTACCTAGGATATCGAGGGGGTACTTTGCAGGTGTTATTCTGTAGGTGTCCAGGATAGGTTTGGGTCAGATAGCATAGTCTCTTTATGTGTTGAAGCTGAGGGCCACAATATTGGTTACGTACCTTCGCTTGTTGTGTATGGGAGTCTCAAGCCTCTCCTAGGCGAGACATACCTGCTTCATTTGGGAGCTCACTTATCCTACCCTTGATTGCTTGTATTTGGCTTTAGATTTTATTGGCGATTGCTCTGTGCACATTAGCTTTCCTTGGGTTTGTGTAGATAGAGAGTCTTTTATATTTTTTGATTCATTGTGGATTTGGGTGTGGCTCCTCACCATTCACATCGATTAGTAGGACTTATGCCTTCTACATATCCTCCTCCTTTGGGAGTGAGAAATAGATAGTCCAGGAAGACTACTTCACACATTGATTCACACACCATGGGAGACCATATAGAAGGTATTCCTGAACCACATTCTCCCATTAATGTGTAAGATGGGGAGTTTACTCCTAACTATGATCCTTCACCCGACTTGACTGAGTTAGGTCCTGTGATTTCTGAGATAGGAACCTTTCATGATAAACCTACTTACTCTAGGGTTGATTCCCCATTGACGCATCACCGGTATGAAATACCAGAGGATGATGAGACTCATGAACACGCGAGCACTAGTTATGATAGTTATGGTATGTCTGGTTTTCCCACACATGATTTGGAATTTCATGTCAAATCTGAGTTCGAGCCTAACACTATTCCTGGGGGAACTCTTATTCCTTATCATGCGGAGAGGTTTGGGAGCACTAGTCACATTCCACGTTCCATCCTGGTGGTGGAAGCTACATCACATATTCCTCCTAGGTCTAGGGTTAGTGATCCTATTAGGATACCAGATCCGAGACGAGTGACTATAGGGAATAATATGTACATCATTACATAGATCCCTTCATCCTCTGTCCCTAGTTCTTCGAATGTTCACCCTCCACCTCATTCATGTGGTCCTTCGGGCTAGAACATTGCTACGAGTTATGTCCGTACTGCGGTTACTAGACCGGTTGTGTCTTAGCTTCATGCATCACCCATTGTTTCAGGAGGTCATGTTCATACTTCTAGAGGTCACATTCCTACTTTCGAAATGTATATTCCTACTTCCAAAGCATATGTTACTACTTATAGAGTGTCTCATGGGACATCTCATGCGATGAATTATGAACCCTATTATGGGACGCAGTATGGACAGGGTTCTTCACTATATGGGGGCGGGTATCAACAACCTACTTACTCTCCAAATTACAGCTTTGTAGCTCCGAATAGCTAAGGTACAGCAAACTATGGTGCTTCCATGCCACCCTATATGGGTAAAACAAAAGGAGGGCACTATGGCCAAGGCCATGGTGGTAATCAGACCTACGTGAATAAGAACTATTAGGGAGTGGTCCATCATCTTCATCATCCTAGGCTCCCTTTCCTTGCAATGTTGAATCTTCCTGACTTGTTAAGATTGACGAACGATCCTGTAGCTCATGACCCGACTTGTTCGGCTATCCCTACTAAGCTTCCCTCGGACATACCCAAATTTGAAGGAAAACCGGGAAAGGATCTAAGCGAACATGTTACTACCTTTCACCTATGGTGCTCTTCGAATTCCTTACACAGGGACTCCATCCATTTAAGGCTATTTCAACACACCCTTACAGGGCCTGCCGTGAAATGGTATATAGAGCTACCTAAGGGGGCATTTGCTTTGTTCGATGACCTAGCGATGACTTTTCTTAACCACTTCCAGCTACTAGTGTGTTATGACGTTGGTACTGAACTCTTGTCGACATTTCAATGGTATAATTCCACACATATCTCGAATCATATCTAAGAGTGGCGTAGACGAAAGAGGTTAATTAAAGCCTTTATACCACTGGAATAGTTCCTTAAGTCGTTATTTCTGTATATAGCGAAGGATGTTTCTACATCCGAAGTGACAAATGAGGAACAAGCGATTTTTAGGTCGCAAGAACTGGATTTGATTTATGCTCAGTCCGGTTTGTTATATGAGATCATTCCCAATGCTCCGCGTTCTAGTTTTGACCCCAAAGTTAAACCTAGACCACATGCCAATGGAATTGTTGGTTGTGCAAGTGCTAAACCTATGGATTCGGTTGCAAAAAAAGTTAGTCAAATGTCAATCAACCAATCTACTTCAGGACAAGCCATGGATTCGTCTCAACCCACCAAATGGTGAGTGTGCTTTTAGTACAATCGTTGGACCAGAAGGGTAACCAGCAGCCCAGATGGAATAAAAAGAAGGGTAAGAATAATCGTAAGGGTGGGAATAGGAATGAGAATGCTAATAATAATGACAAGAATGCCCATAATGCTGGGGGGCACAAGCAAGCTAAACATAAGGTTAAATTCCCTTGCAAGTTGTGTAAGCACGATCACCTCACTTACTTGTGCCCTCATATCGATGAAGCCTCGAGATTCTTAGCACAGGGACCAGCTGTGTTGACTAACCCTTTACCTCACAATCAAAATATGAACTTGAGGACCCATGATCAATCTGGTGGTGATCAAGATCTGCCGAAGGGTAGTGGTCATGGTTCCATTAACATGGTACATGCTGCGAAAGTTGTGACCCATGTGAAGGACTGTGGTTTGTGACAACCGAGCCCAGGAAAGGAACCTAATCCACCAGGGTCTCCTTTGCATATTGAGAAAGCTATGGATAAACCTGAAGCTGCACCTCACATTCCTAATGGAGTCCTTAAGTGTTCAAGGCACAATCTTAATGCCCGATCCTCCTAGAACTATTCAGTTGTCGAGGATTTGGGCCACACTCGTGCGATGTATGGCCACACTCATGCGATGTATGTATTGCAAGTGCTTCAGAGTTTCCTTCGCAAAGGAAGGATTTGCTTTCTTCCCTTGGTGTGAATGATGATGATTCTTCCTCCATGATTAAACTTGAAACCGCAAAACTTCAGCCCCGCTTGCCTTACTATGTATCTCTTCTTATTCATGTAGAATGTCTTAACATGACCTTCAAGCGCACCGTGATTAACAAAGGTGCTGCTGCTTCTATGATGTATTTATCGTGTTTGAAGGGTTTAGGTTCCCCTGAGCTATCTAAGTCAGCAGCCATGTTAACTACATTTGATGGGAGATCATTTAGGCTCCACAGGATTCTTCCTTCCCTTAAGGTCCATTTGGGAGGGAAGAACATTGCGATAGAGGTCGAGGTGGTTGATGTGCCCCTTGACTACAATCTCTTGCTGGGTATGAATTGGATGTATAGTATGCAAGACGTAGCTTCTCCCCTATTTCACGTTGTATGCTTTCCTTTTAATGGGAAGATAGTCGTGATTGATCAAGTGTCATTCAAGAATCTATCAATTACCACATCTTCGGGAGCTTCAATCCTGATCATTGAACACTCTCCGCTGGCAACTGGGAGTATGGGTGTAGGCATGTATCCATCCCTCATGGGAAGCTTTAGTTGTCCTGCACCGATCCTTATGATAGGGTCTAGTTCCGGTGAGGCTTTGACATCTATGAGATAGGTGTCTTTTCGAACAAGTCATATGGAAGATCCTTGGATTATTCCTACACCGAGTACTCCGAGTGATCCCATCGTGACGGATGTGCCATTGCTTGCAACTATGGTAGCTTATCAAGCTAATCTTGAGTGTGTTGTAGAGCCCACTCCTCCCTCTTCACAGATGGAGGAGGACCCTTATGTGATGTCAGCATGGGTAGTACAGTCTTCTCACACACACGACTACCTTGATAGTGTTTTCCCATTAGATGAAGCGATTATTGAGGCCATGTCAGGAGTTAAGCCAGCATGGGAGGAACTCCATCATAGATATTACTTTCTTCTCGAGCTTGACCACTTGGAGCATGAAGAATTTAGGCTAGTTATTAGTGAGAGAGTTGGTATTCCTATGGTTCCATTAAGCTCTCCTGGTCTGATGGCTGATGGAAACATGGCAAACATATCTTCAACGATTCCTATCAATATCTCTCGTAATCCTGGAAGGATAGAGAATATCTATATTGGCGCAGAAAGTTCCCATGCTGAGATTCAAGAATACACTGAGCTGTTTAAAGAATTCTGTGATATCTTTGCTTGGTCTTACGATGAAATGCTAGGTATCGACCCTCATATTGTCGAACATGAGATTAATACTTATCCCAACGCTAAGCCTGTTCGACAACGCTTGCATGCGTTGAATCCTAGGAAAGCACCTACGATTAAGGTAGAGATATGAGAAACTGTTGAAAGCCAGTTTTATCTATCCCATTCCCTTGACGAAGTGGGTTTCAAACCCTGTTCTAGTGGATAAGAAGCAGGGAGCGATCTGCATATGTACTGATTTTCATGGTTTGAATCGTGCCTATCCTAAGGACAATTTCCCCACACCATTTATTGATCAGATTTTGGATGAGTGTATGGGTAGCGAGGTTTTTTCTTTTATGGACGGATTTTCTGGATATAATCAGATACAAATTAAGCTTGAGGACCAGCATAAGACTGAATTTATTTGTCCTTGGGGAACTTTTCCATATCGAAAAATTCCTTTTGGCCTTAAGAACGCCGGAGCTACTTTTCAGCGGGCAATGACCTTGATCTTCCACGATCTCAAGTCAATTATCGGGGTATTTTTGGATGACCTTGCTGCTCATTCTTGTATGAGAATGCATCATTCCTATCACTTGAGATTGGTATTCGAAAGATGTCACCATTATTTGGTTACGTTAAATCCTCACAAGTGCATCTTTTGTGTGAACTCAGATCGCTTGTTAGGATTCATCGTTTCTAAAGAGGGTATAAGAGTCGAGCCTTTGAAGGTTGATGCAATACTTTAATTGTCTCCCCCGAAAAATATTCATCATCTTGAATGTTTGGAAGGCATGGAAAACTTCTTACAGAGATTTCTTGTCAATTTTTCCAATTTGAATAGAGGCTTCATGCGTCTTTTGAAGAAGGACACCACCTTTTGTTGGGATGAGCAAGCCCAGGAGGTGTTTGATGCACTCAAGCGAGCCCTAGCATCAGCCCCGGTGATTAGTCCACTAGAATATAGCCGTGATTTTCTACTTTATGTGGCTGCGTCCATGGAGACGATTGGTATGGTTTTGGTTCAAGAGGATGAGGAGCTCCAAGAGCGTATCATATACTATCTGAGCCTAAATCTTATTGACACAAATATTTTTTATTCTCATGTTGAGAAGCTTGCTTTAGCTACCGTACATGAGGTTCAACAGTTGAGACATTATATTCTCCTTCACCGGACCTTGGTTGTAGCCCATGTCAATACGTTTCAATTCATCCTCACTCGAAGGATGATTGGGGAAAAATATAATAAATGGATTGTCATCCTGCAAGAGTTCAATCTTGAGTTTATTTCAGCAAAATCAAAGAATTCGTTAATTTTTGCAGAGATTATATCGGATTTCCCAAGTGAGGCCGAGGAGTTGGTTTGTGAAGATACGTTTGTCGATTAACACAACTTGTTAATCTCAATTTTAGACCCGTGGTATGGGGATATCATTATATATTTACAAACATTGAAGGTCCCTACTCACCTCTCATAGGATGAACAACAATGATTACAACACATGTCTAAGAATTACCTCATAGTGGATAACACTTTGTATCGCCGTGGGGTAGATTCTATTTTACGACGTTGTTTAACTCATGAAGAGGCTGAGGTAGTGCTGAATGATTGCCATGGAGGGGCATGTGGTGGTCATTTATCTGAGCTTTCTATATCCCAAAAAATCTGAAGAGTGGGTTATTTCTAGCCATCGATATTTAAGGATTGTGCAGATGCAGTCAAGAGGTGCCACCCTTTATAGGTGTTTGCACATAATATATACTCAAAACCTACCCCCTTACATCCCATCATCACTGTCGGTCCCTTTACTAAGTGGGGGCTTGATTTTCTGGATTGTAACCTGGCTTCAGCTAGGGGGCATCATCATATCACAGTGGCTGTTGATTACTTCATGAAATGCGTTGAGGCTATGCCTACAGTTAAATTTGATGGTGAGACAGTCGTGCAATTCATATTCAACCAGACTATTACTTGGTTCGGAAATTTGAAAGAGCTTGTCACTGACCATGGCTTGCACTTTCAATATCGTATGATGGAAGAGTTGGCATCAAAGTTAGGGTACAAGCAAGAGCATTCCTCCTCTTATTACCCTCAAGAGAATTGATAAGTAGAAGTAATGAATAAATCACTCAAATCCATTGTCCAACGAACCAATGCACATAGCAAGAATAATTGGCACATCATGTTATATCCTGCTTTGTGGGCGTATAGAACCACTGTTAAGACTTCCACGGTTTTTTCTCCATATCAACTTGTACATGGAGTGGATTCGATATTGCCGGTTGAATGCGAGATTCATTCTTTGAAGCTATCCGTAGAACTCTTACAAGGCACTTAACCATTGGAGGAGCGTTTGGTCCACCTTGAGCAACTTGATGAGCAGCGTCAAGATGCCTTGGTGGCTCTAGAAGTAAATAAACATTGTGTAAAGATCTAGTATGATAATTCTGTCCATCCAAGGAGGTTTAGTGAGGGAGACTTGGTCCTTTTGCAGGATCAACTGAAAGAACCCTTGCAGGCAGGAAAGCGTAACCCCATGTGGCGTGGTCCTTACGTCATCAAACGTGTGTTAGAGAAGGGTGCTTATGAGTTAGTGGATTATGAGGGAACGGCCTTGGCAGAGCCTAGAAATGGGCTCTATCTCAAGAAGTACTATGCATTATTTTCAGACAAGGATAGTTATTGTATATTATTGTACAGTTTTCCATAGTTAGGTCTTTTTATTATAGTGATCAGGTTTGTGATTAGTTTCCATTTCTTTTGGCATATGTCAATGGAATCTTCCACCTACATAGGATTCGTGGATGGTGCGATCCATCACACTCAACACTCAGCCTCACCGGTATGGAATACCAGAGGATGATGAGACTCATTTTGAATTCGTGAGCACTAGTTATGATAGTTATGGTATGTCTGGTTTTCCCACACATGATTTGGAATTTCATGTCAAATCTGAGTTCAAGCCTAACACTATGCCTGGGGGAACTCTTATTCCTTATCATATGGAGAGGTTTTGGAGCACTAGTCACATTCCACGTTCCATCCTGGTGGTGGAATCTACATCACATATTCCTCCTAGGTCTAGGGTTAGTGATCCTATTAGGATACCAGATCCGAGACGAGTGACTATAGGGAATAGTATGTACATAATTACATACATCCCTTCATCCTCTGTCCCTAGTTCTTAGAATGTTCTCCCTCCACCTCATTCATGTGGTCCTTCGGGCTAGAACGTTGCTACGAGTTATGTCCATACTGCGATTACTAGACCGGTTGTGTCTTAGCTTCATGCATCACCCATTGTTTCAGGAGGTCATGTTCATACTTCTAGAGGTCACATTCCTACTTTCGAAATGTATATTCCTACTTCCGAAGCATATGTTACTACTTATAGAGTGTCTCATGGGACATCTCATGCGATGAATTATGAACCCTATTATGGGACGCAGTATGGATAGGGTTCTTCACTATATGGGGGCGGGTATCAACAACCTACTTACTCTCCAAATTACAGATTTGTAGCTCTGAATAGCTAAGGTACAGCAAACTATGGTGCTTCCATGCCACACTATATGGGTAAAACAAAAGGAGGGAACTATGGCCAAGGCCATGGTGGTAATCAGACCTATGTGAATCAGAACTATTAGGGAGTGGTCCATCATCTTCATCATCCTAGGCTCCCTTTCCTTGCAATGTTGAATCTTCCTGACTTGTCAAGATTGACGAACGATCCTGTAGCTCATGACCCGACTTGTTCGGCTATCCCTACTAAGCTTCCCTCGGACATACCCAAATTTGAAGGAAAACTGGGAAAGGATCTAAGCGAACATGTTACTACATTTCACCTATGGTGCTCTTCGAATTCCTTACACCAGGACTCCATCCGTTTAAGGCTATTTCAACACACCCTTACAGGGCCTGCCGTGAAATGGTATATAGAGCTACCTAGGGGGGCATTTGCTTTGTTCGATGACCTAGTGATGACTTTTCTTAACCACTTCCAGCTACTAGTGTGTTATGACGTTGGTACTGAACTCTTGTCGACATTTCAACAGTATAATTCCACACATATCTCGAATCATATCTAAGAGTGGCGTAGACGAAAGAGGTTAATTAAAGCCTTTATACCGCTGGAATTCCTCCTTGAATAGTTCCTTAAGTCGTTATTTCTGTATATAGCGAAGGATGTTTCTACATCCGAAGTGACAAATGAGGAACAAGCGATTTTTAGGTCGCAAGAACTGGATTTGATTTATGCTCAGTCCGGTTTGTTATATGAGATCATTCCCAATGCTCCGTGTTCTAGTTTTGACCCCAAAGTTAAACCTGGACCACATGCCAATGGCATTGTTGGTTGTGCAAGTGCTAAACCTATGGATTCGGTTGCAAAACAAGTTAGTCAAATGTCAATCAACCAATCTACTTCAGGACAAGCCATGGATTCGTCTCAACCCACCCAAATGGTGAGTGTGCTTTTAGTACAATCGTTGGACCAGAAGGGTAACCAGCAGCCCAGATGGAATAAAAAGAAGGGTAGGAATAATCGTAAGGGTGGGAATAGGAATGAGAATGCTAATAATAATGACAAGAATTCCCATAATGCTGGGGGGCACAAGCAAGCTAAACATAAGGTTAAATTCCCTTGCAAGTTGTGTAAGCACGATCACCTCACTTACTTGTGCCCTCATATCGATGAAGCCTCGAGATTCTTAGCACAGGGACTAGCTGTGTTGACTAACCCTTTACCTCACAATCAAAATATGAACTTGAGGACCCATGATCAATCTGGTGGTGATCAAGATCTGCTGAAGTGTAGTGGTCGTGGTTGCATTAACATGGTACATGCTGCGAAAGTTGTGACCCATGCGAAGGACTGTGGTTTGTGACAACCCAGCCTAGGAAAGGAACCTAATACACCAGGGTCTCCTTTGCATATTGAGAAACTTATGGATAAACCTGAAGCTACACCTCGCATTCCTAATGGAGTCCTTAAGTGTTCAAGGCACAACCTTAATGCCCGAGCCTCCTAGAACTATTCAGTTGTCGAGGATTTGTGCCACACTCGTGGGATGTATGGCCACACTCGTGCGATGTATGTATTGCAAGTGCTTCAGAGTTTCCTTCGCAAAGGAAGGATTTTCTTTCTTCCCTTAGTGTGAATGATGATGATTCTTCCTCCATGATTAAACTTGAAACTGAAAAACTTCAGCCTCGCTTGCCTTACTATGTATCTCTTCTGATTCATGTAGAATGTCTTAACATGACCTTCAAGCGCACCATGATTAACAAAGGTGTTGCCGCTTCTATGATGTATTTATCGTGTTTGAAGGGTTTAGGTTCCCCTGAGCTATCAAAGTCAGCAGCCATGTTAACTACATTTGATGGGAGATCATTTAGGCTCCACGGGATTCTTCCTTCCCTTAAGGTCCATTTGGGAGGGAAGACCATTGCGATAGAGGTCGAGGTAGTTGATGTGCCCCTTGACTACAATCTCTTGCTGGGTATGAATTGGATGTACAGTATGCAAGACGTAGCTTCTCCCCCATTTCACGTTGTATGCTTTCCTTTTAATGGGAAGATAGTCGCGATTGATCAAGTGTCATTCAAGAATCTATCAATTACCACATCTTCGAGAGCTTCAATCCTGATCATTGAACACTCTCCACTGGCAACTGGGAGTATGGGTGTAGGCATGTATCCATCCCTCATGGGAAGCTTTAGTTGTCCTGCACCGATCCTTATGATAGGGTCTCGTTCCAGTGAGGCTTTGACATCTATGAGATAGGTGTCTTTTCGAACAAGTCATATCGAAGATCCTTGGATTATTCCTACACCGAGTACTCCGAGTGATCCCATCGTGACGGATGTGCCATTGCTTGAAACTATGGTAGCTTATCAAGCTAATCTTGAGTGTGTTGCAGAGCCCACTCCT
Organism: Pseudotsuga menziesii; assembly: GCA_001517045.1. Taxonomy (NCBI): domain Eukaryota; kingdom Viridiplantae; phylum Streptophyta; class Pinopsida; order Pinales; family Pinaceae; genus Pseudotsuga; species Pseudotsuga menziesii. Next base: position 93,099 of record LPNX010342124.1, read on the forward strand.
TCCTCTTCACAGATGGAGGAGGACACTTATGTTCTGTCGGCTTGGGCAGTGTAGTATTCTCACACACATGACTACCTTGATAGTGTTTTCCCATTAGATGAAGCGATTATTGAGGCCATGTCAGGAGTTAAGCCAGCATGGGAGGAACTCCATCATAGATCTTACTTTCTTCTCGAGCTTGACCGCTTGGAGCATGAAGAATTTAGGGTAGTTCTTAGTGAGAGATTTGGTAGTCCTATGGTTCCATTAAGCTCTCCTGGTCCGATGGCTGATGGAAACATGGAAAACATATCTTCAACGATTCCTATCAATATCTCTCGTAATCCTGGCAGGATAGAGAATATCTATATTGGGGCAGAAAGTTCCCATGCTAAGATTCAAGAATACACTGAGCTGTTTAAAGAATTCTGTGATATCTTTGCTTGGTCTTACGATGAAATGCTAGGTATCGACCCTCGTATTGTCGAACATGAGATTAAGACTTATCCCAATGCTAAGCCTGTTCGACAACACTTGCATGCGGTGAATCCTAGGAAAGCACCTACGATTAAGGTAGAGATATGAGAAACTGTTGAAAGCCAGTTTTATCTATCCCATTCCCTTGACGAAGTGGGTTTCAAACCCTGTTCTGGTGGATAAGAAGCAGGGAGCGATCTGCATATGTACTGATTTTCATGATTTGAATCGTGCCTATCCTATGGACAATTTCCCCACACCATTTATTGATCAGATTTTGGATGAGTGTACGAGTAGCGAGGCTTTTTCTTTTATGGACGAATTTTCCGGATATAATCAGATACAAATTAAGCTTGAGGACCAGCATAAGACTGAATTTATTTGTCCTTGGGGAACTTTTCCATATCGAAAAATTCCTTTTGGCCTTAAGAACGCCGGAGCTACTTTTCAGCGGGCAATGACCTTGATCTTCTACGATCTCAAGTCAATTATCGGGGTATTTTTGGATGACCTTGCTGCTCATTCTTGTATGAGAATGCATCATTCCTATCACTTGAGATTGGTATTCGAAAGATGTCACCATTATTTGGTTACGTTAAATCCTCACAAGTGCATCTTTTGTGTGAACTCAGATCGCTTGTTAGGATTCATCGTTTCTAAAGAGGGTATAAGAGTCGAGCCTTTGAAGGTTGATGCAATACTTTAGTTGTCTCCCCCGAAAAATATTCATCATCTTGAATGTTTGGAAGGCATGGAAAACTTCTTACAGAGATTTGTTGTCAATTTTTCCAATTTGAATAGAGGCTTCATGCGTCTTTTGAATAAGGACACCACCTTTTGTTGGGATGAGCAAGCCCAGGAGGTGTTTGATGCACTCAAGCGAGCCCTAGCATCAGCCCCGGTGATTAGTCCACCAGAATATAGCCATGATTTTCTACTTTATGTGGCTGCGTCCATGGAGACGATTGGTATGGTTTTGGTTCAAGAGGATGAGGAGCTCTAAGAGCGTATCATATACTATCTGAGCCTAAACCTTATTGACACAAATATTTTTTATTCTCATGTTGAGAAGCTTGCTTTAGCTACCGTACATGCGGTTCAATAGTTGAGACATTATATTCTCCTTCACCGGACCTTAGTTGTAGCCCATGTCAATACGTTTCAATTCATCCTCACTTGAAGGATGATTGGGGAAAAATATAATAAATGGATTGTCATCCTGCAAGAGTTCAATCTTGAGTTTATTTCAGCAAAATCGAAGAATTCGTTAATTTTTGCAGAGATTATATCGGATTTCCCAAGTGAGGCCGAGGAGTTGGTTTGTGAAGATACGTTTGTCGATGAACACAACTTCTTAATCTCAACTTTAGACCCATGGTATGGGGATATCATTATATATTTACAAACATTGAAGGTCCCTACTCACCTCTCATAGGATGAATGACAATGATTACAACACATGTCTAAGAATTACCTCATAGTGGATAACACTTTGTATCGCCGTGGGGTAGATTCTATTTTACTACGTTGTTTAACTCATGAAGAGGCTGAGGTAGTGCTGAATGATTGCCATGGAGGGGCATGTGGTGGTCATTTATCTGAGCTTTCTATATCCCAAAAAATCTGAAGAGTGGGTTATTTCTAGCCATCGATATTTAAGGATTGTGCAGATGCAGTCAAGAGGTGCCACCCTTTATAGGTGTTTGCACATAATATATACTCAAAACCTACCCCCTTACATCCCATCATCACTGTCGGTCCCTTTACTAAGTGGGGGCTTGATTTTCTGGATTGTAACCTGGCTTCAGCTAGGGGGCATCATCATATCACAGTGGCTGTTGATTACTTCATGAAATGCGTTGAGGATATGCCTACAGTTAAATTTGATGGTGAGACAGTCATGCAATTCATATTCAACCAGACTATTACTTGGTTCGGAAATTTGAAAGAGCTTGTCACTGACCATGGCTTGCACTTTCAGTATCGTATGATGGAAGAGTTAGCATCAAATTTAGGGTACAAGCAAGAGCATTCCTCCTCTTATTACCCTCAAGAGAATGGATAAGTAGAAGTAGTGAATAAATCACTCAAATCCATTGTCCAACGAACCAATGCACATAGCAAGAATAATTGGCACGTCATGTTATATCCTGCTTTGTGGGCGTATAGAACCACTGTTAAGACTTCCACGGTTTTTTCTCCATATCAACTTGTACATGGAGTGGATTCGATATTGCCGGTTGAATGCGAGATTCATTCTTTGAAGCTATCCGTAGAACTCTTACAAGGCACTTAACCATTGGAGGAGCGTTTGGTCCACCTTGAGCAACTTGATGAGCAGCGTCAAGATGCCTTGGTGGCTCTAGAAGTAAATAAACATTGTGTAAAGGTCTAGTATGATAATTCTATCCATCCAAGGAGGTTTAGTGAGGGAAACTTGGTCCTTTTGCGGGATCAACTGAAAGAACCCTTGCAGGCAGGAAAGCGTAACCCCATGTGGCGTGGTCCTTACGTCATCAAACGTGTGTTCAAGAAGGGTGCTTATGAGTTAGTGGATTATGAGGGAACGGCCTTGGCAGAGCCTAGAAATGGGCTCTATCTCAAGAAGTACTATGCATTATTTTCAGACAAGGCTAGTTATTGTATATTATTGTACAGTTTTCCATAGTTAGGTCTTTTTATTATAGTGATCAGGTTTGTGATTAGTTTCCGTTTCTTTTGGCATATGTCAATGGAATCTTCCACCTACATAGGATTCGTGGATGGTGCGATCCATCACACTCAACACTCAGCCTCTACTGCTTGGGTGATTTATACTCCTCTGGGTCAAGCACTGTCTTCAGGAGGCATATGTTTGCAGCCATCTGCTAACAATGTTGTGGAATATAGTGCCCTCATTGAGCTTCTATGAGATGCCATTTCACATGGCATTCTCTCTCTTGAGGTACGTCTTGATTCGGAGTTAGTAGTGTCACAGCTTAATGGTTTGTACCATGTTAGAGATCCGACGTTATTAAGAATATTCTTACGTGTGAGATTATTAGAATGGAAATTTGACAATATAACATACATACATATTCCAAGAATTAATAATCAAGTTGCTGACTCATGTGCTAACTACCTGTTAGATTGGAATTTGTTTCATACACAATAAATTCATCACAAACACAAATTTTTACACATGTAAATAAATAAACTGATCACCATAAAATTTTTATATAACATCCAAAATATGGTAATACATAGTGTAATGATACAAAAAGGGGGCCCTTGAGCCACCAAAGTATAATACACAGTAGTACGAAATGAGTAACTCCTAGGTATCTAAGCTTTTGGAGGAGGAGGGGGGTTGTGATCATGGAAGGTCACTACGGCTCTAGCTAGCCATCGAAATAATCGCACCCATTCTCGTGGTACACCCACCACCAGGAACTGCAAAGCCTCAGGCAAGTCCTCGAATTGCGCCATGGGAACCCTCTGTGTCAGCCTCACAAAGTTGGTATGAATGCTCTGGTGCGTCCACCTTGCATCCACACCTGTGATATCATCTCCTCTTCCCCTCCGTCTGTGATGAGGGAAGCCTTCAGGCCACCGTGGTGCCACATATGCATGCAAATGGTAGATGTCACTATGTATTTTCACCCAAAAATATGTCTTTCAATTCCATATAATCAGAAAACACAAAAAACATTAAATAACTCAAAAATTTAAAGAGAGGGTCAAGATTCGTTACCTATGTCACCATATGCTGATCCTAGTGGTAGCAGCATGTCCGGGTCCCCCCGAAAATCAATCCCCGCATAGGGGTAGTCATGAATGGAAACTATTTTTCGTCACCACCATAGAAAGAAATCAGCTGGATAGGGGTTGGACACCCTACCTCCCCCCAATCTATGCATCACATACGCTCAATGCCGTTGGGACGGATCTTGAACCCCGTGAAGAGGAACGTTAACTCTGGGGCTCAATCCTAGAACAAACTCGAAGAAAAACATGCTCAATATGCTGCTGAACCTGAAGTTCCATACTCTGCCCATATTACACTCACTTAGCTGATGTTTCATGTTGCTCAGTAGTGTAGTGCTCCAGTCATAGACCGGGGTTCTCATGCACTCCACTACATAGAACATTAGAGGCTGTGAGGACAGGTGGAGTGAAGGCAAGCCTACTATCCTACCCAATGTCAATAGGATGGCCTCTAGGCCCAGCACTTGTATAGAGTTGGTTGGAATTTGACTCCCCACCTTTTCCGTGTCTGGATAGTAGTACACCATAATGTACTCCTCTATAGTCAGGCCACCTCCGAGCCCACTGTGAGAATGAAGGTTCACTACTTCCCCCCGTTGGGAAAGTCCAGTACTAAAGTATATGTCCTCCACCTCTATGGTGAGGGACATCCCATCTATCTAGAAGGACTCAAAGTCTAGATCCCAATAATCCACCAGCATCTGCAATAGTCTTGGTTTGGCCCTCAAGCCACCAAGACACCAAAACTTGTAGATCCCACATGCACGTAGCGCTTGTTGAGCCATTAGATCAGCCCTTATTGCCTCCTCTACATCACCATGTTCACACTCTCACCATTCTAGGACCATCCTGCACAAAAAATTGCAAGTTTGCCCATTATATTACTTAAAAAACCTTCTGCACGGTCGCATACGTGATTGTTTTCCAAACAACCGCATATGTACGCGACTGTGAGGGAATTTTCTGTGTATATCCAGCCCTATACATAGAAAAACCCTCGATTTCTGCATGGGCCATAGCGCCTTTTTTAGATTGGCCTAGAAACCTCAAATGACCATAGAATATGATAAAATTTGCATCAAAATAGAATAGAAGAGCATGGGTAAGTACTTGGAAGAAACGGTAGTGGATTCCACCGGCCAGATCTCCTGGAATTCACTGTTGAAAATATGAGCTCAATTGGGTAAAAATTTCAAATGTTTTATAATGTTTTGAATTTTTTACTATTTATAGAATTTTTTCAAATTTTTACCCCCTTTTCTATAATTTGGACCATTTCAAATCATTTTGGACCATTTTTAACCTAATTCATGATGTAGGATACTTTTTTGAGTGCCGTTTCAATCATTGGACTGACCCATTTGTGCTGATCTCAGGTATCATGTCTAATCTGGAATATAGGTTAGCTTTCATCACTATTTGCATTTTGAATGAACTTATGACCGTTTCATCATAGCCTTAGGTACAAACCCACTCTATTATGTAACGGAACCTTCTTGTTGTTTTAGAAGTGGCATGGTATGAGTGGTAGAGCTTGACCTTACACGGGTACCCTAGTCAGCGCCTGATCTGTATTTGGTGCCCATGCTGACGTTTTGTCCTTTATGGTGTGGGAGTCCATTGTATAGTACTACCATGAAATTTCACAAGAGCCTCATACTCTTCTTGATCTTTTGCTAGCCTATTTCCCTCGAGACTCCAGTATGTCAAGTTGTAATTGCATTATCATGAGCTTTTCCTACCTTATTGAGCTTTATGTCAGCTTCCCTAACATTGCCTTTCAGCCATATAGCCCAAACTTGTCTCATGTCTAGCCATGCAGAGCCATTTTATATATCCTTTGCAGCTTGATTCACTTTTTATCGGGAGGGGATTTTCCCCCGAGTGTCGATATCCTACACATGTGTTCTTGCATTAAGCATAGGTATGTTCCACTACTTGGAACTAGTTTGTTTTCCCCTATGACACCCGTCTCCTCCTAGTCTTTAACTATAAAGCAGTTTTATTCTTTTTCAAGCTTTTTAAATATTTGAAAAAGTCCAAAAAAAATTAAAAAACGAAAAATCCAGACAAAGAAAAGATGTTATCTTTGGCAGCTGTCGAGTTGTGTCACCTTCGAACAGAGCACTATATATCACATCCATTGGTTGAGTTTATAGTTTGACTTTAGGAGCTGTACTCATTTATCTGAGTTTATCTCCATCGATTGGTTAAGCTTTCAGTCCCCATGGGGCCTCTGTCAATGCCTCATGTGTCACAAATATGTCCCAATTGTACATATCGAGTATATGCTACCTTTATATAAGTCACCATTCACTGTTATTCTCTTGTTCGAAAAAAGTTGAACCCTAGGTCGACCATTCCTCAATTATCTTGACTTTGCATGTCAGCCATTCCTGGTACAGTTACTGGTTCATGCACCTTATGATCAAGTCCTTCCACATTATACAGCTTTGTTGAGTACCTCATGTTGGATGATGGGGGATGCCTTAATTCCCTCCTTCCAGTAGATTTCGTCCCATCGACTTTAGATCATTTATTATGGGATCGAAATCTAGAGTCATTTTGAGTGCGTTGAGACTTGCAGTCATCAGTGGCAGGTTCTCTCTCCATCAACAGTATTTGGGAATTCATCAATGTCCCCTAATCGATGGATCCTCTCAAGTGTTTGATCTCAACACATTTATTCACACTTGTTAGTTTGCACTCTATTACCTTGATTCCCATTTTCATTATTGGTGGGTGATCTCGTGTCTGTTAACGGTATACATCAATGAACGGTAATTAGACGATGGACTACTATGTTCGATCTCGACACTTCTATTCACATAGTAGGACATGTACTCGTAGCAGTTTGTGTAGAAGACCTTCCAAATTCATGGCATCTCTTATATGCTACCTCCTTTATCGTGCCAGTGTTCATGAGATTTCAGCTCTCGTGACTTGATTCCAATATATGTCAGACATTTCCAGCTACTATGGAGATCTTTATCCATTGTATATCTTCAACCATTATGGAGGTCATGGTCCTTTGTATATCTTCATCATGGAGATTCTGATCTATGTATATTGTACATGCCGATGACCACTTATGTGATATCTTGTATCATGCCCATTCATGGCCGTTGTACTCTTATGTATCCGAGACTACTATATGTATTTGCAGTTATGTGTAGAGTTGTATCATTGTACTATGTTGATTGGGTGGTTTGTCTTCCATTTGGGATCCTTCATCACTCCACTTCTGGGATGGACTTATAATGTATTTTGGCCATCATATGACCCCTCTGGCCTTCCCCTGTCCCTTTGCAGACTCCTTAGACCCCTTGGACCATTTTTTGTACTTTGATGTTTCCTTGACCATCCCTAAAAACATGTGTAAATTTCTATACGTGACTTTTAAGCCCCTTATCACATATATACGCGGGTTTGACCCTTGAAACCGCGTACATTGGGATGTGTACAAAATCCAAATCCTTTTGTAGTTTTCCTTGACATGGATCTGACTCACTTGACTCCTGGCCTTCCCTATGCCTTAAGATCGCTCAGATTCAACCTTTCATTACCCCTTTGAAAAGCTATATAAGGAACTCTATGGTACATTGAAGGCATATGAGAGAATTGAGAGGAAACAAACTATAGTCCATTGTTTCCAGAACTTTAACTTGTGTCTACATCCCTTTGTCCCTTGGAGCACTTTTGTGTTCTTCCCAAGCTTGCCTTTTTCTTCTGAGCTCACTATCGAGAGATGGAGGATTGAGGTGGTGGAGGCCCAAGTGGGGGATTCAGTTTCTCTGATTCGTAGACGTACCGACAAAGGTTGTATCCATTGTAATCTCTGATTTCATATTAATATAAATATATTTTCCTGTCCAATAATGTATGTTTGAATGAATATTTTATCCATGGATGTTTTTAAATGTTTATACATTGTTGATTATATATGCTAGAATAGATCTAACACCAATATATATAGTATGCTTGTATTGTTTACTTGTGTTGATGTATATGTAACTTCGGAATGTATTCTTCTATGTATCTTATGTATTGTAACCCGATGTTCATTCCGGGATGTTTCTATTATGTATTTGAGTCATGTGGTCATGCCTCGATGTTTTGATCGAGAGGATTAATAATGTAATCAAGTCATATCAAGTCATTAGGTAAGTCCCCACAGTTTCGGGGCACTTGAGTTATTATACACTAATTAAGGTGTAGGCTCGAGTAGTAATTGTTAGGTTGATCCTACGTGTGAAAATGCAATTCAAGTGAACGGATGAATATAAATACAGAGTGAGAGTCTCTCTATTTGTCACTTGTAAAACACATCACTTGCTTTCTCAAGTGTGGCGCACTAGTGAAGAAGGAAATATACTGGGGCTAGAAGTCTACTGCTGTTGGGAGTGCATCTTACTGTTTTGGGGTTTCACATCTTATGGTGAATCTATCTTAGAGGAAGTTGTGGGGTTTTCTCCATTTATGGTTTCCCCGATCAAAACTCTTTGTGTCTCTTGTCTCTTGTGATGTGCTTATGTTTTTGTTGTGCTTGTTATTCCCTCAGTGAAAAGATCCTAACATAATGCTAGCTTAAATGTTGAAAAACTAACATGGTATCAGAGCTAACCTGAGAACAAGACATTGTGCAGCTACAGGAACTAGGGATTCCTATTTTGTGGATCTTCCTCCACAGATTTTTAGCAAAATTATGCTAGGATGACTCTCCATTGAAAGGTGCATCTTTCTGTCGATGCGGAATTCAATTTCAAGCATTTTCAGTTTCGATGTGGAAATTAGGGCTTTCTACAGAAGAGGAATTTTTGAGTGATACCAGCATAGGATTTTTCTCCTCATAAAAACCAAATTTTAGAGACCTAGATCAATAAATTTGGTTGGGTGAAACTTAGGGAAAGTCAAACCCTAGTTTGACCCTAAGCTAGGAAAAACTCTAAATACTAAAAATGCTAAGTTTTGGTACAGTCGCTATATTCCGAGATTGGCAAAGTCTCAGAAGCTGAAAATTGTAGGGGCCGAATATAAAATCATGATGAATCTTGTGTAAAAAAATATGAATCTGATTCACTGTACTCCAGGAGATATGATCTCTCCAAGTTAGGGTTCCATCCTCTTCCAGAATTCATCCCTAAACAGGACATCTGGGGATATCTGCAATATCTTGAGCTACAGAGGTCCAAATATAATTCATGAAGATCTTCCATAAAGGAAACAGACTTTAATTTTTTTGGTACGAATATCAGACTCAGAATATGAACCAGTGAGACGTGTCATGCCGTACAACTTCACTATTCTGAACAGTCTTGTAACAGGACACCTTGGTAAAAGGATCATAAATCCCAAATGGTGAAACCAATTCTGATGAAAATTGTGGTTTTATATCAAGAACATACGAGGTTAGCCCAGTGAGAAATTTCAGACATAGAGGATTATTAATTTAGGAGATATCATAGAAATAGTAATAGGCATTTCTGCAGAAGAAATCAGAAAATTAGGGCTTCCTGTTTCAGGAGCTTCCCTCCACTGTTTTCAGAAAAGGAGTACATTGGACAGATCCATTTGAAGAGATCTATCTGTTCATCAAATAATATTTGAAAGATTCCAAGTTTTGAAAATTAGGGTTTCTGCGACAAACCCTAGATCAGCGAACTCCGGGACAAGGACGGACACCTCAAATCGGTAAGATCTAATCCTTTGCTATTTCCAATTGAGGTTCTCATTTCAATATGATATATCACATCAGCTTGGGGACAAGATTGTGGAAGTTGACAACTTCCAATCCTGGAAGTATATGATCTCTCTGAAGAAAATGGATTGGACACCTACTTGAGTATGGAGGTTCTAGTTTCAGAGGGAGACGAAGTTAGAAGCCTTTCACAAGAAGAACTTGGTCAAGGCGAAAGAAGACATCATGCTCATGTTGCAGAGGATGATGAACCAGATATGAAAGTGAAGAGTCTTCAAGCAAGGATGAATATTTTCTAATATCAGCTCTCACAGGTAACATTACTCATGGAAGTGATGATTGGCTTATAGACAGTGGGGCTTACAAACATATGACGGGATTCTAGGAATCCTTTGTAAGACTGTCAGAACATGAATCACCTCACAAGGTGAAACTAGGAGATGACTACCAACGTCCAATAAAAGGTAGCGGGGAATCTTCATACAAGATAGACTCTGGTAAGTCTCTAACAATGAAAGAAGTACTCTTTGTTCTAGGACTCAAAGAAGAACCTTCTCTCCACTTCAGCATTGATGCAAAAGGAATGAGGGTTGCATTCATGGATGGTCAAGTCATCATGTGGCCAAAAGGAAAGACTATCAATGATGCGGTAGTGATTGGAGAACAAGAAGGAGGATTGTACAAATTGAAGGGAAGAACAAAAATCAAAATATGACCTAAATAAACCAGTTGAAGAATGTGAAGATCCAGAATGCAGAGACCATGCAGTCATAAGAGTCCCTCAAATCAAGAACAACTTGAAGCGGTAAAAGAAGAAGTGAAGAATGTAGAAGTAGTGATGGCCACCTTGAATGGCCACCCAGGGTCATAGGATTCATTCATGTGAGGAATGTGTGCCACAAGTAAGTGATTACTTTTAGCAAACTTCGAGAAGAAGAAGAATCTTGACTCATAAGAAGAGCAGAGAAGATGGGAGCAATTGAAGATCAAGATCTCACCATCCAAAGAAGATCCCTCAAGCGATGAGGAATATGAAGAACTCAACTCTTGAAGAACTTCTAATCCACCTTAGCTTTTGGATAAGAAGGGATGCTATTATGAATGAAGAAGACGATGAAGCTGAAGGCTCAAGAAGGAGTCTACCCTCAAAACAAATAAAGATAAGTATTCAATTGTCATTTCATTAT
>LPNX010342124.1:104525-169207 GCA_001517045.1 Pseudotsuga menziesii
GGCTTGTTCTGAAGAGAAAGTGACGACATTTTAAAATAAAGAATAATATGACGAGTGCAGTGACATCATTGATGCAGAACCTTCCAGCCTCCAAGAAGAAAGGGAAGACTAGTTCAAGAAGAATGATGTCAGGGCGTAGTATTGAGACCTGAAGAGAATTTCATAGTTCCATCATGTAGTAGATGGAAACATCGTGGGATACAAAGCAAGATTCATAGCATGAGGATTCTCACGAAAGGAAGGCCTATACTACGAAGAGACATTTGTAGCCAGTAAGACTTGAAACACATACATGATGAGATTGATGAAGATCTTAACCTTTGCTACAAGGTTGAAGATGCAAGTCTATACACTAGATGATCACATAGAAGATTAGTAGCATAGGAAGCTACTTGTCACTCCGGTACAGAATGTTTCAGTGCATAGAGTACAGGAGACAGAGGGAGTATGATGCTCCGTTTCAGAGGGAGTGACTACAGAATATCTTGAGGTTTGACATGGTACAATAGGATGGGAATATTACTGATGACTCTAGGCTTTACTGAGAGTAAAGTGGTTTCCAACCTTTGCTTCAAGGTTGAAGGCAGAAGACCAGTGATGTTCCTATTATGTGTCGATACACTATTGTTCTAAGCATGGAAGTGTGGCAGAGTATGGATGGAATCTTCCTTGGACAAGGGAAGTATGTAGTAGAGATCCTGAAGAGATTTGGGATGATGGACTTCATGACCACACCTATGGCATCGAACATGAAGCTATTGAGTGATACTTCATCCGAGATGGTTGATGCTATGATGTATCGTCAGATGATTGGGTCCTTGATGTACCTGAGACCGGATATTTGATTTGCTGTGAACACATTGAGACATGTTCACCTGATGGTTGCAAAGCTTGCAGGGGTACAATTGATTATGGACCCAAGTACGATGTGAATCAGAAGATTAACCTAGAGGGTTATGTTGATTCAGAGTGGGAAGGCAGTGCCATCGACATGAAGAGTACTTCAGGGTGTTGCTTCAGTATGGGATCAGGTGTGATCTCTTGGTTTAGCAGGAAGCAATCCTATGTGGCATTGAGTACAGCTGAAGCAGAGTATGTCGCAGCATGTTCAGCTAGTTGTGAGGCAGTATGGCTGCGGAAGCTACTGTCTGATATATTTGATCTCCAGTTGGATGCTACTTGTATACATTGTGACAACCAGAGTTGCGTGAAGTTGTCAGAGAATCCAGTGTTCCATGACAATTCGAAACATATCGAGATCAAGTATCACTATATCAGGGATATGGTGCAAAAAGGAGCAGTGAAGCTCCAGTATGTTGCGACGGAGGAACAGATAGCTGATGTATTGATGAAGCCATTGGCTAGGCTGAAGTTTGAGTACTTCAGAGAGAGACTTGGTGTTCTCCAGATTGAGGATTCCTCCCAGAGAAAGTGATGAGATCCATAGCCATTCTGACATGGTGAGAGGATTGGTTCCTTCCATGTCAGATATGAGTGCTGGCCATTCTGTTGAGTAGGACAGATGTAAGGGAAATTTCCATTCTAGGAATGGAGGCACCTGGTCAGTTACCAGGAACACTCAGTGTAGGACTGAGTAGCCATTCTGATGTGATAGAGGGATGTGTTCCCACTTGATCAGATGTAAGGGCTGAACCATTCTGTTCATGGCTAAAGGATTTAGTTCCTTCCATGTCAGATGTGAGTGTTGGCCATTCCGACGATCAGGTCGGATGTAAGGGAAACTACCATTCTCTAGGAGAATGGAGGTGCCTGGTTAGTTACCAAGTAGCTCAGTCAAGGACTGGGGGCCATTCTGATATGACTGCTGGGATGTGTTCTCATAGGATCAGATGTGAGTGCAATCCCTTCCATCAGTGTGGTTGGATGTGTTCCCCTGGGTGGATGTAAGTGCAAAGCCTTTCTGGAGTGACTGAGGGATGTGTTCCCACGTGCTCAGATATAAGTGCTGAAATCTCTCATCACTGTGATAGGATGTGTTCCTGTCTGGATGGGAGTCTTCCATCAGTGTGGTTGGATGTGTTCCACTGGATGGTTGTGCCTTTCTGACGAGCAGGTCAGATGTAAGTGCTGAAATCTCTCATCACTGTGATAGGATGTGTTCCTGTCTGGATGGGAGTATTCCATCAGTGTGGTTGGATGTGTTCCCCTGGATGGTTGTGCCTTTCTGATGAGTAGGTCAGATGTAAGTGCTGAGCCATTTCACAGATGATAGTAGGTGTGTCCTATCATGCTGGTGAATGTGAGTGCTGGGCCTTTCTGATGGGATTGTAGTTTACTACATGATCAAATGTGAGTGTTGGGCATGCCTTTCTAACGAGCAGGTCAGATGTAAGTGCTGGGCGAAGACCTACATGAGGGTAGGCCTACAACCAGCATGAAAAAGGGCTGTCTCTGTAGAACTTCCTATGACAAGATAGTACACACATGATGATGATCAGAGGTGATACAAATCGAGTTATGATCCAAATCTAGTTATGATGACTCCGAGAGATCTAGATCGAGTGATGATCCAGATCCAGCAGTGGTGATCCAGATCGAGTAATGATCCAGATCCAGTCTAGTGATGATGATCCAGATCGAGTGATGATCCAGATCCAGTGATGGCGTTCTATGATGATCCAGATCGAGAGATGATCCAGATCCAGATGACTTGAAGATGAATATGACTTGAAGACGAAGATGACTTGAAGACGAAGATGATCCAGTTGATGCAGAGAAGAAGACCAGTGCTGAAAATTGTGTCGAAAGAATACCTTCCTAGTTAAGAGGGAGTGTTGATGTATATGTAACTTCGGAATGTATTCTTCTATGTATCTTATGTATTGTAACCCGATGTTCATTCCGGGATGTTTCTATTATGTATTTGAGTCATGTGGTCATGCCTCGATGTTCCGATCGAGAGGATTAATAATGTAATCAAGTCATATCAAGTCATTAGGTAAGTCCCCACAGTTTCGGGGCACTTGAGTTATTATACACTAATTAAGGTGTAGGCTCGAGTAGTAATTGTTAGGTTGAGCCTACGTGTGAAAATGCAATTCAAGTGAACGGATGAATATAAATAGAGAGTGAGAGTCTCTCTATTTGTCACTTGTAAAACACATCACTTGCTTTCTCAAGTGTGGCGCACTAGTGGAGAAGGAAATATACTGGGGCTAGAAGTCTACTACTGTTGGGAGTGCATCTTACTGTTTTGGGGTTTCACATCTTATGGTGAATCTATCTTAGAGGAAGTTGCGGGGTTTTCTCCATTTATGGTTTCCCCGATCAAAACTCTTTGTGTCTCTTGTCTCTTGTGATGTGCTTATGTTTTTGCTGTGCTTGTTATTCTCTCAGTGAAAAGATCCTAACATAATGCTAGCTTAAATGTTGAAAAACTAACAACTTGTTGTTGATGAAGTAATCTATCAATTCAAGCTGAAGTTGGAAAGCTCAATGGGGATCTACTTCAACCGTCTGAAATAAGGTATGAGGTCCGATCCTTTAGTGTTAGATGTTTAATTTCTATTGCATATTGGAAAGGATTTATTTCTAGAGTCAAGCTATCTATTGTGGTGCCCCAAGCCATAGGAATTTATCTCCGTAGTAGAATTGGTGACTCTGCTGGGGAGTTCCTAGTTGTTTTCCTTTGGGGGTTTTCGATCGGCATTCAATGACTTTGAATTACTCTTTCTCTCTTGTTTCTGTGTCAGGTTTGGGGGCATGTTTTCCTGGTAGTGTCTGATTGGTGTGAAGTTTGTCTTAGCTTGTCTGTTTTCCTTTTTTTGTATGCATCTTTCTTCCTGTATGGGAGTTTTGAACTCATAGTTGCGTATATACGCGGGTTTCTCTGCTATTTCCGCATATACATGTGGGTTTACTTCGAATAGTCACGTATGCCCTTAGTTTTTCCTTTTAGAGGAAGTTGAATGGTTGCTGGGTGAATTTTGATGATTGTTGAGTCTCCTTTGATACTACCAGAGTCTGTATACAGCTCTGTTTCTGACCAGGGAAAATTTTTTTAGGGTAAATTTCTTTTTTAAGAATGTTCTTGTCATTGCATTTTTTATTTTTTGTTTTGGGATTAGTGCATTAGACTTATTTTACCTTAGTGCTTTTCTTGAGTGCTACTTGAGTGTGCTTGCAGAGTCTGGGGATTGTAGAATGATTCTTTTGCTTTTTATATCTCATTTTATTTCAAAAAATCCAAAAATATTTGCTTATCATCATGCATTGCATTTTGCATTTTGCATAGTACTTGCACTAGATTTGATTTGGAGTATTAGTCAGGATTTCATATAGGAAAGCTTGCATTTATCATTTGAAGAAAATTGTGCATTTCATGTAGTAGCATACCCTACTTCATGTTGTGTCATAAGACCATTAGTTGCACGGCCATATCCCTCTTTTGAGTAATAAATCCAATTAAAATCAACGCTTAATTAAAATGAGCTACACTATTTTATTTGATAGGGTTCACCAACAAGATTAGGTTTTAGGGTCTTGGAATAGTTCATTATGAGTAAATTCTCCAAGACCACTAAACAACAACATGTATGTGTCTGTCCAGGTGAGAGTGTGAAATCCTTGGTATAACCGGTGTTTCTCAAGATCCTCCTCTCAAAAGGGAGTTAAGCACGAGGCAGTGTGAGCGGTTATTAGTTGGGATGACCCCTAGTCATAACTGAGTAGCACCGGAGATATTTCCAGGATTGTACTCATATTTGGGGGCTCTTTTGAGAGTTTTGGGCTTTGCTACCCTGCCCATACGGTTAATCCCACCTGCAACTATCCGCTTGAGCATTGATTATATTGAGGTGACCTTAGTGGCATTACCTAGGATATCAAGGGGGTACTTTATAGGGGTTATTCTGCAGATGTCCTGGCCAGGTTGGGTTCGGATAGCACAGTCGCTTTACGCGTTGAAGCTGAGGGCCACAATAATTGGTTACATACCTCCACTTGTTGTGTATGGGAGTCTCAAGCCTCTCCTAGCAGAGACATACCTGCTTCATTCAAGAGCTCACTTATCCTACCCTTGATTTCCTGTATTTGGCTTTAGATTTTATTGGTGATTTCTCTATGCATGTTAGCTTTCCTAGGGTTTGTGTAGATAGAGAGTCTTTTATATTTTTTTAGTCATTGTGGATTCGGTTGTGGCTCCTCGCCGTTCTCATCAATTAGTAGGAATTCCGCCTTCTACATCTCCTCCTCCTCTGAGAGTGAGAAATAGACAGTCTAGGCGGACTACTTTGCACATTGATTTACACACCATGGGAGACCATATAGAAGGTATTCCTGAACCACCTTCTCCCATTCATGTGGAAGATGGGGAGCTTACTCCTAACTATGATCCTTCACCCGACTTGACTGAGTTAGGTCCTGTGATTTCTGAGATAGGAACCTTTCATGATAAACCTACTTACTCTAGGGTTGATTCCCCATTGACGTATCGCCCGTATGGAATGCCGAAGGATGATGAGACTCATTTTGAACCCACGAGCACTAGTTATGGTAGTTATGGTATGTCTGGTTTTCCCACACATGATTTGGCATTTCATGTCGAATCTGAGTTCGATCCTAACACTATGCCTCGGGGCACTCTCATTGCTTATCATGCGGAGAGTTTTGGGAGCACTAGTCACATTGCACCTTCCATCCCAACGGTGGAAGCTACATCACATATTTCTCCTAGGTCTAGGGTTAGTGATCCTATTAGGATACCAGATCCAAGATGAGTGACTATAGGGAATAGTACATACATAATTACACAGATCCCTTCATCCTTTGTCCCTCATTCACGTGGTCCTTTGGGCCGTAACGTTGCTATGAGTTATGTCTATACTGCGGTTACTAGATCAGTTGTGTCTCAACTCCATGCACCACCCATTGTTTTGGGAGGTCATGTTCATACTTCTAGAGGTCACATTCCTACTTCTGGAATGTATATTCTTACTTCTGGAGCATATGTTCATAATTACAGAGTGTCTCATGGGACATCTCATGCGATGACTTATGGACCATATTATGGGACGTAGTATGGATAGGGTTCTTCACCTGATGGGGGCGGGTATCAACAACCTGCTTACTCTCCAAATTACAGCTTTGTAGCTCTGAATAGTCAAGGTACATCACACTATGGTGCTTCCATACCACCCTATATGGGTCAAACGGGAGGAGGGCACTATGGCCAAGG
The DNA here is from genome assembly GCA_001517045.1 of Pseudotsuga menziesii. Lineage (NCBI taxonomy): Eukaryota > Viridiplantae > Streptophyta > Pinopsida > Pinales > Pinaceae > Pseudotsuga > Pseudotsuga menziesii. Next base: position 110,722 of record LPNX010342124.1, read on the forward strand.
CCATGGTGGTAATCAAACCTAAGTGAATTAGAACTATTAGGGAGCAGTTCATTGTCCTCATCATCCTAGGCTCCCTTTCCTTGCAACACTAATTATTCCTGACTTGTTGATATTGACGAACAATCCTATAGCTCATGACCCGGCTTGGCCAGCTGTCCCTACTAAGCTTCCCTCGAACATACCCAAATTCGAGGGAAAACCAGGAGAGGATTCGAGTGAACATGTTACTACCTTTCACCTATGGTGCTCTTTGAATTCCTTACACTAGGAATCCATCCGTTTAAGGCTATTTCAATGCACCCTTACAGGGCCTACCACAAAATGGTATATAGAGATACCTAGGGGGGCATTTGCTTTGTTCGATGACCTAGCGATGACTTTTCTTAACCACTTCCGGCTACCAGTGCATTATGATGTTTGTACTGAACTCTTGCTGATATTTTGGTAGGATAAAGCCACACATATCTTAGATCATATCGAAGAGTGGCATAGATGGAAGAGGTTAATTAAAGCCTTTATATTGCCGAAATTCCTCCTCAAATGCTTCCTTAAGTCATTATTGCCGTATATAGCGAAGGATGTTTCTACATACGGAGTGAAAAATGAGGAACAAGCCATTTTTAGGGTGCAGGAACTCGATTTGATTTATGCTCAGTTCGGTTTGTTAAATGAGATCATTCCCAATGCTCCGCATTCTATTTTTGACCCCAAAGTTAAACCTAGACCACATGCCGATGGCATTGTTGGTTGTGCAAGTGCTAAACCTATGGATTCGGTTGCAAAAAAAGTTAGTCAATTTTCAATCAACCAATCTGCTTCGGGACAAGCCATGGCTTTGTCTCAACCTACCCAAATGATGAGTGTGCTTTCAGTACAATCATCGGACCAGAAGGGTAACCAGCAGCCCAGATGGAATAAAAAGAAGGGTAAGAATAATCATAAGGGTGGGAATAGGAATGAGAATGCATTATAATGACAAGAACGCCGATAATGCTGGGGGGGACAAGAAATCTAAACATAAGGTTAAATTCCCTTGCAAGTTTTGTAAGCACGATCACCTCACTTACTTGTTCCCTCGTATCAATGAAGCCTCGAGATTCTTGGCACAAGGCCCAGCTGTGCTGACTAACCCTTTACCTCACAATAAAAATATGAACTCAAGGACCCATGATCAATCTGGTGGTGATCAAGATCCACCACAGGGTAGTGGTCATGGTTGCATTAACTTGGTATGTGCTGCGAAAGTTGTGACCCATGCGAAGGACTATGGTTCATCACAACCCAGCCCAAGAAAGGAACCTAATCCACAAGGGTCTCCTTTGCGTATTGAGAAACCTGTGGATAAACCTGAATCTACACCTCGCATTCCTAAGGGAGTCCTTAAGCATTCAGGGCACAATACTAATGCTCGAGTTGCCCAGAACTATTCAGTTGTCGAGGATTTGGGCCACACAACTTGTGCGATGTCTACATTAGAATTGCTTCAGTGTTGTCCTTCGCAAAGGAAGGCTTTGCTTTCTGCCCTTGGTGTGAACAATGATGATTCTTCCTCCGTGATTAAATTTGAAACCATAGGACTTCAGCCTCACTTTCCTTACTATGTATCTCTTTTGATTCACGTAGATTGTCTTAACATGACTGTCAAGCGCACTGTGATTGATGAAGGTGCTACCGATTCTGTGATGTATTTATCATATTGGAAGGGTTTAGGTTACCCTGAGCTGTCTAAGTCAGCGACCATGTTAACTGCATTCGATGGGAGATAATTTAGGCTGCACGGGATTCTTCCTTCCCTTAAGGTCTGTTTGGGAGGGAAGACCATTGCAATAGAGGTCGAAATGGTTGATGCGCCCCTTGACTACAATATCTTGCTGGGTAGGAATTGGATGTACAGTATACAAGCCGTAGCTTCTTCCCTATTTCGCGTTGTATGCTTTCCATTTAATGGGAATATAGTCATGATTGATCAAATGTCATTCAAGAATTCATCAGTTACTGCATCTTCAGGAGCTTCAATCTCGATCGTTGAACACTCTCAGCCGACAACTGGGAGTGTGGGTGTAGGCATGTATCCATCTCTCGTGGGAATCCTTAGTTGTCCTGCATCGATCCTTATGATAGGGTTTAGTTCTAGAGAGGCTTCAACATCTATGAGATTAGTGTCATTTCACATGAGTCATATGGAAGATCCTTGGATTATTCCTACACCGAGTACTCCGAGTGAGCCCATTGTGATGGATGCGCCATTGCCTACAACTATGGTAGCTTATCAAGCTAATATTGAGTGTGTTGCAGAGCCCAGTCCTTCCTCTTCATGGATGGAGGAGGAGGACACTTATGTGCTACCGGCATGGGCAGTGCAGTATTCTCACGCACATGACTACCTTGATAGCGTTTTCCCTTCAGATGAAGTGATTATTGAGGCCATGTTGGGAGTTGATCCACCATGGGAGGAACCCCATCATAGATCTTACCTTCTTCCTGAGCTTGACTGCTTGGAGCATGAAGACTTTAGGGAGGTTCTTAATGAGAAATTTGGTAGTCCTATGGTTTCATTAAGCTCTCCTAGTCCAATGGATGATGGAAACATGGCACACATATCTTCAACGATTCCTATCAATACCTCTCGTGATCCTAGTAGGATAGAGAATGCCTATACCGGGGCAGAATGTTCCCATGCTGAGATTCAAGAATACATCGAGCTGTTTAAAGAATTCCATGATATATTTTCTTGGTCTTATGATGAAATGCCAGGTATCGACCCTCGTATTGTCAAACACAAGATTAAGACTTATCCCAATGCTAAGCCTATTTGACAACGCTTACGTGCGGTGAATCTTAGGAAAGCACCTGCGATTAAGGTAGACATAGAGAAACTGTTGAAAGCCGGTTTTATCTATCCCATTTTCTTGATGGAGTGGGTTTCAAACCCTATTCCGGTGGATAAGAAGTAGGGAGCAATCCGCATATGTATTGATTTCCATGATTTGAATCATGCCTGTCCTAAGGACAATTTCCCCACACCATTTATTGATCAGATTTTGGATGAGTGTGTGGGTAGCGAGGTTTTTTCCTTTATGGACAACTTTTCCAGATATAATTAGATACAAATTAAACCTCAGGACCAACATAAGATTTCATTTATTTGTCCTTGGGGAACTTTTGCATATTGGAAAATGCCTTTTGGCCTTAAGAACACCGGAGCTACTTTTTAGCGAGCAATGACCTTGATCTTCCATGATCTCAAGTAAATTATCAAGGTATTTTTGGATGACCTTGCTGCTCATTCTCGTATGAGAATGCGTCATTCCTATAACTTGATATTGGTATTCAAAAGAGGCCGCCATTATTTGGTTAGGTTAAATCCTCACAAGTGCATCTTTTCTGTGAAGTTAGGTCACTTGTTAGTATTCATCGTTTCTAAAGAGGGTATAAGAGTCGACTCTTTAAAGGTTGAGGAAATACTTCAGTTGTCTCCCCCGAAAAATATTCTTCATCTTCAATGTTTGCAAGGCATGGCAAACTTCTTACTGATATTTGTTGTCAATTTTGCCAATTTGACTAGAGGCTTCATGCGTCTTTTGAAGAAAGACACCACCTTTTGTTGGGATGAGCGAGCCCAGGAATCCTTTGATGCACTCAAGCGATCCCTAGCATTGGCCCTGGTGATTAGTCCCCCAGACTATAGCCATGATCTTCTACTTTATGTGGCCGCGTACATGGAGACGATTGGTATGGTTTTGGTTCAAGAGGATGAGGAGCTCCAAGAGCGTGTCATATACTATCTGAGCCATAACCTTATTGACATAGAGACTCATTATTCTCATGTTGAGAAGCTTTCTTTAGCTACCGTACATGCGGTTCAACGGTTGAGACATTATATTCTCCTTCGCTAGACCTTGGTTATAGCCCATGTCAATCTGTTTCAATTCATCCTCACTCGAAGGATGATTGGGGAAAATATAATAAATGGATTATCATCCTGTAAGAGTTCAATCTTGAGTTCATTTCGGAAAAATCGAAGAAGTCATTAATTTTTGTAGAGCTTATATCGGATTTCCCAAGAAAGGCCGAGGAGTTGGTTTTTGAAGATACGTTTGTCGATGAACACATATTCTTAATATCAACTTTAGACCCATGGTATGGGGATATCATTATATATTTACAAACATTGAAGGTCCCTACTCACCTTTCATGGGATGAATGATGACGATTACATCATGTGTCTAAGAATTACCTCATAGTGGATAACACTTTGTACTGTCGTAGGGTAGATTCGATTTTATGATGTTGTTTAACTCATGAAGAGCCTGAGGTAGTGCTGAATGATTGCCATGGAGGGGTGGGTGGTGGTCATTTATCTGGGATTTCTACAGCCCAAAAAATATTAAGAGCAGTTTATTTCTGGCCGTCGATCTTTAAGGATTATGTAGATGCGGTCAAGAGGTGCCACCCTTGCTAGGTGTTTACACATAATATGCGCTTGAAACCTACCCCGTTACATCCCATCATCACCACCGGTCCCTTCACTAAGTGGGGGCTTGATTTTATGGATTGCAACCCAGATTTAGCTGGGAGGCATCATCATATCATAGTGGCTGTTGATTACTTCACGAAATGGGCTGAGGCTATTCCTACAGTTAAATCTGACAGTGAGACAGCTGCACACTTTGTATTCAACCAGATTATTACTCAATTCGGAATTCTAAAAGAGCTTGTCACTGACCATGGCTCGCACTTTTAGAATCATATGATGGAAGAGTTGGAATCAAAGCTAGGGTACAAGAAAGAGCATTCCTCCTCTCACTACCCCCAAGCGAATAGACAGGTAGAAGCAGTGAATAAATCACTCAAATCCATTCTCCAATGAACCATCACACAGAGCAAGAATAATTGGCACATCATGTTATATCCTGCTTCGTGGGTGTATAGAACCACTGTTAAGACTACCATGGGTTTTTCTCCATATTAACTTGTACTTGGAGTGGAGTCGATACTTCCAATTGAATGCAAGATTCCTTCTTTGAATCTAGTCGTACAACTCTTACCAGACACTTCACCATTGGAGGAGCGTTTGGTCCACCTTGAGCAACTTGATGAGGAGCGTTGAGATGCCTTGGTGGCTCTAGAAGTAAATAAACGTCATGTAAAGGTCCATTACGATAAGTCTGTCCATCCAAGGAGGTTTAGTGAGGGAGACTTGGTCCTTTTGTGGCATCAACTGAAAGAACCCTTGGGGGCAAGAAATTTTAACCCCATGTGGCGTGGTCCTTACGTCGTCAAATGTGTGTTAGAGAAGGGTGATTATGAGTTAGTGGATTATGAGGGAATAGCCTTGGTAGAGCCTAGAAATGGGCTCTATCTCAAGAAGTACTATGCATTATTTTCAGCCAAGGCTGGTTATTGTATATTATTGTACAATTTTGCATAGTTATCTTTTTTTCTTATAGTGATCAGGTTTGTGATTAGTTTTCGTTTCTTTTGGCAGATGTCAATGGAATCTTCCACCTACATAGGATTCATGGATGGTGCGAGCCATCACACTCAACACTCAGCCTCTGCTGCTTTGGTGATTTATACTCCTATGGGTCAGGTACTATCTTCAGGAGGCATATGTTTGCAGCCATCTTTGAACAATGTTGCGGAATATAGTGTCGTCATTGAGCTTCTACGAGATTCCATTTCACATGGCATTCTCTCTCTTGAGGTACATCTTGACTTGGATTTAGTAGTGTCACAGCTTAATGGTTTGTACCATGTTAGAGATCCGACGTTATTAATAATATTCTTATGTGTGAGATTATTAGAATGGAAATTTGACAATATAAAATACATACATATTCCAAGAATTAATAATCAAGTTGTTGACTCATATGCTAACTACGTGTTAGATTGGAATTTGTTTCATACACAATAAATTCATCACAAACACAAATTTTTACACATGTAAATAAATAAACCGATCACTATAAAATTTTATATAACGTCCAAAATGTGGTAATACATAGTGTCAAGATACAAAAAGGGGGCTCTCGAGCCACCAAATTATAATACACGGTAGTACAAAATGAATAACTCCGAGGTATCTACGCCTATGGAGGAGGAGGGGGGTTGTGATCGTGGAAGGTCACTATGGCTCTAGATAGCCATCGGAATAATCACACCCATGTTCATGGTACACCCACCACCTGGCGCTGCATAGCCTCAGGCAAGTCCTCGACTTGCGCCGTGGCAACCTTGTGTGTTAGCCTCAGAAAGTTGGTATGAATGCTCTAGAGTGTCTGCTCCACATCCACACCCATGATATCATCTCCTCTTCCCCTCTGTCTGTGACGAGGGAAGCCTTCAGGCCACCGTGGTCCCACATCTACATGCAAATGGTAGATGTCACTATGTATTGTCACCCAAAAATATGTCTTTTGATTCCATATAATCAAAAAACAAAAAAAAAATTAAATAACTCAAAAATTTAAGGAGAGGGTCGAGATTCGTTACCTATGTAACCATATGCCGATCCTGGTGGTAGCGGCATTTTTGGGTCCCCCCAGAAATCAATCCTCCCATAGGGGTAGTCATTGATGGCAACTATCTGTCGTTGCCACCACAGAAATAAATCAGCTAGATAGGGGTTGGACACCCTACCTCCCCCCAGTCTACGCATTGCATCCGCCCAACGTCATTGGGCCATATCTCGGACCCCGTGAAGAGGAATGTCAACTCTGAGGCTCAATCCTGGAACACGCTCAAAGAAAAATGTGCCCAGTGTGCTACTGAACCGAAAGTTCCGCACTCTGCCCAACTTACACTCACTGAGCTGATGTTTCATGTTGCTCAATAGTGTAGTGCTCTAGTCATAGACCATGGGTCTCATGCACTCCACTGCATAGAACATCAAAGGCCGCAAGGCTTGGTGGAGTGAAGCCAAGCCTGCTATGCTGCCCAATGTCAATAGGATGGCCTTTAGGCCCAGCACCTGTATAGAGTTGGTTGGGATCTGACTCCCCACCTTTTCCATGTCTGGATAGTAGTACACCACAATGTACTCCTCTATACTCAGGCCACCTCCGACTCCACCACAAGAACGAAGGTTCACTGCTTTACCCCCTTAGGAAAGTCCAGTAATAAAGTATATGTCCTACACCTCTATGGTGAGGGACATCCCATCTATCTAGAAGGACTCAGAGTCTGGATCCTAGTGATCCACCAGCATCTGCAATAGTCTTGGTTTGGCCCTCAAGCCACCAAGACACCAAAAATTGTAGAGCCCACATGCATGTAGTGCTTGTTGATCCATTAGATCCGCCCTTACTGCCTCCTCTACATCACCATGTTCATGCTCTCTCCATTCTAGGACCATCCTGCAAAAAAAATTTCAAGTTTGCCCATTAGATTACTTAAAAAACCTCATGCACGGACGCATACATGACTGTTTTCCAAACAGCCGCATATGTACATGACTATGAGGGCATTTTTCGCATATATCCAGCCCTATACACAGAAAAACCCTCGATTTCTACGTGGGTCGTAGTGCCTTTTTTAGATTGACCTAGAAACCTCAAATGACGATGGAATTTGATAAAAAAATGCATCAAAATGGAAGAGAATAGCATGGGTAAGTACCTGGAAGAAATGGTAGTGGATTCCACCAGCTAGATCTCCTAGAATTCGCTATTGAAAATCTAAGCTCAATTGGGTAAAAATTTCAAATCTTTTATAATGTTTTGAATTTTTTACTATTTATAGAATTTTTTCAATTTTTTTCAAATTTTTACCCCCTTTCCTATAGTTTGGACCATTTCTAATCATTTTTTACCATTTTTGACCTAATTCATGATGTAGGAGACCTTTTTGAGTGTCATTTCAGCCATTGGATTGACCCGTTCGTGCCGATCTCAAGTATCATGTCTAAACTAGCATATAGGTTAGGTTTCACCACCATTTGCGTTTTGCATGACCTTATGACCATTTCATCATAGCCTTAGGTACCAACCCACTCTATTATGTCACGGAATCTTCTTGTTGTTTTAGAAGTGGCATGGTATGAGTGGTAGAGCTTGACCTTACATGGGTACCCTAGTTAGCGCCTGATTTGCATTTGGTGCCCATGCTGACGTTTTTTCCTTTAGGGTGTGGGAGTCCATTGTATTGTACTACCATGACATTTCACAAGAGCCTCATACTCCTCTTGATCTTTTGCTAGACTATTTCCCTTAGGACTCCCGTATGTCAAGTTGTAATTGCATTATCATGAGATTTTCCTGCCTTATTGAGCTTTATGCCGGCTTCCCTGACATTGCATTTCAGACATATAGCCTGAGCGTGTCTCATGTCTAGCCATGCAGAGCCATTTTATATATCCTTTCCAGCTTGATTCCCTTTTTACCGGGAGGGGATTTTCCCCCGAGTGTCGATATCCTACACATGTGTCCTTGCATTGAGCATAGGTATGTTCCACTACTTAGAAATAGTTTGTTTTCCCCTATGACACTCATCTCCTCCTAGTCTGTAACTATAAAGTAGTTTTATTCTTTTTCAAGCTTTTAAAATATTTGAAAAAGTAAAAAAAAAAATCAAAAAACAAAAAATCCGGACAAGGAAAGATGTTATCTTTGGCAGATGTCGAGTCGTGTTTCCTTTGAACATAGCACTGTATATCACATCCATTGGTTGGGTTTATAGTTTGACTTTAGGAGCTATACTTGTTTATTTGTGTTTATCTCCACTGACTAGTTAAGCTTCCAATCCCCATGGAGCCTCTGTCAATACCTCCTATGTCACAAAGATGTCCCAATTGTATATATCAAGTCTATGCTGCCTTTATATAAGTCACCATTCAATGTTATGCTCTTGTTCAAAGGAAGTTGAAACCTGAGTTGGCCATTCCTTAGTTATCTTGACTTTCCATGTCAGCCATTCCTGGTACAGTTACTGGTTCGTGCACCTTATGATCGAGTCCTTCCACATCATACAGCTTTGAAGAGTACCTTGTGTTGGATGATGGGGGATGCCTTAATTCCCTCCTTCCAGCGTATTTCATCCCGTCGACTTCAGACCATTTATTCTGGGATTGGAATCTAGAGTCATTTTGTATGCCTTGAGACTTGTAGTCATCAGTGGTAGGTTCTCTCTCCATCGACAGTATTTGGGAATTCATCAATGTCCCTTGATCGATGGATCCTCTCAAGTGTTTGACCTCAACACATTTATTCACACTTGTTAGTTTTCACTCTAGTACCTTGATTCCCATTTTCATTATCGGTGAGTGATATTGCATCTGTTAATGGTATACATCAATGATCGGTAATCAGATGATGGACTACTATTTTCAACCTCGACACCTCTATTCACATAGTAGGACATGTACTCGTAGCGGTTTGTGTAGAATACCTTCCAGATTGGTGGCATCTCTTATATGCTACCTCCTTGATCGTGCCAGTGTTCATGAGATTTCAGCTCTCGTGACTTGATTCTAGTATATGTCAGACATTTCCAGCTACTATGGAGATCTTGATCCATTGTATATCTTCAACCATTATGGAGATCATGGTCCTTTGTATATCTTCATCATAGAGATTCTGATCTATGTATATTGTATGTTGTGATGACCACTTATGTGATATCTTGTATCATGCCTATTCATGGCCATTGTACTCTTATGTATCCGGGACTGCTATATGTATTTGTAGATATGTACAGATTTGTATCATTTTACTATGTTGATTGGGTGGATGGTCTTCCATTTGGGATCCTTCATCACTCCACTTCTGGGATGGACTTATAATGTATTTCAGCCATCGTATGACCCCTATGACCTCACACATGAGGGGGCATTTGTTATAGCTGATTTTACCACTCTAGGTGAATCACACTTGTATGGCCTTCCCCTATCCTTCTGCAGACTCCTTAGACCCGTTGGACCATTTTTTGTCCTTTGATGTTTCCTTGACCATCCCTAAAAACATGTGTAAATTTCTATACACGACTTTTAAACTGCTTATCACATATATACATGGGTTTGACCCCTGAAACTGTGTACATCGGGATGTGTACAAAATCCAAATCCTTTTGGAGTTTTCCTTGACATGGATCCAACTCACTTGACTCCTGGCCTTCCCTATGCCATGAGATCGCTCGGATTTGACCTTTCATTACCCCTTTGAATTTTTTTGTGAAAGAGCCGAGACATTAATGCAGATTGGATAAATTCAATTTTGAGTGCTTTTGCCATTATTGTTATTTTATTTTATTTTGGTGTGTTGTAAAAATAAAACAAAAACAAGAAAAATATATAAAATTAAAAAAATTATTTCTTTTGTTTTACATTTTGCAAAAGAAAATAAAACACTCATTATAGCATATTTTAGTTAGAATATGAATGATTCAAAGCATAAACACTCATATTATGGCAAGGAATTTTACGCTATTGTTCAAGCAATGAAGCATTAGAGGCATTATCTGATGCCCAAAGAGTTTGTATTGTTTTCTGATAACCATGCATTACAGTACATTATGCATAAACCTAAGTTGATCCCGAAACATGTTAAGTGGGTTGATTTCTTACAGAGATTTACTTTTGTGTTAAAGCACATAAGTGGACAATCGAATTGAGTAGTTTACGCCTTGAGTAAGAGACTATTGATTATGCAAGAGAATGAGATCCAAGTCTTAGGGTTTTAGCACTTAAGAGATTTGTATGAGACTCGCGTTGATTTTCAGGAGGCTCACATGGCTTGTCGGAATCCTGTGGAGATGGAAAAAGATTCATGGATGGAATACATGTTGCAAGATGGTTTTCTTTTCAATAACAGTAAACTATGTATATCTAAGTGTTCCATGAGAGACAACCTAACAAAGGAGAAACACAATGGAGGTATGGCAGGTCACTATGGAAGTGATACAAAATTTGGACAACTGAACCATTTCTATTTTGGCCAAATATGAGGTTTGAAGTCGATATATTTGTGAGTAGGTGCAGAGTATGTCAACATGCTAAGGGAAGAAGCTAGAACACAGGTTTATACACACCTTTTCTTATCCCAACTAGGCATTGGGATTCTGTGAGTATGGATTTCATTCTGGGTTTGCCAAAGACTTAGAAGGGGCATGACTCTATTTTTGTGGTTGTTGACAGGTTTACTAAGATGGCACATTTCTTTCCATACTATAAGATTAGTGATGCCACACACATTGCTAACTTGTTTTTTAATGAATTTGTGAAGCTACATGGTTTACCCAGGAGCATTATATCAGACAAAGATGTGAAATTCACAGGTCAATTCTGGAGGACATTATGGAAAAATTTGGGTACTAAGTTGAACTTTAGTTCATCTTATAATCCACACTATGATGTCCAGACTAAGGTATTTAATAGGAGTCTGGAGAACATGTTGAGAAGTATGATATTGGGGAGAGTCCAAAGCAGTGGGATAAGGTGCTAGCTCAAGCTCAGTTTGCATATAATGATTTACCAAACAGAAGTAAAGGGACGAGTCCATTTGAGATTCTATATGGAATTCATCATATAGGAGTGTATGATATTTGTGACTTAGGTAAATTAGAGAAGAGGAGCGTTGATGGAGAAGAATTTGCAGCAAGAATCAGTGAGCTACAGGTGCAATTTAAGGCAAGGTTATAGTAGAGTAACACCAGCTACAAGGAAAGAGAAAATTCCAGGAGAAGGGAGAAGAACTATGAGGTAGGATATTTGTTCTTAGCACATGTGAGGAAAGAGAGATTTCCCAAGGGAGAGTATAATAAGCTGAAGTTGAAAAATATTGGACCCTATAGGATACTCAAAAAGTTTTCAGCAAATTCCTATGAACTGGAATTGTCAACAGGTGTTGGTATATCACCCATTTTTAATATTGCATGCATGTATAATTATGTAGTAGGAGATACAAGACAACTTGTAGAGGATGAAGACCGTACTGAAGACCTTTATTGGATGAAGTAGGTATCTATGGTCCATCCATCAAAAGTTGAGTCAATCTTGGTGTAATATCCCTAAAAATTGAAAACAAATTATTAGGCTTGTTAGACACAACCTATTTCGGACATTATTTAAACTTGCAGAATGTGTCGTACTCTATCGTACTACTAAATTGTTGTAAGTTGTTTTATGTCTTACTCCCTTACTTCAGTTATGATTATTACTCTTGTTTACTATTTGTGCTTATGATGTCGTAATGTTGATTATTATGTGATTCTTATGGTTAGGATTTTCTTTGTATGTTATATGCTTTGATTATGTACTTCATTATTATTTTACTTGTGCTTATGTTGTATACCTGATTCTAACTTAAATTTGTTTCTGGAACCAAAGTGGGTGGAGTGGTGGGACTAGTTCTCCCATGTAATTGTATGAGAGGTGAAAGTATCTACTTGTCTAGTGGGCTTACTTAGTTCTATTGAACTAAGACATTCTTAATCTATTTACATGCAGGTGCACCTTAGTGATGATAAAATTATTACGGAAAGCTGAACATTTGGACAGTAGTGCTCATACTTGTTGCTAGTTACGCCTATTGGTTGTTTATTACTATTCTTTACAGACTTGTAGTTTTTACAAGGTCATTACCACACCTATCATTGCATGACACAAATCGATATATTTTAATGGAATTTAAAGTTATTCAGGTAATTATTATCAACTGTTCATACCCTAGTCTATTTGTATTACATGTTTATTTTATTTAAAATACTAACATATATTTTTACTCTTAACAAGTTTATAAATTGGGTTAAAGACCAATTCTTGGTTTTATAAATAACAAATTTACCATGGCATATCTCATATGCCATAGACCTAGTCTTGGAGCCTAAGGATCTTGATGAGCATTGGTTCTAAGGCTTAGAGCCTAAGGTTATGCGATACATATGTTAAATGTTGACCTTGTGTCCATTTACGGTGGTGAATATATATATAGTTTAAACCATTACACATTGTGGTTTATCACTCTGCATACAATGGAGGCATTTGATAATGCAACACGTGAGAACTATAGAGAAGTGGGTTTGGGTTTTGATAATGGCAAATAGGTTCGATCCATTAATTTCCATTGAGGTGCATGGAAGCCCAAACTTAGAGCTTGTCTCATGATGGGATTGGTCATTTTCTAGATCACTACTTACCCTTTGCTCCTACGCAGTATGGTGAATGCGACTTCCATTTGGATGATAGGTATGGAAATCGTTGTGGTTTTTACAACATTTGTTGTTTGTTGGTATCTTACTCCATGAATTCATACTTCTCATTATCATGTCTTGCTTTGGTTACAGGTTACATGAATGCTAAGGAGGGGCATGGTTTGTAGCTTTGCAAACAAGCCTTGGTAAGGCCATTCCTTTATGGTAAGCCTGTTAACAATTTTACACTTGTCCTCTCATGGATTTCATGGTTGAGAATGAAATTTATCCCGTCGTTGGTTGGGGTTTTTCTTGAGTTTTGGTTTTGGGCCTGAGTTTAAATGTAATGGAATGTAATTTAAAAGATGGTTTTTAGTCATGAAGAGAAGCTTGGTGCCTTTGAAAAGCTCTACGTGTAATTTGTAAATTTGTGTTTTTTATTTATATGATGTGAACAATGGAAACACCATTGCTTTCAATGGTGCAATGGACATAGGAATGACTATGTGACTTGATTTGGTTTCAAATTACTGTGTATATAAACTAGCACTGTGTTGATGTTTATTTTACGGCAGCATTTCATTATATGGTTACTATTTATGTGGTTTATGTGGCATTCACATACGTTGGTTGTATTAGATTTGGATGACTTAAATAATCAGCATTGATGGATTTTCGGGCCACACCATGAATGGTGTTGGCACCCACCATTGTGGCGGAAATAATGAATATATTAAGACTTACAGTTGGTGTTTTTAATGTGTAAATGAGATGTTAAGAGAGGTCGTGGGTGTCAACCCTATGTGGCAATTCGTTGCTTTGAGTGATTCGTTGAAAGGGCATGAAATAGTTTATTTAATTTACTGTGAAGTTTATTTATGGACTGTGGCCATGGATTTACATCGTAAGGATTTGCAAAGGTCTCACAACCACTGTGGAATGATTTTAAGTTGGTTTTACAGCCTGTGTGTAGTTGATACACTGTGTCTTTATAAAAGATTTAGGACCCTACAAGAGTTGACCCTGGGTCATTTACGGTATTGAGGGTTTAGTATTTGTAATGGTTGTGATTTGGGTAGTCTAAGTGTCCACAGGATTCGATCCTGTGACCTCGTTGCACTTACATAATTCTTAATTTAATATGGTAATGAGGCATTGGTTATTTGTTATATGGTTGTTGTAACTTGATTAGTGTGTATTGATGTTATGGTGGTTTTTAATGTAAAGGGAATCATATTTTATGTATGCGAATTGCAAAATGGGTTTCTACAAGATTCATTCATGCGACCTCGATGAGATGCCTAGTTATTAAATTATTTCTATGTATGAAGTAATTAATGTGGTTTTTATTTATGTTGGGATTTGAAATTTATGGAGTACGATTCTTATTATGTAGATTATGAAATTCTTAGATGGTATGGGTTATATTTTATGCAATAGCTTGTTAATGTTTGATAATAATATTATTTGTATATAATTAGTAAAGTAATTAGTATAGATATTTATCATGGACCATTTAGGGTCTCATTTATTTGGTCTATTAATTGGTTTATGACACTGTTTAATTATACATACCTGGAAATATCTTCGTTAATTTGCATAATCTAACTAGCACTTATTCTAGAAAAGGAAAATAGAAAGTCCAAGACCTCATACCTGTAAATTTGAAAGTCCTTTACTGGCTGAACCTGCACACTCAATTAACGAGTATTAGAAATCATAAGCAGATATTACCTCTATATTAGATGACTGAATGACTTGGGAACTACCACGTCCCACCCAACCATGACCTGAAACCATTCCTGGTTTCAATCTGGATCTGCACAAGATGTTTCCAACATGCAAGTAGCTTAGATCTCCTACGCCATGGTTTCCCTAACTAGTATAGCAGGTCTGGATCAGTTCTCCTTTTTCCTTTTAGGAAGAATTGTTCTCCAAGAATTCAGTTGAGGAATCAAACAGGAAGAATAATGTCTCCAAAAGATAGATGAGCTCCCAATCCTTTCCTTGTCTTGATACTTTATAGACATACTTTTTAGTCAAGGGGTAGTTAAATCAAGAATTGCTTCATTTCTTTATTTAACCCTTTTCATTTGATTTCGTACTTTTAATCTTTTAACTTAGGAACTTTTAGCTAGTTCCTAATTTGAATTTTATAGGTATTATACTATTTAATTTATATCTTAGTAATAATAGTAAGAGATGGAACTTTTCCTTCTTTCACATATTATTAATATTATTACTATATTTAATCTTTATACATACCATGTATAAAATACATAATAATATAACATTTGTTAATATTTGTCTTGGGGCATCACATATTGTGATCCTTATACTTACGACACTTTCTTCATTAAGGTCATCAGGTAGATTATTAGGTCTACTAGGCTAGGAAACTCTAAACATCCTTACATGTTGGATTCCCTCATATAACATGGTAGTTCTCTAGTACTTGATGAGAATACAGAAATTCGAAATTTCATTTAATTGCTTATAATTAAGTCTAATGAGATCAATATTTTTCTCGAGTCGTTTTCAGTGAGAATCATTAAATTCTTTTCAGCAACTCCTAGTGCTTAGCAGATCCCATACTCAACACTAAAAACAGGGAGTTACAAACTTAGTGCTATTCCAGAGATCTTTGCTCAACGCTAATGCTAGGATGTACTTGTACAATACACCTAGGGATACAATGGCTAAGGATATGATGTTCCAGAGCTTATGCTCAACATCAACATAAAAGGATCCAAGGCTTATGCCCAACACTGCCAACTTATCTTTGCATGTGTTCCAAATATTTATGCTCAACCAAAATATAATACGCATGTGCTCCGGAGCTTCTCACTCAACACAACATTAACTACTCATTTCCTCTAGACCTCCTCGCTCAACACAAAACATCTCATCAATCATGTGCTTCAGGTTCCATGCCCAACACAAACAAGCATATATATATATTGTCAACAATTGTCTTATGCCCAATCTATAAAAAAATCATCATTTTCATATGTAATGGGGTCTTAGACCCAGTATATAAAAATAAAACATCAAGATAACATCATAATCAATAGGCTCATGCTTATAAGTGTTAGGTCCAAAATTTGGGATATTACACTTGGATACTAGAGTGGTAAAGCATACCAAATAGAGGGATTACTTAGAATACTTGGTCAAATGGAAGGGACATACTATAGAGGAGTCTACATGTATGGATGGTAAATAATTGGAGACAAAGGGTTACTCGGTAGTTGATCTACTGAACAAGGGTTCAGAATTTTTAACATTGGGAGTATAATGCATGAGCATCGATGTGGAGATAGCAATGTGACATGCTAGTCACTTGTTGTGGCAATTTTGGATTGCTGAGTCATGAGTTTGTTAGCCCTAAGTTGTTAGTAGTAGGAAATCATGCCAATGATTACTCCCTATGAGGAGATTAGGCTGCATGTAGTTTTTAGGATGCTGACACTTCCATCATGTTTAGGAGTCATTTCTTTTTTTGTTTTCACGACCACTATGTGGGGGAGAGGAGCAGATAGGTTAAATATGCCAAGTAGGAATCAAGTCGGGGGTTCTTAATTCTGGAGAGTCTTGTCACTAGGAGTTGGTTCCCATTGTAAATATTTTAAGAAACTAAGAACCAAAGAATTGTCTATGTGTTTGTTTTATTGATTAATGAAGAAGTATCGATGTGTTAAATGTTCAAACTATCTTTGAATGGCATTTTTGTGATTGTGTGAGTTGAATATTTGCATATGCATTTGAACCCTTGAATTAAGTAGTAGAAGTATGTGTGTATGTCTCTGAATGAAAGAAATATGAGGGATTGACTGATTCTCTGGTCAATCACATAGAATGCACAGTGTTTTGCAGTTAACCTTGTTGATAGAGGCAGGACAACTGAGATCTAATATAGATCCATATGTGCGGCCAGGAGTGATTTCATGGTGTGAAAGTACATGGAGGATAACAAAGAAACTCGTTGGCGAAGTTGAAAGTTGATCATCACAAAGGAAAGGAAGATCGATGTTCTGGGTGACACCCTAGAGAGATCGATGGTTTAGTAGAGAACCATTGGGTGAACTAGTGTGAAGGAAAGAAAATCCCATATATACGGAATCCCATTAAAATCCACCTTAGAAATTTTGGTGTCCACTACGATTCATATCAGATAGCTATGGAAATGTTTGCTGATTGAACAAGAGGAGGGGTTAACAACCTGATCAGGAACGTAATTTGTATCAAATCAAGCTTACCATCGACTTGGAGTCCTCCCTTATGGATTTTGGAGGCTTATTTTGGCTGAGACGGAAGAATTTATTGGCACCACCAAATTTTGGGCCTGCTAAGTCGAGCAGCAGACTATCTAGAGACTTCCCACTGGGAACTGACCACCATGTTTGTAATTCGATTTAACTTGGAGGTAAGTATAGGAAATTCAAATCCATTCTCTTTCTATATGATTTATCTCATTATCAGCTGATTAATTGTTGCTTAGTCCACATGTGTATTTATTCATCCATCTTATCATATCATACTTAAAACAATAATTCCATACTGATGATCATATATTATACCCGAGGTCATATATTCATGTGCTAAATTAAGTCACTCTAGGGGTAGCTAATCCCTAAAGGATACTTATAGAATCTAAGTGACCATGACTAGAAATATATCACATAGTATAACCACATGACTTAATACAACACAAGAACATCTCCATTTAAGGAGATCCATCTCGTAGGGTACAGTCTATGAGAATCATCAACATGAAAGACAAGTCCAAACTTGATACAAACAACAAGGATCATGTATTGATACAAACCAGAATACTTATACAATACAAGCATCACCACCTCAATACATATGGATATAGATAGGAATTTATAAAAAACACAAATCTGAGTGGACACAAACCAAAATTCTGAGGAATGTCTCATGATTTTTTCAACCAAGACTCCCTCTCAGAGAAGGAGACATTCTCTACTTTACCAATAATTTCCTGCCATATAATGCTTATCTCAGAAGTATCTCAATTTTGTCACTGCCAATGACTTTCCCATAAATTTGTAATCTTCTCATCGGTAGATATGCACTTATATATTACCTACATGACCATGAATTTGATGAAGTGACACTTCATCTCAATGTGTTCTATCATACATAACATATATGTTTTTTTAAGAAATATTGACTATTAATAGCTAATAAATACAGGCTCAAGTATTTCACCCTAGTGGATAGCTTCCCAATCCAAGCTTCAAGTATTTGACTATGAATCCATGCTAGCTTCCCAACCTCTTTATTGTTCAAAGAATACTAATCTTGCTTGTTTAATTATACTTTATCCCTCCCTCTTTGCAAATATTACTGAATTCCTAGGAGGTATACTCTCCTCTGAAACCTTAATCGTCTTCTTTGTCAAGTTTTATGTTCTATCCTTGAGCATTTGGAACTTTCTAAAGACTTCAACCTTGGTCTTCATGAATTATATCACCAATGACCATGTGACATAGTACAATACACCATCCAAATATGATACTTTCATTGGTGTGCATACATTTGAGTGTACTAGTAGAAATACTCCTTCTAAAGTTCATTTGCAATATCATCAATGGTTTATCTTATTTTCTATTATTTAATGGAGGATCATCAACAATGGGCGTTGATGCATGCAAATTTTCCATTCTTTTCATTTGAGACCACAAATAAGCATAGCAATCAAATTTCTCACAATTATAACACCTTACTTTTGAAATATCCTTATTTATTTTCTCTTGAACTCGGGCTAATCTTTCACCGACATTCTCTTCTTAAACTTTCTTCTTCCTCATCCTTTTCATGCATGATTTGCTATACCTTGATTTGATTCATTCTAAGGTATCTATAAACTATTCTTGGACAATACTCTGACCTCCTTTTGGACACAATTCAACCACGATCGTCAAACTTGGGTATCTCTTCTCCTCCAAAGATTCTCTAAACAGATGACTCCCGTGATGTGGGAAGGAAATTGAGAGTCGCCATAATAGGTTCTACATGACAACAATGTATCCAATGGATTTAAGTTGATCTCTTAACTTAGAGACCTTCACAAAGTAAGTGTCAACTGAAACTTAGTCATCACCCATACACCGGAGTTGGTTCCACTGTAAGAACCTTAGAATAATTTTCACCATTCTTTTCTATGTCAATAATATGGAAAGGTGGCCCTTTGATATTGATAAAAAATTAAAACGTCTCAAGGATTTTTGCTCTAAAAGGGGCATGATGTTTAACACCAACAAAAAAAAGGTTACAACTATTAAGTCCAAGAAGGATAATTTTTTATATGATAATAACAAATTGGAGGAAGTGGGTTCTTCAAACTATATCTAAATCGATATCCATTATAAGCTAAACTAAAACAATAGCATTGATAAAATACTTAATCGAGGATGTAAAATTTTTTAGGACTTGAAAAAAATTATAAAACAACAAACCTTATGATGTGGGATAAAACTAAGTTCCTTTTTGAAGCTCACGTATCTTGTTATATTGTATGCTTGTGAATTTTGGGGTTGCAGTGCATCTCTATAGAGTCTTGGAGAAAGATTGAATAAATCAAAAAATATTTTTATAACTTACAACCGAAAAATAAAAATCACTAAACTAAATCCTATTCTCCTAATATAAGTGGCCCTTTCCAACTTGAGAGCATATCTATGACTATGTAGCTAATTTACTTATACATAATAAATAACATGGGAGACCAATGGCACCATAAAATTTCTTTAAAATTGAGTCAAAGTCATGTGTCACTTGATAGAGGCTGCTATAAAGAGGCCATGTCTTGATTAAATCATTGATAGATTCAAAAAATACCACTCTCCAAAATATCAATAACATTACAAATATTATTACATCTAATTTTAAAGAGAAGCCATGGGAAAAAATGTCACAAGAAAATTAAGGTATTATAAGGATTTCATTAACCCTAATCTAGAATATCAAATCTATTTATTGGTCTTAGCTAGATCAAAGAAGAAAAATAATATAGGTAGGAACAACACAAACTTGCATGAGCTTTGTAGCGAAATATGTCACTGAGCAATTCCTAAAACACAATGGGTGCATGAATTTTTCATCTCTGTGATACTATGAGCATTGAGGATGAAAGGAAATTCCTATTAGAGTCTCTCTCGTAAACCCACATTAGATTGTAGTTTCATAATATTTGGTACAATACAACTTCCTAATATTCTATGTAAAAACTATGATAATGTGGGGATGCTTCTTTCTAAGCTTTTTGAGCATAATAATAAGATTTTAAAGCAAAAAAAAATGTATTTCCTCATATTTTCCAATAAACCAAAGTTGGTCGGAGTGGATGTTAACTTCGTTCATCATAATGATTAACTATTATGGAAATTCATTGTGTTTAGAGATTGAGTTGAATGACACATTTCAAGAGGAACCTCCAGTGATCATCAGGATCCATAGAAGTTGAATCATTTCTTCTCATCACAATGCCTATGGATCCATATGATGAGTGAAGGTTCTGGTCTAAATGCTTTGGCCAGCTCAATCTCTCAACACAGTAAATTTCCATAAGACTTAATCACTATGTTTAAACATTGTGGAAACACAAATTGTCAAATTCTTGCATCATCATTGTCATCAAAAAATATTTGCTAAATTATATTCAATATTTTTTTTAAATGCTATTCATGACATCAGAGATTGAAGCTCTCTACATCCGTGGATAACCCCTAGGTAAGGGAAAATATTTGTGTTGTGAAGGTGGATCACCAAGAGAATCATATATGCCCCTTTAAGGGCTCAAGAATGTCACTTACAAGGATAAAACCTGGGTGGGGAGAATAATAATCGTTCCTCCTAACCACCCAATCTACATCCAATGAACAAATTATATTCAATAATTATATAGACAGTGATTAATTTTCATTAATAGTAATCATCATATAGAAAAATTAAATTATGATTATTCTGATTAATTATACAGGCTAAAGACCAATCAGGTTTTAGAAGGAATCATTCAACCACAAACCACCTCATTACACTTAGGATCATTCCATAGGATTTCCCTAATAATAAATATGACCTATTTTGTTGATATGTGGATTTTATAAAATATTTTGATACACTGCCTAGAAATAACATGTGGAAGAGGCTAGATGAGCTTAAGGTTCCTTTTGAGTTTAGAGTTGTCATGATAAGGTTATATGAAAAGGTCATTGACAAGTTTAAGAATAAGGAGGGGTAGAAAACATATATAAATTGTAGTATTTGATTTAAACACAGCTTCCCCCTCTCCCCTACCCTTTTTGGTATTTACATTGATAAGCTAGAAAGGTGTTTAGAAAAAGTAGGTTGTGCGGGTACGATCTTAGTTGGGATAGTTATAATCTGCATACTTTATGCTGATGATATTATTCTTACAGAATGGATTCCATTTGATATCGATAAGAAATTAACAATTCTTAAATATTTTTCTCTAACATGTGTAGGACTCTTAACATCGACAAGACAAAAATCATGATTATAAAATCTAAGAAAGACATCTATGCAAATTTTATTTATGATAATAGAAATCTAGAGGTAGTGACTTATTACAAGTATCTCAGAGTTGATATTCATCACAAGCTCCATTGGAAATATAGCATTGAAAAAATGATTAATGGAGGGTGGAAAGCTTATTTTGGTCTTGAAAATAATTGTAAATTAGCCAATCTGGTCATGTGGGATAAAAATAAGTTCATCTTTGAAAATATTTCCATCCTTGTTGTCTTGTATGGTTTTGAAGTATGGGGTTGCAACATTTCTAGAGACTCTTGGAGGAATATTGAACAAATACATAAGCGGTGGAGGGTGGAAAGCTTATTTTGGTCTTGAAAATAATTGTAAATAAGCCAATCTAGTCATGTGAGATAAAAATAAGTTCATCTTTGAAAATATTTCCATCCCTGTTGTCTTGTATGGTTTTGAAGTATGGGGATGCAACATTTCTAGAGAGTCTTGGAGGAATATTGAACAAATACATAAGCGGTTTATAACTTATACCTCAAAATTGAAAGAAATATGCCTTATCCAATTCTCCGCATAAAAGTGGATCTTTCCCCGATCAACACCATGGCTATGAATAGGTACCTCATGGAAAAGCATACAATCAAGAACATGGGAAATGAGATACTTCCCAAATTTTCTTTAAACTCAATTCAAAACCAACTCCCTCTCAAGCGGTGTTGGTGTAAAGATACCATGACTTGGGTAAACTATTGGGGCATTGATGAAAATGACATTTTCTAGAACATTGATAATGTTAAAAATATTATTACTTGTAAGTTTCAAGAGAAATTGTGGTGTGAGAAAAAATTAGCAGTTAAGAGATAATTAAGATACTATAAGGAGGTCATTAATCATAATTCGGAAGATCAGAAGTATCTCTCTGTAGTAACTAGCTCACGGAAGAAAATTAATATATCCAAGATTAGAATGAACTCACATGAACTCCATAACGAAAGTAGGTGTTGGTTTATTCCTAAAACTCCACGGGTGGAAAGGGTTTTCCATCTATGTGTCTATGGGCGTTGAGGATGAAAATCACTTTCTCTTAGAGTTCCCTTCTTATGCCCATATTAGATCTGAGTTTCATAGTGTTTGCTACAATACAAACCTTTATAACCTCCTAACTTGCCAAAAATATAATGAGCTTGGAAAACTTCTTGGCAAGCTTCTTGAGAACAAGAACAAAATTTTAAAGTAAACCAAGTATTATCCTTCTTAAGGTCTAATAGACCAAAGTTGGTCTTAGTGAACATTAGTCATCATCATCATCACCGTTTTCTATTATTTTAAAAAGTAATATTTTCTCAACTCAAATTTACATAGTCATTTAAAAATTATCTCATATTCAAAATAAATACACTACTTATAATATATTGATTGTATAGATAAATACACCTATATTTGTTATTATTTGGATCTCCTGGAGTGATTATGAATGAGAGTTGGATGCTTCATTAGTTGTAAAAATACAAATATAAGAAATGCAGTTACTTTATAATATCTATATAGTTATACATTTATTTCTCCCATTGTCTTTCAAACGTAGGATAGATGAAGCCCTCCCATGAAGTCAAACTACACATAACCTTTTGAGATTTTTAATGGATGCTAATTTGACATTTAATATTAACAATTAAGGTTTAAATTTATGTAGATTTATTATACTAGAAGCTTAGTACAATTTAGACTACACAATTATTCATTTTTTATTTTGCAAAATCTAACCGTGTTTTAATTGCAATTTTGATGGTAGAAATGGATTCAACATCCTCATAAATAACTGGGGAACCCAAATCTCCAAAACTTGATAGATGTGACTTAAATTTCTAAAAAATCAGATAATATTTTTTTCAAAATTATGGCAAAAAAATCCACTTATTTGGACCCAAGTAATCAGAATTTTAAAATATATATTAATTAAAATCTCACCAAAATTCAAAATTCAAATTTTGTTTTTTTTTTCTCTTCATTTTTATTTTCCAAAAATATAAATTTGAGTTTTTATTTTTTTATTTTAATATTCTTTTATTTTGAAGAAAATAATTTGAGATACCAAAGCCCACATCATTCGTAACAATCTGGCCCACAAAGGCAGTATGGCGACCATATTGGGCCCTAAAAGAAGGGTATCAATAATATGTAAGTGTGTAAAAGAAGATAACCGGAGTTAAATAAAAACATTGGAAGGGTTATGGCATGAGTTATTTGTGTAATTAGCAAGCATATAAAAAGATTCTCTCATATCCCTTTTTCATATCGATTTTAGATCAATCTAGCAAAGTTCGTTCATACTTGTCTCAGCAATCTCTTCGCTCAAACACAAAAAGTTTTTTTTTGTTTCTTCAGACTCCAAGGTGACTTTGAAGAGCTCTGATGACGAATTGTTCGAAGTCAATGAAGTCATTGCATTCGAATCACAGACATTCAAGAAATTGATAGAGGAGAATGGCACCTCCACCACCATTCCTCTCCCTATCGTATCTAGCGAGATACTTTCGGAATACTTTCGAAGGTCATAGAATTCTGCGAGTACGATGTCGAGGCTCACAAGCCCGCAGAGTGTTCATGATTTTGTTTTTTATAATATTTGTTGGGCTTTGTTTAATAATGCTGATAGTATATGTTTTGTTATCCATGTTATAGATATTTTTGTATATTTTATGCAATATTTAGCTTATTAAGATTTTCGGTTTGTGCAGGCTGCAAATGATCTCAACATAAAAATTTGTTTGATCTGACAATTGATGTTGTGCTACATATGACCACTAGAAAGACCCCACAAGAAATAAGTGAATTTTTTCAACATTAAGAATGATTTTACTCATGAAGAGAAGGAGGCCATTCTTAAAAGCCAATTGGCATTCAAATGATAGGGATATTAGTGTAGGGTTGTCTAAAAACAACATATATATTTTTATATGCCTACACCATGGTGTTTTTGTTTATTGTAGTCTAGAATTTGTTTAGACAACTCTAGTCTAGATGTTACATTGTTTGGATTCATTAACTTATTCTAATACTGTGGTCGGATTTGAACATCAAGGACTATGGTTTGGTTTAGCTGAAACATTTAATTGAATGATTTATAAATATCTTAGAGAAACTTTTGCAATGGTATTTTGCTTTTTGAAATTTTCATAAACATTGCAAATACTTCTATTAAGTCTTCTATGTTTTATTTATCTGTGGTTATTATTTTTGTTTCTTAGCAAAGTTGTTTATATATGAGGCATGGTTCTTGGAATAACATGAACTAGAATGTCTGCATTTTGTGGCATTGAGATAACCAAGGTGATAGTATTTTGTTTTTTGGTGATTTGTTGTCCAAAAAAACAATAGTTTTATATTTCATGTCTCTCTTATATGAAAATAGCTTTGATTCATGTGTAAGATTTAACATAATATTTCAACAATGATTTTCTTTGGGAGTAGTAGGATTTACTATGTTATTAAAAATGTTAGTGTTGTTGCTTTTTTTCTTATTTGATCTTTTTATTATTATTTTATCCCATCGGTATCCTCTAGCTATAAATACAACATTCAGAATAGTAGGTTTGGTTTCTACTATGTATTTTATTATTCCTTGATCCTAGTCGTACCATTTCACTATACATAGAGCATTTGGGATATAGCATTCTAAAATAGTAGGCATTAATTATGATTAAATATTCTATTATTCCTTAATTCCAGTGGTACCCTTAATCTATACATATAGCTATTCTAAATAGTAGACTTGATTTTAATTGGGTCTTTCCTTATTCCTTAATAGGAACGGTATGATTCAACTATAGAAATATACCTAAATAGGAGACATGATTTTTTATTACTTATTATTGTATTCCTTGATCCATAGTGTACTCCTAATGCTTATATAACAATCTTATTTTTAGGGATTCACGACTTCCATATTAAAGCATAACACTATTATTTGGGTAGATCTATAGAGTCAATCTTTTAATTTTGAGGAATATGGTTGTGCTATTACTTCTTTCTTTATTAAAATTTGAATGGCAGTCTTAGTTTTTTTTATTATTATCAAAATTTGAAGAGTAATTGTAGTCTTAACTCTTTATCTATCATTTTCTAGGTATGTGATCATTGCATTTGATAAATACTTTTATAGAACCTTCTTTTGAATATTTTTAGAGTATACCTTTTTGTGGTTGTTGAGTGATTTATTCTTATATAATAGTTCTTTTTTCACTTTTAATTGTGGATGGATTCCACATTTTATCAAATTTAATATAAAGGGATAATGGGGTCAATTCCCATCTATGAAAGTTATGTCAATTGTTAGAATTCCTTTAGGGCCATGGTAATCATTTATGTTAGTTGTTGTTCAACCATTCTCCCATGCCATTTGGGATCAACCACTCATTATCCCCATACATATTAAAGTTATGTAGAGTTATTTTCCTTACTATTCACTACCATTATTAGATTGTTCATTCCCCATAAATTCAAAAGTGAAAGGATAATTTATATTTTAGAGAAAGTAGATGGTCATAAGTGAGCATAGAGGTTGGGAAATCTAGGAACCTTTACCCGTGGAATTTTTCTACTCATAGATTCTTCAGAATCCATGAATTAACACTACAATATTTTCTCAAGTAACATACAATAGCTTGAACTCCTACTACACACACTAGTAAACACTGTAAGGGTTGTATTTTCCAAGGAAACCATGGATTAGTGAAAGGAAATGGCTTACTTTTGTTCTGTGGGGATGTTGCAAGGAGTATCATGGCTATAATGGTTGTGAGTTCCTTGTATATATTTGTATGAACATTTGGATAATATTTGAGAGAATATTGGGTTATGGGATAAGAGAGAGAATTGCCGAGTCTAATAATTTCCATGTTTTCACATCCTCTAACCATATTTCCATATCCTTTTACATGGAATTTTAATCCTCATATTCTTTCATGTAACCTTATTCTACACCATTTTAATATTTATGTTGGATTAGGCTCAATATTTTACAATGAATTTATTTTACTATGTTAAGCGAATATATGATTAAATGTTAGAAAAATAGAATTATTTTGCTTATGTTTTGAAGTTGGATTAGTTTGGTGATAATTACAAGATCTAGACTAGTTATTATATGACATGAAATATTGTAACTATGCATTCATGGATCAAATTCAAATTTCCATAATCAACCATAGAAGATTTACTTTAGATTTAGGATGAGCATTCAATTATCTTGGATGGAGAAGAACCAGTGAGATCTTAGAAAGATTATTTAGCAAATATCTTGAAGATATATTATGAGTTGGTTTTTAGTTACTAGCTTTTAGCAAGTTGTTTATCCACACCGTACATTTTACGATCTACATTTATTATTTGTTATTTTTGTTTTAAATAAAATTTATGTATAATTAAGAGTTCCTTATCCATTTGAAGGATAAGAATTTTGGACAAAATGTCAAACTTATGATAGACTGAATAACACTTCATGACATGTATTTCCTTATAGATTATGATTCTTTTGTGATTCATTGATTGATGTATTTTATGAAGCATGAGTGTAATGTTTTTTATTCTTTGGATATTTTTTTTTGTTGTTTTAAAAGTTTTTTTGAAGAACTAATTTTGAGATAGTCAATTCTTTGGATTCTTATTTTTATGCAATTACGAGGTTTAATAAATTTGTATCCATTTTTCTTAGTGTACATGGTGTGCATTTTTGGAAACCAAAATCTTAGGTCCTCTAAATTTAGAATATCATGTTATCATGTTCTTTTGGCTAAGAAACCTTTCCCAAGGGTTTTCTCTTAAGAACATAGAAGTGTAAACAAATCTAATTTTTTTCTTACTAACTAGTTTGATGGGTTACTAATATATACCTAATTTCTCCTATACTCTATCCCCTTAAAGCCTTGTTCCTTTGGGGTGAAGATATCATAGGAAGATTAGAACCCTTGTTTGGGGCAGTTTTCTTAGTATATCAATCAACCATTAACAATTTTCTATTGTTCTTAAAACATTTTAAGTATTATTCGGAGGACTCGTTTCCTTGTATTTTAATATTCTAGAATTGTTTAAATTAAATTAATAATTACTCCATTTCTATGACTTCAAGTGACAAAGTAATAGGGTTGGTTTTTTGTTGATAATTTTGTTTTCTATAATATTTTTTGGACCTTTTTTAGTCATGTTGTTCATATATGTTTTGTTACCCACATTATAGATATTTTTGTAAATTTTATGCAATATTTGGCTTATTAAGATTTTAGGTTTGTGTAGGATGCAAATGCTCTCAACATAAAAAATATGTTTGATTTGGCATGTCAATTTATGGCACGCATGATCAAGATGAAGACCCCAAAAGAAATGAGGAGAATTTTCAACATTAAGAGTGATTTTACTCCTAAAGAGTAGGAGGTCATTCTTAAAATCCAATGGGCATTCAAATGATAGGGATATTAGTGTAGGGTTTTGGAAAAACAACATATATATTTTTTTATTCCTACAACATGGTGTTTTTCTTTATTGTAGTTTAGAAATTGTTAAGACAACTCTAGTCTAGATGTTACATTGTTTGGATTCATTAACTTATTATAACATTATGGTTGACATTGAACAGCATGACTATGGTTTGGTTTAGTTGAAGCATTTAGTTGAATAATTTTTAAATATCTTAGAGCATCTTTTGCAATGGTATTTGGATTTTTGAAATTTAAAAAAACATTGCAAACACTTCTATTAAGTCTACTATGTTTAATTTCTGTGTGATTATTATTTTTGTTTCTTAGTGAAGTTGAATATATATGAGGCATGGTTCTTGGAATAAAATGAAATACCATGTTTGAATTTTATTGGATTGAAATAACCAATGTCACAGTATTTTGTTTTTTGATGTAGAATGCTATGGATTTCTTGTCCAAAAACACGTAGTGCTAGATTTCATGTATCTCTTGTATGAAAATAAATTTGACTATTGTGGATGGCTTCCACCCTTGATGAAATATAATATGAAGGGGTAATTGGGTGAATGTACATCTATGAAAACTATACGAGTTGTCAAAAATATGTTAGAATAATCAACCCATAGTTGGCTACCTTAGACATTAATTTAATTATTTTTGTCTTATTTTCCTAGTCTCATGATTCCACCTTATGTGAGTTGTCATTTACCTATCCATAGTGGTCAAACCCACCTATTTTGACTCATGTAGCACTTGGGAAACCTCAAGGAATCAATTCTGCTTTATTCCTTGTCTCCTAGGTGCCCTTCTGCTTTTTCTACCTTATTGCTTGCGTTTTCAGTGCTTTAAGGCAATTGGGAAAGTTTGACTAGGTGAGGTGAACTAGTTTTTTGTCCTACACATCCTCCACTCTTTTCTCCTATGAAAAGCATGTATGAGTTGTCATTCAATCACTCTTTATCTTTCCTAAGCGCTTTTTCCAATTCGTGAGCTCCATGACTAATTTGGAAGCAACTTTTTACACCTATGGGGGATTTGCTTAATTTTAGTAAGCCTGCTTTTGACTAGATTCGAATTGCTCCTCATGCATTTGAATCCCTAATGTAATTATTTAATACAGAATCCTATGTTATTACAGGGTTGGCTATTGTACACTTATTCAATACAGTTTAGTGTTCCGCTCATTATTCAGTCTCTTTTGTGAGTGATTTTGCATGATCAATTGATAATTGTTGTGATTAAAATTGTTCTATCACTGGGTTCAATTTCCACAAAATCATCTATTCAATGGTAATCATTTGTGTTAGTTTTATTTTAACCATTCTCCCATACCCTTTAGGTTCAACCACTCAATATACTCATGTATATTTAAACTACACAGAATTATTTTCCTTACTAGTTACTACCATTATTAGATTGTTCATTCTCGAGAAATTAGATAGTGAAAGGAGAATTTAATACTTTAGGTAAAGGAGATGGTCGTAAGTGAGCATAGAGGTTGGAAAATGTAGAAACCATTACCCATGGATTTTTATACTCATAGATGCTTGAGAACACATGAATTAACACTATAAGAGGTTCTCAAACAACATAAAATGGGTTGAAATCCTACTATACACACTTGTAAACACTCTAAGGGTTGGATTTCCAAGGAAAGTATGGATTGGTGAAAGGAAATACCTTAATTGTCTTGTGTGGGGAAGTTGGAAGGATTGTCATGGGTATAATGGTTGTGAGTTCCTTATATATATTTGTATGAGTCATTGGATAAGAATTGAGACTATTAGGTGATGGAATAAGAGAGAGAATTGTTGAGTGTGAGAATTTTATTTTTTCACATCCTTTTACCATATTTTCATATACGTTTACATGGAATCTTAGTCATCGTCAATTTTCATGTAACCCTATTCTATACCATTTTAATAATTTTGTTGGATTAGGATCACTGTTTTCTAATGATGAGTAAATGTTAGAAAAATAGCATGCTTTCAGTTATGATTGAAAGTTGGGTTAGTTTGTTGATGGTTACAAGAACTAGACTAGTTATTATATGACATGAAATTCTTGTAACTGTACAATTCATGGCTCAAATTATAATTTCCTTAGTCAAACATGGAATATTTCCATTAGATTTGGGATGATCATTCAAGTATCTTGGATGGAGAAGAATCATTGAGCTCTCAAAAAGATTAGCTATCAAAGATCTTGGAGATATATTATGAGTTGATTTTTAGTTGTTATCTTTTAGCAAGTTGTTGAACCACATGATATATTTGTTGATCTACATTTATTATTTATTATTTTAGTTTTAAAGAAAATTTATGTATAAATAAAATTCCGTTCACCACTTGAAGGAAAGGACTTTTGGAAAAAATGTCAAACTTGAATACAACTCCGTGGTATTTATTTCCTTATAGATTATGATTCTTTTGTTCTATAAATAACATGCTTTAATCTAAGTTGGTTAATGATGTTTTATTTTCTCTTCCCTGTTTATTGGAGAATTGAGGTCACTCCAAATATATATAGTGGTGTTTTATTTCATTAAGCTTGCTTGAGATTGATGTAGTGTGGTATATTTCAATTTTGTGTTTGAATTCATTTATATTCATTCATTGATTATGTTCTACATACCTAAATGCAACATTGATGTAGAAATATTCATATATTAATATCTGAAACCTAACTGCAACCTAATTTACAACATTTATGGATATAGTAAGACATAATTTAATGGTGGATTTTTCATTGTTTCTTTTTGTTTCAATGAAATTCATTTCCATAGTTAAATTCATTGATCTATATTTATTATACATATGTATATTAGCTAAATCATATTCAAAATGATCTAATAGTGTACATACTGTGTTTGCATTTCAAATTGTTTCTAAAGGATTTTAAAAATATGTAGTATATTATTTTAGCAAACAATTATTTTTGAATTGGAATTGAAATGATTGTTGTCTAGTTTCTCAGAACCAATTTTTAAACAAAAAAAACTTTACTTATAATTTTTTGAATTTTATTTCTTTTAATACTATTTTTGTACATTTTGGGGTACTGAGGAAAATAAGATGAAAATATGACCTCACTTGTCACATGCCCCAATTTGCAAAAAAAATTTAATGTTATTGATGTAACACCCCCCTCCCACCTTGAAGAGCCAAGAGCGACTACGACTCATAAAAAAAATAGAAATGAATCATAACTGCATCCTAAAGGAGTGGAAAATCCTCAGCACAGTGAGGTTACTCCCACTACAAGTTAATCAAGGAATCTTGAGATATTCTAACATTATTATAAACAATCGAGAACAATATATGTATGACGGAGATATGCATTTGAGGAATGCATTACTTGTAGAGCATGTAATGTTACCTACAATCATGGGACATCCCATGATGAAATAAATTCCATACATATATATATATATATATTATATGTAGAACATTACATATCAAAATAATGAAGAATACTATATATATATAAGTAAAACATGTAAGGTTACATATAATCATGGAGAGTTATATGGTGAACCAAACCGTATATATATAATCGTGGTACCCTATATACATGATATTGAAGAATTATATATTGTATAGGTTGGAGGCATACATATATTTGATATTGTATATTGAACATAATGTTGCAAAGTAATACAAAAACCTCCTACCTATCTACTTTATGTGAGAGAGCATACATATAATAATGTAACCTTTTATATATAGTGGGGAATAGTATATATGTATTGAGACATATATATTTGAGGATATAGTTAATGAATAATATAAAGGGTTACATATAATGGTGAGACGAACCTCACACACTTATATAAGCTTGAGGCATTGGTGAGATGTTGACGGGCAGCCCTAAAAGTATTTCATTACATAATATATAGACGTGGAAATGGAAATGAGTAGTTTCATTAGTAGTATAATAATCACACTCTTTTATGGCTTGAAAACAACCAGGGATGTCCCAATAGCAGGTATAATGTTTCCGCGTGATATTGATGACATGAAACGGTGCGTGGGCATAGGTCCGACCTGAATTTATGCCATTTTCCAAAGCGACTCTTTTGAATTTTCATACACTGGAATCGCACCGCCAGAGGGTTAGTTTTTTGGGGAAATCCAATAATTATAACCCTTCAGAAGCACTAAAGCCAGCCCGGCTGATCTGGTCTCATCATATGTGGAACCATATATATATATATATATATATATATATATATATTTATATATGTGTTTATGGAAAACAGTATAAACTATATGTGAAGCCATACTTATATATTATTTTTGACAATTGAAACTAGGATAGCCAAAACGATTTTGTATATATATTCATATATAAGTGGCTAATGCTCCCACGCCTTACATATTATGGATCTGACCAAATAGGTGATCCTTTGAACACGATGCCATATTTATGGAGCATTATATTATCCTAAGTAATAGTCCAGGCTCTAGTCCTATCGCCTGAATTGTAGTGGTTAATTTTAGAGGTGTTATCAATTCCTCCTTGATTAAATGTTCACTGCTGAGAAGCATAAATGGTGGAGACGTTAACTGCCCTAACTGATAGCCACCAAATGAGGGCATTACCCGACTCATAATCGTTGATTATGGAGACGTTGGAAAGAGGACCAGGTTTTATATTGATTGCTGAATGCGGAAGGGGGGGGGGTGATTGGCAATAATCCTGAATGCTGGAGGTAGAGGAGAAAAAAGAGAGGAACCCTTGTGGACTGGAAAACGCGGCTCAGAAATATATGAATGTTGCACTATGGAAAAACATATATTCAACCTGAAGAGCTTGGACACTGCAAAGAATACTATGCTGGGACTAGAATTTGTTTCTGGCGTTTTTAATCATACGGATAAAGGTATGGAGTATGATCCCCTTTTTCCTGCGTCTTGATTTGGGAAGAAGAATCTCAGGAATAGTCTATTTTTCCCCTTCTGAAAGCGATGGTATTTAGCTATAATCTTTAACCCTTTTACTTGCCAGAAATTTTTGTCTAGATCTGAGTCAGGGAAGCTCTTGGTTTAGACCTGCAAGTTGACTTTCAATCAGGCCAAAAATACCTTATCCTTGTAATTTTTGGAACCTATATTTTATGATCTGAAAGACATACATTTTTTTTTTTAAAGCATGATTGTGTGCTTTTCTCCACACGCAGGACAGGGAATGTCCTCGCCATCCAAGTGAAATCTCATATTTTTATAACAAGATACATATATATACCCAGTCCATTCAAGTGAAAAAGTCGGGACTTAGGCTTCTTGATTCCTACAAA
The DNA here is from genome assembly GCA_001517045.1 of Pseudotsuga menziesii. Classification (NCBI taxonomy): domain Eukaryota; kingdom Viridiplantae; phylum Streptophyta; class Pinopsida; order Pinales; family Pinaceae; genus Pseudotsuga; species Pseudotsuga menziesii. The sequence goes on from LPNX010342124.1 coordinate 144,151, forward strand.
ACTGAACAGTATAATTTTCTGGGTGAAGAAAATAGACATATGTATCTTGCTATATAAATCTATTAATATATGAAAATAGAGAGGCTACAGAAAACGAGGAAGAGAAGCTGTTCAATCTCTAATTGGTAGAACGAATGATGTTACCATCATAATTACGGTATATGCATGCATTTCAGTTTGAGTTATTATTGGAATTCAGATATTATGTACAATATCTCTTGTAATCATAGTTCACATATCGGTTACAATTGCATCTCGATCTGGAAGAGACTACAAACCTACGTGCGTGGTCCCTCATGCACTCTGAATCTTCCCTCACATAGGTTCCTGTATGGCTTGAATTTCTATGTTTCTACACAATGATACCCTCTACCTCGCCTTAAGATCCAAAGACTTACAGTGCCAAAGCTTCAAAGAAAACGTAGATGGAAACCTTTAAGGCAGATCCGGGATCTCGAGTTAGGTCGAACTTCTTTTATTTTGTCTATTCGGCCATATATCCTTTGTAGGATGTACTCACAAACTTATGGTCTGCGTCTGAGAATGGATTTTCCCTTTGCTTGGGAGCTGAACTATATTATATGCTTATCAAAAATTCCCAAGTGAGGCCTCGCTTGCAACAAGGTTTATGTGTCATCCCGGCTTCCTTATTCCATGCTGCAATGTTTTATCATCATGATGTGTTTTACAGATGTGGACCTAATGAATGTTTGAGTATGAATTTTCCTCAGTTGTCTTTATTAAAAGTATGCAGAACTTGGCTGTGTTTGTGAGCATGGGAATGTGCTGTTGTCTTTATTTAGAACTTGACTGCGTTTTGAGCCTGGGAATGCACTGTTGTTTTTATAAAAATATGCAGAATTTGACTGCGTTTGAGCCTGGGTGAAGCATCTCTATAAGGGTTGGAATGCACTTCAGCTAATTTGTGTAACTACACTTTACCGTTGTATGCACCTCTACCGAAGCTATTTTTTTAAGTTTTCTGCGTCTTGGGCTCTATCTATCTATCTATCTATATATATATATATATACAGAAAGTTTGCCTGGATTTTATTATAGACTAGGATTGGTCAATTTATAAAAAGGGTTTAGTTCATATCCTGATTGGGTATGTCATTGGCTATATCAGACATGAAATTTCGTAGCCTCTCTTGTGGGTTGTAGATTGGAGCCTATTAAATTCAATAGGTGGCTATACCACTAAGAACTCACTGACTGGGATGAAGTGTTATCTACCTTATAGTGGGGTATTTGGTTGTATAGATATATATACTTCTCTATGTGCAGGCGTGTATATTTTGCTGATGCGGGAAAGACTAGTTAGGAGTCATGACCTACTAATGAATGTGAATTCTTATTGATAGTGCTCTTCTAAAGCAATTGATAGGATTATAGGAATTACCCTGTGAGTGGGAGTCCTGAAGTGTAATCCTGAAGATATGACAACAGAGTGGTTGTCGATTGTAATCAATTTTTGGATAAATATTATATGATGCTGCAGTTTGGTGGACGTAACCCCGAGTTTGGGGTGAACCATGTATATTGGTGTTTTATGTACCTTGATGTGTATTATTTTTGTTGTGTCCCTGGATGTTCTAGGTTGATCTCTTTGTCTATTATGAAGTAAATGGTTGAGTGACCTTTTTATGAATGTTTAAATGCAAAGGAAAAATTGTTTTGACAATGGTTATTATGTAAGTACGATCTCATGTGGGGTAAAGGGCGGAAAGTTCTAATCCGAGGCCCTCGCCTACAATGCATCATGTAATAATATAAATAATGGAAAGGACAAATGGTCGATTTTAATTAGTAGTGACTAATGCTGATATATATATAAACAACCAAAATACTAACAGAAAATGATGTATGCTGCACGGTTAATAACATTGGACATGCTCCCCTAAAATGCCACTAACAGCATTGATTTCTTTTGTAGCAACAACATTTGAAAAAAATGAAAAACAATTTTCCACCTTTGTCACCTATAATGGTATATAGGTACAAGAAGTCCATTACAATTGAGGAACATTATATTATATTTTATGCTAAGTTTGTAATTAATGACCAAGTGGGGTCAAGAATAATTAATGTATTTCACAATATTTTATTTATAAATAAATAAATGATGAGACAATAGCTTAGGGAAGCTTTTAAAAGAGTGTTAACTGACCACTTGATGGAGAACACTGGGTGGAGAGTATACTGACAAGTGGCAGCATCCTCAAACTACTTCTAACTATTGTAGGTGGCAACTTCCCTATATTTGTGGTCATGATTCCCCAATAAAGTGGAATTGGAGCCGGTGGCTCATTAAGTAAAAACTGACCTAGAAGACCTAGGCATTATTATAAAATTTCCCATTGAAGATAGCTGAGGTTGCTTATTCTAGAGAGGGGATCATTCAGTGTGAATGAAGTGCACCTAAGAAATTCGATGGAGGGGATTTACCGAAGTGGGTTTGGGGGGTTAACTACTGAGAACCAAAATTATGTAGCTATTAGGCTGAAGTTGTTACTGCTTGTTATCAACCCAATGCCTAAAACAAGGACTCCTCTGCAACCAAAGGATTCTGACTTCTGGTGCTCCAAAGAATTCTAAAGATATACCACCAGCATAACTTTGCTCTCCAAGTATGATTGATTAATTCCCTCCCCAAGGCCTCTATTTATACTTTGGAAAATAGAGCAGTTTCAAAGGTTGAGGAGGTTGAGACAGTTGAGATAGTTAATGATTAGGGCTCAACAAATCTCCATTAATCGTGTTTTATTATTTTTAATGTCGAATGGATGTGTACATGAATATTGATACTGGAAACCCTCATGTGACACACGAGTTGCTATAAGGGAAACCCGTGTACAAATCTATACATGGGTTGCAATGAGAATAGTCGCGTACAGTACACGAGTTGTCTATAAAGATAGTCGTGTATGTACGCGAGTTGCTGTGACGATAGTCGCGTACAAAAATCAACATATAGAAAGGTAAAATGGAAAGCTGGTTGGATAGTGAATGCATCTCATGTCATGCCCATCTATAGTGTTTAGGAAATCTTCAATCCATAAGTGTCCTTTTCTATACCAACATATGAAGTGTCTGCACTCGGACGAAGAAGTGCCATTTGGGTTGATTACACTGCTGTAAGCAAGTTTGGATTACTATTGTAATTTGACCAGTCAGGTGACAGAAGGTCTTAAGGATACATCCTTCACCCAGTACTCTACCAGGAGGACCAGGAAACAGGCTCGAGGGTCCTGAAGAAGTGCAAACTAAGCTTTCTCCATGAGTTGGTTGGGAGGAACAGCCTCCTTAAGTTGTTGTCACCTCATCATTTGATAGGTTTTTATTTGTTCAAGTTATTTATGATTTGTTTATTGTTTTCAGCAAATGATCATTAGTTATCAAATAAATGCATGTTATTGTTTTGAGTAGGGTTTATACTGAAAAGAATGTTCTGTATTGATAATATTATTGATTGGTATATTATGTTAGAACAGTAGGCATTTTAGTAAATGCAAGTAATTTGGAAATAAATTACCACACTGTATTTTTCCACACCTTCAATAGGCAGTACTCTAGTACAGTGGGTTGATTAAGTAGATGTGAAGATTTGTTTATCAACTCTGAATGAAAAGTGTAAATGACTTCTTTTAGAGTTTGTATGTGATTCATTACAGAAAATAGCAGTACTTGCTTTAGCTACTGGAAGTTTCTATATTAACTAATTATCTAGGAAAGAACTGAATATATATATATCATTTATAGGCATACTATTTTAAGAAGCATTACTAGTACTAATAATTATTATAAACATAATAGATAGAGTTATTTAAATAAACATAGGAGTAGTAAAAGAAAATACTTAGGGTTTACAAGAGGTAGGTTTAAATCCCTAAGACATACTTTTACTATCTTAACCATAACATAACATTTAGCAACTATAATTATTTATTAGTGAAAGTAATAATAGGAAAACAAAAGTAAGAACCATTTCTGTATTTAAATCCATATATTTTTTGAACTATAGGTTATTTCAATTAATAACAATTTTGAAAAAGAAATAGAGTGTTGTATTCACCTAAGAATACTGTCAAAAATTTAAATAGCAACAAATACTATAAACCCTTTATACTGAATGTTTTTATTTCAAATCAAATAATACTGTAAATGAACTAAAAAAAAGCAAAATAGTATATGCATAATGGCCCACAACCTCTTATAACCATGCCGAGGGTTAAATCATGTACAAAAACAAATCACATAATTTCTTGTAAAAACAATAAGACAGTAAACCAAAAATTATATTTTACTAATAACCTTGCCAGTTTACAAGTTACGACTGAGCGAGCAATCATCTCTTTTATTTTAAAAACCACTGATAAATCTCAAGTAACTAGGTAGAGTTCGAATAACATTATCTCGACATAGAGCCGAGTTGAAAGAAAAGGATAAACAAAACAGTATTTACATCATCCAAGCCGTAAAGGCCATATTAAGTAAAACCAAAGTCATGGATGCAATAGCCTTCCAGAACTTGTACACAATACTCTCTAGGGTTTTTATATCATACTAAAACAAAATAACAAGAAGTAACTAATAGTGAAAAACCAAATGGAGTTTTACAACTAGCAGCGAAGTTTCCTAACTCCAACCACCACAACAATTGCAGGAGAAAACCCTCTTTTGCAACCGAGGCTTACCGAAAGTATGCATAGTTGAAAGTTGAAGGAGGAAGCTCATTCAAACCTACAGAGCTGAGAGGAGAACCTGCAAGGAATATCAACCCTTTTTGGTTACAAATCTTATATAAATTCTAAAACCTATTAAAAAAACTAACTTAAATGAAAAACTGGTGTAGGTCGTTACGTGTTAAGCTTTTATGTCTGAATGAACATGAGGAAACCGACCACCTAAGATCGATTTTGGAACTCGTCGAAAGTCAAGAAGACACTAAGTCACACTTTTGAAGGGAAATAAACAACACTCCAACTAGAATGAAGAGCAACCCTCTACAACCTCTGTCCACTATGTCAATCCTCAAATCCTTAAAGAAAAACAAATTTTCTACACTCCTAGTATGCTACAGAACATCGAGAATCACCTTTCGACACCACTTAAACCAGATCTTGGTGTAATGATTCTAAATCCATCTACAAAAATGGAGGTATGTACAGGCTTATGATTACCACGAGCTCTTAGCTTGGCCAAAACAAATGAAGGAACCCTCACTCTATGAAGTGAATGAGTAGGGTTTGGTTTTAAGTCAACCATTTCATGGATAGAAACATCACCACGTCTACTTCGAAATATCTCTCCAGCGTGGGTAGAAGTTCTATAGTCATCGCTGCAAACAAATTTATCTTTAATCAAATCTTTAATCATTTTAAACTATGCATTTTCTATGATTCCAATGATATAATAATAACTTGGAGTTGTGCGATACTTAGTTTTCCAAATGCAAAATTAAAATGAAAGGTGTCTTCTAGGATAAGCTAAGTTAATATAACTTTTTTGTCAACCATGTGTGCAAGAATATAGTCAAATAGACATATGGTTAGTATCTAAACATTATTGGTTGATCAACAAAGTTATCCCAATGTTTTACCAAATTAACTTGTTTGAAGATATAGTTATTATATATAAATGAGAAATATATAATGATAAACCTAGGAGAAGGTGAAATGGAGATACATCTTTGAGTGTATGGTCGTAGGAGTTCTTAGAGTTAACTCTTGTTCAATAAAATAGGATAAATTGTATTTAGGAACATGAAGTATACCCTTTTTTTTATCTCCAAAGAGTCATATACTTATGTTCAAGACTAGACCCCAAATGTGTGCTTAAACTAAGCAAAACTTGGAATTTGACTTCCTTGGGAATAATACTTGGATCATGTTTTCTTTACCCATGCATTTGTAATTTGTTCAAACATCATTATGAGTTTAACAGCAAAAATAAATACCGTTTAACATTACCTCTTATGGAGACAAGCTTCAGATTAAACACTCTAAGTCTAGCATCATAAACATGCTAGAGAATTATCTTCTTGACTGGTCTATAAATATAATTTTTACTGGGTCATACGGTTACCTACTAAACCTGTAAGGAACCATCAATCCAAATTTGTTAGTTGAAAGCTAAGTAAGCTCCGACCTCTCACAATAATTCTTTCCCTACTTGACAAAAGAAATCATCAGTATATCTAGCAGTAGTAAGATACAAGTTCTTTTTTACTTTTGAAAGAATCACAACTGCTAAGTCATCAAAAGCACTAACTCAGCTTTTAGGATTACATCTAAATGTTTTTCAAAATCTTATAAAGATGCAACTCCTTGTTTACCTTTATAAATTGTTTCATTTTATGCTAACCATTAGTAGGTACTTAGTGGCGACTTTAGACATTTTATGTCACTTGAAAAATTTTAAATTTTCTTGAATTTTTGGGTTATTACATGTGGTATCAGAATACAAGGTTCAAACACTAGGCCTGAATGTAGCTCAAATTGCTTGTATGGAACAATAATTTTTAAATAAACATGCTGATGTTGTTTTCTTTGAATGATACACCCAGAGAATTTTGTTTCTGAGTTAATGAAAGGTATGGATAGATTGGAAGAATATGTGGATGAGGAATCTCCTTACACTGAACGAATTAATTTTCAAAAAGAACCTATACAAGAAGAGATAACTAATCATTCTTCTGAACTACTACAAATAGTTAAAGAATTAAAGACAGAGATGGAATGGGTTAAGAAAGAAAATGAGAGAATTCTGAGAGTTCAAGAGGAGCTAAATCAAATTTTAATAGAAAGATTCCATACTAGGGGAAAAGATAAAAGAACTGAGTCTGAAGATATAGGTTACCATCATAAAGATAAAAAGACTAAACAATTTAAAAATGAAAGTAGCTTATCTTCTGAAGTATATGGTGATTTACATAAACAAAAATTTCATTATACTAGTGGCAGTAGTGAAGATAATCACCATACTAGGAAGAGAAAATTTAAACCTTATGAAGAAATCTCTGGGGAGTTCAAGAAGATCAATCCACTAACCTTTAATGGAGAAATTGAAAATAGGGAAGAAGCAGAATCCTAGCTATCCAGGATGAAGAAATACTTCCAGATTTATAACTACTCTAATCAACCGGAGGCCAAGATGGCTATTTATAATCTCACGGGAAAAGTCATTATATGGTGGCAAGAATTAAAAATAGTAAAAGGTATAAGGGAGAAAATATAAATTGGAGTGCATTCAAGAAATATTTCAAGAAGAAATTTTTATCTGAACATTATTATGAGGAAAGGGCTAAGGAATTTTATGAGCTAAAATAGGGAACAATGAATATGAAAGAACTGAATAGTAAATTTATAAGTCTGCTCAAATATGTGCCATATATTGTGGATGATAAACCTAAGGTACAACGGTTTCTCAACTTTTTACCTTATCATATAAACGACAGAATTGAGTATGACAATCCGAAAACATTAGCAGAAGCAATGAGAAAAGTGAATTTATGTTATAAACATAATCGTAAAAAGGAAAGTATGACCAACTAAAAGGCCAAAAGGAATAATAACTTTGAACAGAAAAAAGAAATATTTTGTGCCTAATCGAAATTTTAAGAATAATAATACCAGAAATTTTCCTAGTAAAAATTTCCAAGGGAACTAAAGTAATTCACAGACCAATCAAAATAATCAAAGGAATAAAGAATCTGCTAACAACCACAGTAACTATACAAATAATTTTAAATGAAAGGAACCCATAGAGTGTTGGGAATGTAATGGTCCACATTATGCATCAATTTTCCCCAATCGAAAGAAGACTGTTAGCAACATACACACAATATAGGAGGAGACGATTGTTGGTGATTTAGCGAGGAAAATGCCTAGGATCAATTCAGCATTAGAGAACCGGCAAGCAGAATATCAAAATTCCATGGTGGAAGTGGAAGGTAAGATAAATCAAATACCTATATCTATTTTAATTGATCCGAAAGCTAGTTTAAGCTATATTTCTCCTAATTTAGTGTAAAAGTGTAATCTTTCAGTTGAAAAGTTTGCAAGATCTTGGTTAGTTCAGCTAGCTACTGGTGCAAAGAGAAAAGTAGTTAGCTTTGTTAAGAATTGTGCAGTAACTATGGATCAGTTTGAAACCTCTATTAAGCTCAATGTGCTACCTTTAGGTTCATATGATATATTAATTGGTATGGATTTGTTAGAACAGCATAAGGTGGTCTTGAATTGCTTTGATAAAACCTTCACTTGCATAAATAGCGATGGAAAGTTAATAAATGTAAAGGGAATCCCTAGGAAAACAGTCGTAAGGAAAATTTCTTCTTTGCAGCTTAAGAGAGTTGTTAGGAAAGGCTGTAAGGATTTTTCCATAACAGTAATCGATGAAGAAAACACTAACAATAGAGATAAATTAAAATTGGAATATATTCTGATTCTAAGGAAATATTCAGATGTATTTCCGGAAGAAATTATGGGACTACCTCCGAAATGAGAATTAGATTTTACTATTGAGCTGGTACCTGGAGCAGTCACCAGTTCAAAAGCCCCTTATCGGATGAATATACTAGAATTGAATGAACTTAAGTCACAGTTAAAAGAACTCATTGATAAGAATTACATTAGACCCAGTGTGTCTCCCTAGGGGGCACCTATCATCTTTGTTAAAAAGAAGGATGGAACTCTACGACTATGTATAGATTATCGCCAATTAAATAAAATGACTATCAAGAAAATATACTTGTTACCTCGCATAGATGATCTGTTTGATCAGCTACGTGGAGCCACGATGTTTTCAAAGATTGATTTACAATCTGGATACCACCAGGTCTGAATCAAGGATGAAGACATTTTTAAAACAGCCTTTAGGACTCGATATGGACATTACGAGTTTTTCATTATGCCATTTGGGCTTACTAATGCCCCAGCTGTTTTTATGTGTCTAATGAATAATGTAATGCACAAATATATGGATAAATTTGTGGTTGTATTTATTGACAACATCTTAATTTACTCAAAGTGTGAAGAGGAACATAAAGAATACTTAAAAATTGTCTTGCAAGAATTACGAGAGCATCAACATTTTGCAAATTTTAGTAAATGTGGCTTCTTTAAAGATAAAATCCAGTATTTAGGTCATGTGGTGACTAAGGAAGGAAATTTTGTTGACCCTGAGAAGATAAATGAAAATGAAGATTGGCCAGCACTAAAAGACGTAACTGACGTCTGATCATTCATGGGGATTACTGGTTATTATCAGAGATTCATTGAAGGGTTTTCAAAAGTTGTGAATCCTATAACCTCTTTGAGGAAAAAGGGGAAGAAATTCGATTGGAATTAGAAGTGTGAAGACTGTTTTAAAAAGTTAAAAACATTATTAACCACCACACCAATTCTAAGAATTGCTGACCCTAATAAATATTTTATATTATGTACTGACGCATGCAATGACAGCTTAGGTGGAGTATTAACTCAATAAGGGCACGTCATTGCTTATGAGTCTAGGAAGTTGAAGATTCATGAGAAAAATTATGGACCTATGACTTAGAATTAGCTGATGTCATACATGCATTTAATATGTGGCATCATCATTTAATAAGAAGGAAGTTTATAGTAATGACATATAATAAAGGATTGAAATATTTGTTGGATCAACCTAACTTGAATGCTAGTCAAGCTAGGTGGCTAGATTTTCTTAGTGAATACGATTTTGAAATTCAACATATTAAAGGGAAGGAGAATAAAGTTGTTGATGCATTAAGTAGAAATGTGAAGCTGAATTTTACAGCAGCCATCAGCACTTATACAATAGACTTGAAAGAATAGCTAAAAGCTGGAATAGAATAAGATGAAAATTATCAAAAATTACAAGCAAAAGTAAAAGAAAATTTAATATAAAGTCTAAGTACAGGGTACAACTTGAATGAAAAAGGATTATTATTCTATAAAGATAGATTATATGTACCTAATGTACCTAAGATTAATCTATTAATTTTAAATGAAGTTCATAAAACTCCTTATTTAGGGCATCTGGGTTATCAGAAAACCATAACCATGCTAAGAAAGGATTGTTTCTGGCCAAACATGAAAAATGAATTGGCATAATATATTTCTAGGTGCTTCAAATGTCAGCAAGTAAAAACTGAACATCAGCATCCAGCTGGGCTACTTCAGTCATTGCCTATTCCTAGATGGAAATGGGAGATAATTAGCCTTGATTTTATCACAGGACTACCTAGAAATTAGAACTTAAATGACTCAATAATGGTGGTTGTTGATAAGTTGAGTAAAGCAGCCCATTTTATACCTGTAAAAACTACTTATAAAGCTGCAAATATTGCTGATATTTTCTTAAAACAATTTTTTTGGTTGCATGGAATACCGAAGGTGATAATCTCAGGCTGAGACCCTAAATTTACAGGTAACTTTTGGAAATCTTTGTTTAAAGGGTTAAATACTACATTAAACTTTAGTACCTCTTTCCATCCTCAAACTAATGGATAGACTGAAAGAGTAAATCAGGTATTGGAAGATCTACTCAGAATGTATGTAAAGGAGCATCCAGGTAAATGGGAAGATTATTTACACCTGGTAGAATTTTCCTACAATAATCATTATCAAGCTTCAGCTAGATATAGTCCTTTTGAAATTTTGTATAGAAGGAAATGCAACACTCCCATCTCTTAGAGTAATCCACTGGAGAGGTTAGTATTATAGGACCTGAATTATTGAAGGAGATGGAAGTAATTGTAAAATAGGTACAAGGTAACTTGAAAGTTGCGCAAGATCGACAGAAAAGCCAAGCAGGCCTTAAAAGAACTCCAAAGGAGTTCCACGTAGGTGAACATGTTTACATTAAGGTGGGACCCAAAAAGAGTTTTATAAGGTTGGGTAGTTCTGCTAAGCTAGCACCTCAATATTGTGGTCCTTTTGAAATACTGTCCAGGATAGGACAGGTAGCATATCAGTTATCTCTACCAGCAAATATAAGAGTTCACAATGTTTTTCATATTTCTGTATTAAAAAAATATGTACATGATGCTACTCATGTTATTAATTGGAATGATATGCAGGTGAAACCCAAAGGAGATTTTCTGGTGGAACCGGATTGTATCCTCGAAAGAAGGGATATCTCACTTCGAAATCACACCATTGGTCAAGTGAAGGTGCAATGGAAGCACCTTAGTAGAGAAGAAGCCACCTGGGAATTGGAAATTCATATGCGGGATGCATATCGAATTCTATTTCATGGGAACTCTAAAGACAAGGAATAAATAGAATCGAGGACAATGTTATAAATTAAGGGGGTGTGTATATGTCACATGCCCCAATTTTCAAAAACCATTTAATGTTATTGAGGAACATTATGTTATATTTTATGCTAAGTTTGTAATTGATGACCAAGTGGGGTCAAGAATAATTAATGTATTTTCGAATATTTTATTTATAAATAAATAAATGATGAGACAACAGCTTAGGGAAGTTGTTAAAAGAGTGTTAACTGGTCACTTAATGGAGGATACTGGGTGGAGAGTATACTTACAAGTGGAAGCATCCTAAAACTACTTCTAACTATTGCGGGTGGAAACTTCCTTATATTTGTGGTCATGATTCCCCAAGAAAGTGAAATTGGAGCAGGTGGCTCAACTGACCCAGAAGACCTAGGCATTAAAATAAAAAATTTCATTGATGACAGTTGAGGTTGCTCATTCTAGAGAGGGTATCATTCAGTGTGAATGAAGTGCACCTAAGAAATTCGATGGAGGGGATTTACTGAAGTGATTTTGAGGGGTTAACTACTGAGAACTGAACTTATGTAGATATTAGGCTGAATTTCTTACGGCTATAAGTAGGTTTGGATTACTGCTGTAATTTGACTAGTCAGGTGACAAAAGGTCTTAAGGATACATCCTTCACCCAGTACTCTACCAGGAGGACCAGGAAATGTTGAGGTATTTGTAACTTCGAAATGTATTCACTTGTATATCTTATGTATTGTACCCCGATGTTTATTCTGAGAAGTATCTATAATGTAATTGAGTCATGTCATGCCCCGATGTTCCAATCAGGAGATTCAATAATGTAAACAAGTCATGTAAATTCATTGAGGTTAACCCTCCATTGTAAGTCGGGGCAATAGTCCCCATATTTGTGTCAAGGTTAACTCTCCTTGTTGATCGAAGGGCAAAGTCCCCATAGTTGTGGGGCACTAGGGTTATTAGACTCTCCTAGAGATGTCGACTCTAGTAAGTAATTGTTAAGTGGGGTGGACATGTTAAAGTGGACATTAAGTGAATGAAATAATGTAAATAGAGAGTGAACCTCTCTATTTATCACACACATACTCACTCATTGGGGCGCATGAGTGAGAGAGAGAGACAGAAGCTGTGCATATCATCTTTATGTTTTCGGGTTTTACTGCTGCCATTGGTGCTCATTCTATCTCTGAGGAAGTTGCGGGGTTTTATCCTTTATGGTTTCTGTGAGGAAAATTATTTTTGTCTCTTGTCTCTTGTGTTTATTGTTGTGCATGTTATTCTCTTAGTTAAAGATCCTAAGATAATGCTAGCTTGAATGATAAAAATTCTAACATGGTATCAGAGCTAACCTGAGAAGAAGACATTGTCTAGCTATAGAAGCTAGGGATTCTTAATTTTTGGGTCTCTCTCCACATTCAATCAACAAAAGTATGCTAGGTTGACTCTCCATTGAAGGGCACATCTTTCTGTCAAAGCAGAATTCAATTCTGGGCATTTTTAGTTTTTGGTGCGGGAAATTAGGGCTTCTTATAGAAGAGGAATTTTTGAGTGAGCCTGGCATAGGATTTATCTCCTCATAAAAATTGAAGTTTAGAGACCTGGGTTGATATTTTTAGTTGGGTATAACTCGGGGAAATTCAAACCCTAGTTTGACACCAGGCTGGAAAAACCCTAAAAGACTAAAACTGATATGTTTTCGTACATTCTCTATATCTAGGGATTGGAGAAGGATCAGGAGATGAAACTTTTATAGGACAAATATAAACTCTTGGGTTACATCATGTCCAAAATTTAGCCTCATATTCTCTATATTATAGGAGATATGATTCATCCAAGTTAGGATTCCAACCTCTCCCATGATTCATCCCCAATAATGACATCTGGGGATAATTGCTATATCTGTGACTACAAAGGTCCAACTAAAATTTATGAAGATTTTACAGAAAGGGCACGGACTGTAATTTCTATGGTCCAATTTTTGGACCCAAAAGATGAAACCGTGACATGAGGCAGTCCGTATAACTTTGCTATACTAAGCAGTCCTAGAAAATGTCACCTTGGGAAAACGATAATAAGTCCCAATTGGTGAAACCAATTCTGATGAAACCTATGGTGTTGGAATAGAGACAGGTGAGGATACCCTAGTGAGAAGTTTTGGACAAATAGGAGCATTAATTTCTATGATACCGCAGAAACAGTATCAGGCATTTATACAGAAGAAATTGGTAAACTAGGGCTTCCTGTTCCGGGAGCTTCCCTCCATTGTTTTCAGAAAATGAGTATGTTGGACAGATCACCTTGAAGAGATCTATATTTCTATCCCATCAAATCTAAAATATTCCAAGTTTTGAAAATTAGGGTTTATCTGACAAACCCTAGGTCATCCAGCTTCGGAACCAGGACAAACACCTCAAATCAGTAAGATCTAATCTTTTGCTATTTTCATTTGAGGTTCTCATTTTAAAATGATCTATCACATCAGCTTGATGATAAGCTTCGTGAAGTTGAAAAATTCCAAACATGGAAGTATATGATCTCTCTGAATAAAATGAATTGGACACCTACATGAGTAGAGAGGTTCTAGTTCCAGAGGGAGATAAGCCTCAAAGCCTTACATAAGAAGAAATTGGTCAAGTCCAAGAAGGTCATTGTTGATTTAATCATGGATCACCTTATACCACAATTGTCTTCCCTAAAGACAGTGAAAGAGATGTTTGATTCCTTTACCAAGATATTTGAAGGGAAGAACATAAATCCGAAGATGACTTTGAGAAAATAGTTGAAGAATGTGAAGATCCAGAATGCATAGACCATACAATCATACCTTACGAAGGTCTCTCAAATCAAAGAACAACTTGAACTAGTAGAAGAAGAAGTGGAGAATGCAGAAGTGGTGATAGCCACCTTGAATGCTCTCCCAGGATCATGGCATTCATTCATGTGAAGAATTTGTCCCAGAAGGAAGTGATTACTTTGAACACACTCTTGGAAGAAGAAGAAGCTTGACTCATAATAAGAAAAGAGAATATGGGAGCAACTGAAGATCAAGCTCTCACCATCCAAAGAAGATCTCTCAAGCAATGAGGAAATACAAAGGACTCAAATCTTGAAGAGCCTCTTATCCATATTAGCATTTGGATAATAAATGATGATGTCATGAATGAAGAAGATGATGAAGCAGAAGGCTCAAGAAGGAATCTACCAACAAAACAAATAAATATAAGTATTTCATTGTCATTTCATGATATTGTTTTGTTATGCATTTGTTTATATTCAGTTCATGTATTATGCATAATAAAATGTTTGCATTAATGACAGTATACTACTAATATTCATGTGATGGGTAATTAGCTCATGGTGCTATACAACTCTCCATTGCTACTTATCTATAATGAAACCTATTTACTGACATATTGGATTAGTGCACAATCTCAATGTTGTCTTGGTAGAGATGGAAGGTGTCTAGAAAAGTTTCTGTGAGATATGGATGAATGTTGTATTGGCTAAAATAGTTGCATGATCATATATTTATGCACAAGAATTTTCCATTATGAATATGCATTATGAATTTTTTCTAACCATACAACTAATGCATTTGACTTGTAGGAAAGATCGCGTAAATTCACCTACAAGCAAAGAAGGATGAGACTTGTTCTGAAGAACAAGTGACGACAGTTCAAGATGAAGAATAATATGATGAATGTAGCAACATAATTGATGTAGAACCTTCCAGCTATGAATAAGTAACCAAGAATAAAGAGAAGACTATTTCAAGAAGAATGATGTCTAGGATGTAGTATCGGTCAAGGCCAAGAAGTTCATAGTTCCATCATGTAAGATTCGTAGCGCAAGGAATAGACTACAAAGAGACATTTGCAACCACTAGAAATACACATGATAGGCATAATCATGTGTGTAAATTAAAGAGGGCCTTATACAAGCTCAAAAGACACCCATGGGATAACACATACATGAGGATCTTGATGAAGATATTAACCTTTTCTACAAGGTTGAAGATGAAATCCTATAGATGATGACAAGATCACAGATGGGTGCAAGAAGAACTTTTGAAAAGGTTCAAGATAGAGGATATTGGTATCTAGTGACCCTAGATGGATACATAAAATATTAGTAGCAGAGGAAGCTACTTGTCACTCCGGTACAAAATGTTTCAGTGCATAGAGTATGAAAGACAGAGGGATTATGGTGCTCCGATTTAGAGAGAGTGACTGCAGAAGATCCTTAGGTTTGACATGGTACGACAGGATGGACAGATTATTGATGACTCTATACTTTGCTGAGAGTAAAGCGGATTCCAACTTTTTGCTTCAAGGTTTAAGTTGAAAGAATAGTGATGCTCCTGTTATATGCTGATGACTTGTTCCTGACAGAAAAGAGGAACTCATTAAAGTTGCAAGAAGGAGACTTGTTGCCGAGTTCGAGATAAAGGACTTGGGGATGATGCACCACATTCTAGGCATGGAGGTGTGGACAAGGGAAGTATGTAGTAGAGATCCTGAAGAGGTTCAGGATGATGGACTGCAAGGCCATGACCACATCTATGGCATTGAACCTGAAGCTATTGAGTGTTGCTTCATCAGATTCAGTTGATGCCATGATCTATCGTCATATGATTTACCTAAAAAATACGAGACTAGATATTTGCTTTGCTGTGAATACATTGAGACATGTTCAGCTGATGGTTGCGAAGGATGAAGTGAGGTACCCGAAGGGTACAATTGAGTATGGGATCAAGTGTGATCTCTTGGTTTGGCAGAATGGAGTCCTGCATGGCACTAAGTACAGTTGAGGAAAAATATGTCACCACTTTCTATTTGGGAGGTAGTATGTTTCTTTTGAAAACTACTATTTGATTTGGTGGATCTGACTTGTATTTTTGTATGGTACAGAGAGGAGTAGTGATCCAGATTGATATCTCTTAAAAGAGGGAGTTCTAGCATAGTCGATGAGACAGGTTTCCTGAGCATAAATCTTGGAAAAGCTCGTAGGTTGCTCAGATGTAAATAGACCTATAGGTTGTCCTTGGATGTAATCGGTCTTGGAAAATCTTACAGGTTATCCTTAAACATAATCAGCCATGATGTGATTCTATGGTAGAAATGGCCAAAGTGAAGTTTGTGTACTTCAGGGAGAAGCTTGGTGTTCTCCAGATCGAGGTTCCCTCCAAGGGGAAGTGATGAGTCCAAGAGCCATTCTGACATGGTGAGAGGACTAGGTTCCTTCCATGGTCAGATGTAAGTGCTGACCCATTCTATGATGGTGAGAGTATTGGTTCCTTCCATGTTAGATGTGAGTGTTGGGCCATTCTGATATGACTAAGGGATGTAGTCTCACATGATCAGATATAAGTGCAGGGCCATTCTGATGTTATTGAGGGTTGTATTCTCACTTGATCAGATATAATGGATGACTCCATTCTCTGGGAGAATGGAGGCACCTGGTCAGTTACTAGGAATCCTCAGTCTGGGACTAAGAACCCTTTCGATGCAGTGTTTTCGAACATGGTCGGATGTAAGTACAGATCCCTTCTAATGTAGTGTGTTCGCACATGGTTAGATATAAGTGTTGATGCCACATCTAGTATGAAAAAGGAATATCTCTATGATTCCACATCTATTATGAAAAAGGACTAGATCTGTGATGACACATCTAGTATGAAAAAGGACTAGCTCTGTGTAGATGCCACATCTACTATGAAAAAGGACTAGCTCTTTAATGCCACATCTAGTATGAAAAAGCACTAGCTTTGTGATGACACATCTAGGATGAAAAAGGACTAGCTCTATGTAGATGCCACATCTAGTATGAAAAAAGACTATCTCTGTGATGCCACATCTAGTATGAAAAAGGACTAGCTCTGTGATGACACCTCTAGTATGAAAAAGGACTAGATCTGTGTATATGCCACATCTAGTATGAAAAAGGACTAGCTATGTGATGCCACATCTAGTATGAAAAAGGAATAGCTCTGTCATGACATAGCCAGTATGAAAAAGGATTGGCTCTATGTAGATGCCACATCTAATATGAAAAAGGACTAGCTTTGTGATGCCACATCTAGCATGAAAAAGGGATAGCTCTGTGATGATACATCCAACATGAAAAAGGAATAGATCTGTAGATATACATCCAGCATTAAAAAGGGTTGGCTCTATCGATGGAGACCTACAGGGAGGTTAGGCCTACAACCAGCATGAAAAAGGGTTGTCTCTGTAGAACTTCCTGTGATGAGAAGAATGAAGAGATAGCACCATTTGATTAAGATAGCGAAATAAGTAATGATGATTATGATTCAGTGATGATCCATATTTGATGATGATCCAATTCAAGTGATGATCCAGACTTGATGATGATCCAACAGTGACGATCTAGACTCAATGATCCAGTGATGATCCAGATCCAGTGATCATCTAGACTTAATGAAGATGACTTGAAGACGAAGATGAATTGAAGACAAAGATGACTTGATGATGATCTAGATGATACAAAGAAGAAGACTTGTGATGATAAATTGTGTCGAGAGAATAACTTCATAGTTAAGAGGGAATGTTGATGTATTTGTAACTTTGGAATGTATTCACTTATATATCTTATGTACTGTACCCCAATTTTTATTCCAGGAAGTATCTATAATGTAATTGAGTCATGTCATGTCCCGACATTATGATTGGTAGATTCAATAATGTAAACAAGTCATGTAAAGTCATTGAGGTTAACCCTCCATTGTAAGTTGGGGCAATAGTCCCCATAGTTGTGTCAATGTTAACACTCCTTGTTGATGGGAGGGAAAATTCCCCACAATTTTGGGGAAGTAGGGTTATTATACTCTCCTAGATATGTCGGCTCTAGTAAGTAATTGTTAAGTGGGGCCGACATGTTAAAGTGGACATTAAGTGAATGAAAGAATACAAATAGAGAGCTCTCTATTTATCACACACACGCTCACACATTGGGGAGCATGACTGAGAGAGAAGTAGATCTCTCAAGTGAGAGAGAGAGAGAGAAGTTATGGAAATCATATTTATGTTTTTGGGTTTTACTGCTGCCATTAGTGCTCATTCTATCTCTGAGGAAGTTGCGGGGATTTATCCTTTATGGTTTCACCGAGGAAAATTCTATGTGTCTCTTGTATCTTGTGTTTATTACTGTGCATGTTATTCTCTCAGTTAAAGGTGCTAAGATAATGCTAGCTTGAATGATAAAAATTATAACAGGAAACAGGCTTAGGGATCCTAAGGAAGTGCAGACTAAGATTTCTCTAGCACTTGGTTGGGAGGAAGAGCCTGCTTAAGCTGTTGTCACTTCATCATTTGACAGGTTTTTATTTGTTCATGTTATTTATGATTTGTTTATTGTTTTCAGAAAATGATCATTAGTTATCAAAGAAATGCATGTTATTGTTTTGAGTAGGGTTTATACAGAAAAGAATGTTGTGTATTGATAATATTATTGATTATTCGATTATGTTAGAATAGTAGGCATTTTAGTAAATGAAAGTAATTTGGAAATAAATTACCACACTGTATTTTTCCATGCCTTGAATAGGAAATACTCTCGTACAGTGGGTTGATTAAGTAGATGTGAAGATTTGTTTATCAACTCTAAATGAAAACTGTAGATGACTTCTTTTAGAGTTTGTATGTGATTCATTACAGAAAATAGTAGTAATTTCTCTAGCTACTGAAAGTATCTATATTAACTAATTATCTAGGAAAGAACTGAATATATATATCATTTATAGGCATACTATTCATAGAAGCATTACTAGTACTAATAATTATTATAAACATAATAAATAGAGTTATTTAAATAAACATAGGAACAATAAAAGAAAATACTAGGATTTTAACCACGATAGAAATCCATAGGACTTGTTAATAAATTCATTCAAGTTCACTTTTTACTAGTTGTTCGGCAATACAAATACTGAGGGTTTACAAGAGGTAGGTTTAAATCCCTAAGATAGACTTTTACTATCTTAACCATAACATAACATTTAGCTATTGTAATTATTTATTACTGAAAGTAATAATAGGAAAACAAAACGAAGAACCATTTCTATAGAAATCCATATCTTTTTGGAATTGTAGGTTATTTTAAATAATAACAATTTTGAAAGAGAAACAAAGTGTTGTATTCACCTAAGAATACCGTCAAAAATTTAAATAGCAACAAATAATATAAACCCTTTATACCGAATGTTTTTATTTCAAATTAAATAATACTGTAAATGAACTAAACATAAACAAAATAGTATAAGCATAATTTCCCATGGCCTCTTATAACCCTGTCAAGGGTTAAAGCCTGTACAAAAACAAATCACATAATTTCTTGAAAAAACTATAAGACAGTAAACAAAAAATTATGTTTTACTAATAACCTTGCCAGTTTACAAGTTACGACTGAGTGAGCAGTCATCTCTTTTCTTTTAAAAACCACTAATAAAACTAAATTAACCAGGTAGAGATCGAATAACATTATCTCAACTTAGAGTCGAGTTCAAAGAAAAAGATAAACATAAAAGTATTTACATCATCCAAGCTATAAAGGCCCTATTAAGTAAAACCCAAGTCATGGCTGCAATAGCATTCCAGAACTTATACACAGTACTCTCTAGGGTTTCGAGATCATACTAAAACAAAATAACAAGAAGTCACTAACAGTAAAAACCCAAACAAAGTTTTACAACCAGTAGCAAAGTTTCCTAACTTCCAACCACCACAACAATTGCAGTAGAAAAACCTCTTTTGCAACCGAGGCTTACCGAAAGTATGCATAGTTGAAAGTTGAAGGAGAAATCCTGTTCCAACCTACAAATCCAAGAGGAGAACCTGCAAGGAATATCAACCCTTTTTGGTTACAAATCTTATATAAATTCTAAAACCTTTTTAAAAAACTAACTTAAATGAAAAACTGGTGTAGGTTGTTACATGTTAAGCTTTTCTCTTTGAATGAAGCTGAGGAAACTGGCCACCTAAGATCGCTTTTGGCACTCAATAGAAGTGAAGAAGACACTAAGTCATAATTTCGAAGAGAAACAAACAACACTCCAACTAGAACTAAGAGCAATCCTCTACAAGCTCTATCCACTATGTCAATCCTCAAATCCTTAAAGAAAACCCAATTTTCTACACTCGCAGTATGCTACAGAACACAAAGAATCACCTTATGACCCCACTTAAACCAGCTCTTGGTGCAATGATTCTGAAGCCATCTGCAAAAATGGAGGTATGTACAGGTTTACGATGGCCACGAGATCGTAGCTCAGCCAAAACCAATGAAGGAACCCTCACTCTGTGAAGTGAATGAGTAGGGTTTGCTTTTAAGTCATCCATTTCATGGATAGAACCATCACCATGTGTCCTTCGAAATATCTCTCCATCGTGGGTAGAAGTTCTATAGTCATCACTGAAAACAAATTGACTTTTAATCAAATCTTTAATCATTATAAACTATGCATTTTCTATGATTGTAATGGTATAATAATACCTTGGAGTTGTGCGATACTTAGTTTACCAAATGCAAAATTAAAATGAAAGGTGTCTTCTAGGATAAGCTAAGTTAATATAAATGTTTTGTCAACCATGTGTGCAAGAATATAGTCAAATAGACATATGGTTAGTATCTAAACATTATTGGTTGATCAACAAACTTATCCCAAAGTTTTACCAAATTAACTTGTTTGAAGATATAGTTATTATATATAAATGCAAAATATATAATGATAAACCTAGGAGAAGGTGAAATGGAGATACATCTTTGAGTGTATGGTCTTAGGAGTTCTTAGACTTAACTCTTGTTCAATAAAATAGGCTAAATTGTATTTAGGAACATGAAGTGTACCCTTGTTTTTATCTCCAAAGAGTCATATACTTATGTTCAAGACTAGACCCCAAATGTGTGCTTAAACTAAGCAAAAGTCGGAATTTGACTTCCTTGGGCATAATACCTGGATCATGTTTTCTTTACCCATGCATTTGTAATTTGTTTAAACGTCATTATGGAGTTTAATAGCAAAAAGAAAAATCATTTAACATTACCTCTTATGGAGAGAAGCTGCAGATTAAACACTTTAAGTCTAGCATCATAAACATGCTAGAGAAGTATCTTCTTGACTGGTTTATACATATTATTTGTACTAGAATGTATGCTTACCTGCTAAACCTGTAAGGAACCATCAAGCCAACTGTGTTAGCTGAAATCTAAGTAAGTCTTGAACTCTCACAAGAATTCTTTCCCTACTTGACAAAAGAAATCATCAATATATCTAGCAGTAGCAAAATACAAGTTATTTTCTACTTCTAAAAGAATCATGACTGCTAAGTCATCAAAAGCACTAACTCAGCTTTTAGGATTATGTCTAAAAGTTTTTCAAAATCTTATAAATATGCAACTCCTTGTTTACCTTTATAAACTATTTCATTTTATGCTAACCATTAGTAGGTATTTAGCAATGACTTTAGACATTTTATGTCACTTGAAAAAATTTAAATTTTTATGAATTTTTCGATTATTACATCATTACAACATTTGTGTAGTTTAATATCTTGACAAACTTAATTTTGTGAGTATCTACAAAGACAAACCGTTTTAGTAGTACATGAATAAGATTTTTTTTATAATTCTTTTTTGTCGATAACAACAACTCATGGTGCATTAAGAACAACATTATACACTATTCCATTTTGAAAAATGATCTATATGAGAATGAATGCATTTAAAGGAGGGGGAAACAAGTAGATTTTCATGAGCTAAGAGGGGATGCGAAATATTTTTTACTCGATCACCAAGGTTAGTAATCCAAGTCATGAGTATATAATTTCTTTCATAATAAAGTGGAAATGTATCATATTTCTACAAATTCATTAAATTACTAGAAGTTTTTTAAATACCATATTTAAAATCTATGAAGTGGGCATTGGAGATTTTTTGAGGGAATGAAATCATGATAATCCTAAACATTACCAAACACAATGTAATGTTATTATATCATATATGTTTTTTGAAAAATGGTCATTTTCGTATTTTGTAGCAAGTTCACTTAGAAAACCTTTCCAAAATACAATTGGGACCCTCACAGTTTGAGTGACCAGAAAAGATTTTCTAAAACTAGTTACTATGGAAGATATCCATTTAAAAAATATTTTACATAGCAATTTGAATCACCTCATTTTGATCTCACTTAAAAAACTTATCTGGAAATTAGCAAGTGTTGGTCATGAAATCAACAATAAAAATTATGCATCTTGACAATTCACTAGCATATTTCATACATCAAATCACCACATATTGAACACATGTTTATGAGGGACATAGGTGTTGGATTCTAATTTAATTTAGAATTTAAATCACTTCATTTATATTTCAGGTGAAAGTGTTATGCCGAAATTAATGACCATGCTTCTTAAATATAGCACAGAGAAACTTTGGCTTCTTAGCAATTCATCATATATTTTAGACATCAATTCAAATAATTCTAAAACATGATTCTAGTGGAGATATATAATTGAATATATTTTTTCAATGAGAATTGCAAGGAGCTATACAACCCAGTATGGGGAAGATGTTGCCACATAAGGTAAAGTAACGCATAACTTGATGTACCAAAAATAAAAATTAATTAAAAAGTTCATGCTAGTTCATAAAATAGAAAATGAAAACCAAATAAAAAATAATTAAAAAATCCATATCCTCTTAGAAAATAAAAATTTAAAACCAAATGAAAATTCATTAAAACTTTTGAAATCAAGTCATTAAAAAACCCATTTTTATTAATAAAAATAAAAAATAAAAACAATAGATCCATATTAAAAATGGATACATCAAGCATGAAGAGGGATCGGATTTCCTTTCTATGCATGTAAAAAATTTAAGTTATAAAAAATAAAACATCAAGAAAATGGATGCATCCTAGTTCTTAAAGACATTTGTTTTAAATGGATCTATGCTAGTCATATCCAACTGGAATTACATCAATCTGACCTTTAAGGAAAACATTATGCTAAAAGAAATGAGTATCGGTACGAAGGTTTTTCCTTAGTATGTGTATCATATCATTTCAACTCACTTTGCAAATAGGTGTATTCTATAGGTAGTGATAGGAATCAAATCCATGAATATTGGTAACATTTTTTGTCCAAATGTGAGGATGAAAGTAGTTTATTTATTTATTAAACAAAATCTCTCAAAACTCATGTATGCAATGGATTCCTAATGGGATAGCTCAAGTGGTTGAGTGTTGTAAGTTGTGAGGAGAAGGTATCGGGGTCAAATCCCCTCGTGGCTATACATTGCTATATAAGGGCCTCACTTGATGTCCCCACTAGGTTAGCTCCATATTAAAATAATAAAAAGTGAATGGGGTGCATGCTGGATTATTTAAACCATATATTGTAGAAGGAGCAAGTCGACATAAGTCGACTTGAACGAAGACCGACTTAGTCGATCAGCCGACTAAGTCGAGATACCGACTACGTCGGTCGGCTGAGTAAACATAGTAGTTAGTCTGTTAACTAATAGTCATGTCGGTTCGGTGAACCGACAGGTAGTTATGATTGTAACTGTTTGTAACCTGTATATTAGGCTGTTGAGCCACTCAAGAACGTAGTTCAGTTCTTGGCTTTGTATGATCTATTGAGAATAATATAATCTGTTCATCTTATCAGTTCTTGTCTCTTGTATCTGTGAATATTCTTTGTATTTTAGTATGTATTATTGGTAACCTTAAGTGATCTGAGAGATTACAACATTGGTTCCGTTGCCAGTAGTACATAACTGGAATATATGCTCACATATGATACTAGAGCAGGAGATCAAGGACTGGTGGGAGCGAAAAATTGCTAACTATCTACAAAATTACGCGAGAAAGAACAGATTGACAGTCGCAGAAGCCAAAGCCCGATTTTTCACTGAAACTCACGAAAAATTTGTCGAATCCGTGCCCCACCTACTGAAGTAGCTTTTGGATGAGAAAGCCGGACGACACTAAAGAAGCATAGTTACTCCAGAAACTGATCCGAGGAGGACGTACGAATCTCTCGGAGTGGTTCGAAAAGATAGCCGATGACTTCTGCGAGGAACAAGCAGTCGAAGACAGGACTTCTGTGGAAACCGTCCGACAGAAATTTTTCACAGAATTTACTGATCAATTCTTGTGTTCCTTGCGATCTTTACTGTTCAAGTTTTTAATAGAGAAAGGAGCCGGGCACATGGTTGAACCTCGACCTCTATTACTAGACCCACCCTCAAACACTAATTGGGCGGAGAAGCAAAAGCAGTGGGAAAAATTCATTGCTGAAAGGGAGTGGGAATACTTCCTGAGTAAGTAGACACTATCCGAGCTTTCTAAAAAGCGTCGGGTAGGCTATGGGGGGGTAGCTGGTCGTGTGTCGGACCTAGAGCATAGTGGATCCTAGTCGACCAGAGTCGTCGTCGCCAGTAATGCAGAATCGACCGAAGAGGAACTGAAGGCATAGTATTTTACTACAGTATGTCGGACACTAAGAGAATCGAAAGGGATGAAAGACAAAAGAAGAGGGAAGCCAGAAGAGAAAGGGCCGCAGAGCTGCAGCAAAACCCTAGGGAGACCGACCATGATGAAGTACCGCCAGAGTCGGGTCATGACCGACACACAGAAGGCGAAGAAGAAGAAGTGGCGTCCCCTAAAGATGACGAAATGTGGATAGAGCAGCCAGAAGCTCTCCAACTAATTGTTCCCGACGAAGGAGTAACCCTTTCCACAGTAAGTCCGCGTACCAGAATACA
>LPNX010342124.1:174466-220819 GCA_001517045.1 Pseudotsuga menziesii
GACCAGTCTGACCAGTCAGAAACCATGGCCCCAAAACGCACCAGAGCTTCGGCTAAGGCTCAATAACTTCAGGCAGCAGACTCACCACTACTCCAGCGACTAAAGCGAATCCAAAATGCCAAAGTCCAGGAGGCTCCGTTTCAAAAGCTATGGACAGAGATTCAAGAATGGGCATTCGAAGGCCGACGGATGACCCCGCAGGCTGAGAAAGTTAGGCATAGCACCATCTATTCCTATGCAAATGCACCTATCATGGCCAGCTTCACTGGTACAAAGGAAGCCGCGGTCAAATTCACCATCAGTCGTTACCACAACGGCGGATTTTACTTTGACCGACCAGTCGACATTAATGGAGATGTTATCTCCCGACTGACTGGTCTTTCAAATCAGGGTGACCCAGTCCCCATTGGGATCAAGGAAGGACTCGTCGAACACTTTACAGGTTCGACGTCGGGCAAGAACTCCAAGGGTCTGATGATCAGTCAGATCGAGGAACGAACACCACAGATTGTGGCAAAAATCATCGCCATTACTCTCACTTTGGCTGGTCGCAGCAGTGACCTCAAACTGGAAATGCTGGACGCCCTCGACAAAATTACAACCGACGGCCGAATCTTCAGGTGGGCAGACTACCTCGCAAACTTGGTTAAAACCATATGCGAGCGCTGTCAGGAGACAGGAGGTATTATCAAATTCCCCTCCTTAATTATTTGGATTGCAATGTATTATATCTGTCCGGAAGGCAGTCCTGTCTTCCGAGAGCCGACTCGGTTTGAGATGCACAGGTTCAAACCCTTTTCCCAAAAAGGAACTGTGCATGAACTCAACCAAGGGAGGGTTTTTATGCAAAACTGGTTCCAGCAGCTTAAGCTGCGCACGACAAGGTGGAGGGTGCCCCAGAACATCCGACGACACCTCCCAGCCGACTCACACATCCAACTGGAGCTCGACCATACATCTGTATGGTCGTCAAACACTCAGGATTCTAATGCCAGGGACCTCGACTACTACCCCACAGTCGAGCAGATCTTTCGGGAGTTGTCTCGGCAGACAAGAACCAAAATTCAAATCCCGGAGGCTGCAACACAGGTCGACTTCTCTATAGTCGAACCTCTGACCGACCAGGAGAAGGAAGAAGATTACGAGCTGCACTTGTACATTAGCACCTTTGTGACGGAAGATACTCCAATTGGCACTCCTGGTCGGGTGCACTTAATAGTGAAGCACCCGACCGCACCAGTCGTGGACCCGCCGACCGAGCAACACCAGACACCACCACCAGCACAACAACCAGTACAACAAATAGCTCCCCCGGCTACTCAGACGGTCGACCCGGCTCAGACCCCGACAGGAGAAGTCGAGGAAGACAACCCTGAGTATGCTGTGTCTAAGAGCATTCTCAAGAAATTAGCAAAGGAGATCGCTATTGCCAGAAGGAACGTCAAATTGCAAAAACGTCAGCAAGGCAAAGGTAAGCGCAAGCTTGTCCTTGCTGACTCTACAGACGACGACGACGAACTGGTAGCCTCAGGACTCGATATAGTCGAGGATGCCAGAGAAAGTAAAGTAACTGTTGAAACCCAGTTTCAACGTTTTGTCGAAGCAGGAGCTCCGGAAGGTCGGCCAAAGAAGGCAAAAACAACACCACTGTCCGAAGATGTGGTCGACCTGGTGACGACTCCTCCTCATCCATCTCCGACTAAAATAGTCGAAGAGCAAGCACCAGTGCAGCAGGCCGACCTATCCCCTGAAGACATTGCAAGAGTCATCCCTGAGGCACTCAGAGCCAGGGCAAGCTCAGACCAGGAGCTTAGAGCTTTCTTTGCAACATTGCCTGCACTATTCAAAACAGTGCAGACAATCAAGACAACAACTCCCCTTAAAGCAAGCGACAAGACATATGCACACCAAACAACTGTCTTTACCAGGGTGCATGACGGTGGTGACATTGCGGGACACGAACAGACCTTCATCGATTACCAAGTCCCACCGGAAGAAGACGTTCTATCCTCCAGCCAAAGTCCCCAACACCATTCTCCATCACCCCCAGGATCAGGATACCCTTCCTCCGCACCATCACCACCACCACCACCATCACCACCACCACCACCATCATCACCACCACCTCCACCCCCGCCTGATTCACAGCCGAGACCACCATCATCCCCACAACCGGAGGTGGATATATCACCTCCCCAAACCGAAAAACCCCCGAACACTGAACCAACCCTTCCAACACACACCCCTTCGACCTCTGACCCACCTTCCACTTCTGCAGGTCCTCCCGACAAACCAACAACGCCAGCAAAGGAGCCAATAGAGCCTCTTCCTAGACCAGATCAGCTAAGGATCAGCTTACGGGATGTAAGCTCGTTGACCGACTCAGAGGTTGGCCAGCTACTCAACACCCTAGCAAAAGAGTCGAAGAGGAGGACGACCCGACTAAGGAAACAGCTAGCGGATAAGGAGACTCAAGAAGTCGAGTTTCTCGACAAATGCAGGTCTCTCGTACAGACTGTTGCTCCAGGACCTGTCGACACTGCTACCGACCGACCGCTGGACAGAGCATATCAGCTGTTTGAAGGCTTGGTGTCGACCATACAGACCCACCTCCACGAGACTAAGGCCGAGCGAAAAGAAGAAACTATCCGACTGCTCCTGACTCAACACACAGCATTCTCGGAGGCTCACAAACTCCTACAAGACCACATGGAGGAATCCATTGTCACTGAGGAAGTACTCCGAGATTGGCCTACTCATTATGGGCAGCTCTATAGTCAGACGAGGCAGACCAGACAAGGCATTCAGGCCTTGGAAAGAAGGAAGTTGACTGAGACAGAACTGAGGCAGGCAGTCGAGGAACAAATAGTGATGGAAAACACTAAGCTGCAGCAGTTGGAACGTGAGGCACACCAGTGGGTTCAGCACGCCCTTCCCAACTTGGAGAAAGTCAACAACATCTGTCCGCAGATGAAGAGACTCCTTGAGACCGCGGAAGAACACAATCAGCTGCTGGGACCCAACATGGAAAATATTGCAGAGATGGCCATGGCAGAGAAAATGTCGGTACTATCAAATCTTACTACTCTTACTATCGACATTCAGAAAGCCTTGCAGACCTGGACAGATTTTCAACATCAGCTTGCCATCACAGCACCAGCAATAGTCGAAGTCTGTGTGCAAAAGAGACCAACTATTCTCCTGCACAGCCCACCTCCGTAGTAGTCTCCCTTTGAACAGACCAACTATTTTTTTCGTACTTCTAATCTAATTTTTTTACCTCCCTTTTTCTTCGGGACGAAGAAATATTTTGTTTGTGGGGGAGATGTAGAAGGAGCAAGTCGACATAAGTCGACTTGAACGAAGACCGACTTAGTCGATCAGCCGACTAAGTCGAGATACCGACTACGTCGGTCGGCTGAGTAAACATAGTAGTTAGTCTGTTAACTAATAGTCGTGTCGGTTCGGTGAACCGACAGGTAGTTATGATTGTAACTTTTTGTAACCTGTATATTAGGCTGTTGAGCCACTCAAGAACGTAGTTCAGTTCTTGGCTTTGTATGATCTATTGAGAATAATATAATCTGTTCATCTTATCAGTTCTTGTCTCTTGTATCTGTGAATATTCTTTGTATTTTAGTATGTATTATTGGTAACCTTAAGTGATCTGAGAGATTACAACATATATACATGATTTCTAGTTCTTAGACAATTATTAGTTCACCATCTAGGCTATAGTACGAAGTATATTGATCACTCCGGACTATATTTTCTCATTATTATCTTCATTATTCTTATATTCTCCCTCTTCCTCATTTATAGGAGTTAATGCACTCTCATGCATGATTTTACACCTACTTGAGATAATTCCGATAATTTAGGAACCTACCTTGAGTTTACTAGCCTTGATTTCATCACCTGAGTTAGTACGAGCTTCGATGATCACTTAAACTAAACTGAACACCTCTTATGAACCCTCCATCATTATTTATCGTCATATAACTAGATAATAGGACTTATTGGTCCACCTATTGTTAGTTACACTCAGTTAACTGATCTCCTTCGGGAGTTATGACTAACAACTATGTTTAGTGATGTTTTCTATGTTATCTAAGCCTGCCACATGTGTGGAGTTGAAATTCCTCTTTAGGATTATGTATCTCTCCCTTGGATATGTATTATAAATGTAACCTTATTGGTGAATGATAACTAGATGGATTTTACACCAATTGAGTTTTATCTCTTATGTTTATGCTTCATTATTTTCTCTACTTTATTATGCTTATCTTTGTTGTAATTATTGTTAGGCTACATTTGGTTCAAGGTCTTCCTGTGCAAATTGTTCTATGGCATCAAAACTTCCAGGTTTAGTATAGCTCATTTATAATCAATTAACTTCCATATAGATCATTATAGTATATTTTGCGGGTACAAATCAAAAAACAAAAATTGAAAATCGAAGCCAACTTTGAAGAGGTACCACGAGCTATATGGATCATATTAGAAAGTCGACCATATATTTTTTGAAATTATTTATGTCATATGAAATGTTTCTTGTGTGTAATTTCATTTGAGTTTTTGGTTTGAGAGATATGTTCAGTTGAATATGAGAGGTTTGCAATATCTCATGTTCATGTGTACCCTCTATTTTGGCTTGATATTTCTCACTCTACAAGATGATATAGGTTAATTTCCTTATAATATTTGAAATATCTCTTCAATATATCAAATGGGTCTTCAATAGAATTTGATTTCGTTGACTATAGCATAAGTTGTGATTGAATTGGCAACATGGAATCAATCACGTTTTTTGTTATATTTTTAACGTTTAAGTTATATGAATTTAGGATCTTATCTGAGAGAATAACAAGCACAACAATAAAATCATAAGAGACAATGAACACAAATATTTTCTTCGGGGAAACCATAAAGTAGAAAACCCTGCAACTTCCTCAGATATAGAATCAACACCAAAAGTAAAACCCAAATACAATAAGATGATCTCCCGATAGCAGTAGTCTCTCTCTCTCTCTCTCTCTCTCTCTCTCTCTCTCTCTCTCTCTCTCTCTCTCTCTCTTGTCCCAGATTCTTCTTTCTCTCTCAGTTATGTGCTACAACTGAGTGTGAGTGAATGTGTGTTAAAGAGAGAGGCTCCCTCTCTATTTATACTAATTCTTGACTTGATAATAACTCACTAGGGCCAACTTCTCTAGGAGAGTCTAATAACCCTAGGGCCCCACAACTACGGGGACTTTAACCCTTGAACAATAACGAGGGTTATACTCTATGACTTTACATGACTTTTTTACGTTATTGAATCTCTTGATAGCAACATCGGGGCATGACATGAATCAATTACATTTCAGATACATCCCGATATAAACATCGGGGTACAATACATAAGATATACAAGTGAATATATTCTGAACTTACAAATACATCAACACTCCCTCTTAACTAGGAAGGTATTCTCTCAACAAAATTTATTATCACACGTCTTCATCATTGTATCATCCGGACTATCACCAATTCATCTTCATCAAGTCTGATTCATCATTGGATCTGGATCATCACTGGATCATCATCAAGTCTAGATCATCACTTGATTTGGAGTATCACTGGATCATCATCAAGTCTGGATCATCACTTGATATGGAGCATCACTAGATCATTATTAAGACTGGATCATCACTTGATTTGGAGCATCACTGGATCATCATCAATTCTAGTTCATCATTGGATATGGAGCATTAATGGACCATCACTTGATTTGGATCATCACTGTTGGATCATCACTGGGTCATCATCACTGGTGCTATCTCAATTCTACTCATCACATGAAGTTCTACAAAGCCATCCCTTTTTCATGTTGGTTGTAGGCCTAGCCTTCATGTAGTTCTTCATCATCTTCAGCACTTATATCTGACCATGGAATGAACCATGTCAGAAAGGCCCATCCACCACTTACATCTAACCATGGGAAGAACACATCCAAGAACCATATCAAAAAGGCACGCCCAACACTCACATATGACCATGGGAGGAACACATCCAAAACCCATGTCAAAAAGGCCCAACACTTACATCTGACCTCATCTTTTCAAAAAGGATATGCACTTTCATCCGACCTCATCTTGTCAGAAAGGATCTGCACTTACTACCAACCTCATCTTGTCAGAAAGGCTCTACACTTACATCTGACCTCATCTTGTTAGAAAGGATCTGCAATTACATCTGATCATATGGGAGCACATCCCGTAATCACATCAGAATGGCTCTGCACTTATATCTTATCATGTGGGAACACATCCATTAATCACATCAGAATGGATCTACACTTATATCTTATCATGTGGGAACACATCTGTTAATCACATCAAAATGGCTCTGCATTGATCATGTGGGAACACATCCCACAATCATATCAAAATATCTTTGCACTTACATCTAATCATGTGGGAACACATCCCTTACATCCGTTAATCACATCAGAATGGCTCTGCACTGATCATTGAGCCGAGAGGCTCTCTACAGCCCAGTATGGGGGAGATCTTGTAACGTTACGTAACGGGGGAGATCTTGTAACGTTACGTAACGTTATTTTTATTAATAAAAAAATATATTTTTTAATTATAAAACAAAATAAATGTCGGCCAGAAAAACAACCTAATATGGGGGAGATGTTGTAATCTTCCTACCTAACAAAACAATAAAAAAAGTAAAAAATAACAAAACAATAAAAAAATTAAAAATTTAATTATCCCCCAAAAAATGTGGATCATAAAAAAAACACAATATGGGGGAGATGTTATAATGTTCCTACATAACAAAATAATAAAAAAATAAAAATTGAATTATTTGCAAAAAAGTGTTGGCCTTTTAAACAACCCATGGTTTTATTGTATATGGTTTAGGAGGACCGTGCATATGGTTTTAAAACCATGTGCAATGCCTCCTAAAAAAACCCATGGTTTTATCGTACATGGTTTAGGAGGGCCTTGCAAATAGTTTTAAGACCATGTGCAAGGCCTCCTAAACAACCCATGGTTTTAGGAGGGCCTTGCAAATAGTTTTAAGACCATGTGCAAGGCCTCCTAAACAACCCATGGTTTTAGGAGGGCCTTGCATATGGTTGTAAAACCATTTATGAGGATATGTTGTAATGTTCGTTCATAACAAAATAAAAAATAATATTAAATATTATATGTTGGCCATAAATAATATTAAATATTAATAATAAATATATTATATGTTGACCTTAAATAAAAAGATGTGTCTTTTGGTTTGAATCAAATCAATGGTATATATAGGACACACCAAAGTTGATAGCTCATTGAGTGTAATACTTAAGAAGAGGTTTGCACCTAGAGAGATTTGATCCCTCTCGGCTCTTGATAGAGCCTAGGATTTGGATCTACGCTGGTGTGGGAACACATCCCACAATCATATCAAAATATCTTTGCACTTACATCTGATCATGTGGGAACACATCCATTAATCACATCAGAATGGCTTTGCACTAATCATGTGGGCACACATCCCACAATCACATCAGAATATCTCTACACTGATCATGTGGTAACACAACCCACAATCACATCAGAAAATCTATGCACTTACATCTGATCATGTGAAGCTCATCCTTCCACCATGTCAAAAAGGATAATAGACACATCAATCCCCTTTGGAGGGAACCTCAATCTGGAGAAGCCAATCTTCTCTCTCAAGTACTCAAACTTCACTCTGTCAAATGGTTTGCTCAGCACATAATCTATCTCCTTGTCCATCACAACATATTGGAGCTTGACTGCTCCACTCTGCACCATATCCCTGATATAGTGATATTTGATCTCAATATGGTTTGACTTGTCATGGAACACTATGTTCTTTGATAGCTTCACACAACTCTGGTTGTCGTAATATATACAAGTAGCATCCATCTAGAGATCAAATAAATCAGATAGTAGCTTTCTCATCCACACTGCCTCACAACTAGCCGAACAAGCTGCAACATTGCTTCCTTCTAAACTAGGACATCACACCTGATCCCATACTAAAGCAACATCTAGAAGTGATTTTCCTATCAATAGAACTTCCTTCCCAATCCGAATCCAAATAACCTTCCAGGTTAATCTTCCAGTTTGCCTCATATTTGAGCCCATAATCAAATATACCCTTCAGGTACCTCAGAATATGCTTTGCAGCAATCAAGTGAACATGTCTCAAATCCTTCAGAAACTAGCTCAATGTGTTCACATCAAAACAAATATCTAGTCTCGTATTCGTCAGGTACATCAAGGACCTAATCATCTGATGATACATTGTAGTCTTGACCGATTCTGATGAAGCATCAATCAGTAGCTTTAGGTTCGATGCCATAGGTGTGGTCATGTCCTTGCATTGCATCATCCTGAACCTCTTCACGATCTCTACTGCATGTTTCCCTTGTCCCAAGGAAATTCCATCTACATTCTACCACACCTCCATGCCTAGAAAGTAGTGCATGATACCCAAGTCCTTCATTTTGAACTCGGTAGCAAGCTTACTCTTTGTATCAGCAATCAGCCCATCCTCACCTGTCACGAACATATCATCTACATACAGTAGGAGTATCATTGGGTTCCCTTCTTCAACCTTGTAGTAAAGGTTGGAATCTGCTTTACTCTTGGTAAAGCCCGAACTGGATAGGAAGCTGTCAATTCTATCGTACCATGTCCTGGGTTCTTGTTTCAAACCGTACAGGGATTTCTTTAACTTACACACATGAGTCTCTCTATCATTTGTCTCAAAACTAAGTAGATACTCCACATATACTTCCTCTTCTACTACACCATTCAAGAAAGTTGTCTTGACATCCATTTGGTGTACTTTCCACTTCATTACTACAGCTAAAGCAAGTACTTATCTAATGGAAGTATATCTGGCTATAGGTGCAAAGGTTTCTTCATAATCTATTCCTTCTTTCTGCAAGAAACCACGAGCCACAAATATTTCTTTATATTTATCTATGCTACCATCTGCAGCATTCTTCATCTTATAGATCCATTTGGAAGTCACAACAGACTTGCCCTCTATTCTTGGGACAACATCCAAAACATCATTCTTCATTATCGATTAATACTCTTCGATCATACCATCCTTCCATTCTTTATTTTATGCTTCTTCTTCATAGTTGGAAGGTTTGTTATCAATGAAGTCACATAATAGGGCTACATAACCACAGAAAGACCTATTTCTTTTCCTCTTTCTGTGTATCTCTTCTGGAGCCCCATATCTTTTTGCACCTTGGATAGCCTCTCGTACCCAAGCAGGTTTCCTCTTGTGAGGATTCTTCTCCTAAGGTGGATCTATAGGTTCTTGAGGTTCTTCTATTTCTCAATCTTCTTTTGGAATTTCTTTGTTCATGGTTGTGTCTTGAATTCTGGGTACTTCCGTTTCTTCAAATTATTTAGTAGGTCTTTTTTTGGATTTGCTGTAAGCTGATTCTTCATCAAATGTTGCGTCCCTATTGATGTCGATCTTCTTGAATCCTAAGAAGTATATTGTGTAAGCCTTCAAGATTTCAGAGTATCCCACAAATATACCCTTCCTTCCTGAAGGATCTAACTTTGTCTTCTTTTCTTTCTGAATGTGTATGTACATTGGAGAGCCAAATATTCTGAGATAACAGACTTCTAGTTTCTTGATGAAAAACACTTCTTCATGTTTCTTGTTCTTGAGTACTCTATGTGGAGTACAATTTTGTACATACATAGTTGTTCTAGAGGCATCTTCCCATAGATGCATGGGTAGTTCTTGATCATGAAGCATTTCCCTTGCAGCTTCCATGACCATTCTATTCTTCCTTTCTGCAACCCCATTTTTGTGTATTATATGGAGTGGTAAACTCCCTCTTAATCCTTGAATCTTTGCATAATTCCTTGAATTCGTTTGATGTGAATTCTTCACCATTGTCTGATCGAAAAATATTAATATTCTTCTCTATGTAGTTTTCAATCAAGGCTTTGAATTCCTTGAACTTGTTGAATAATTCATCTTTGTTCTTCATCAGGTATATCCATGTCTTCCTAGAAAAATCATCAATAAAAGAAACATAGTATACATACCCGCTTAATGAATAGGATGACATCGGACCACATACATTTGAGTGAATGATTTCCAAGATTCCTTTAGCCTTACTTTCGCTACATGGAAATGTCTTCTTTGTGTTCTTTCCTTTTGCACATCCCTTGCATACTCCTTCATGTTTTGCTTGTATTTCTGGAATACCTTCAACAACTTTGATTACAAGTGGTAGTGCCCTATAGTGCACCGAGTCATGAACCAAGGATTGTTTTGGTTGGCCCTTTAATCTATATATTCCTACCTCTTGTTCTCCAATTACTACTGCATCGTCAATAGTCTTTCCTTTTGGCCACATGATGACTTGGCCATCTATAAATGGAAATCTTATGCCTTTTGCATCTAATGTAGAGATGGAGAGAAGGTTTTTCTTTAGTCCTGGTACAAATGGGACATCCTTCATTTTCATAGACTTTCCAGAGTCAAATTTGTAGGAGTATTCTCCACTTCCTTTTATTGGATACTGGTAGTCATCCCCAAGTTTCATGTAGTATGGTGATTCATGTTATGATAATTTCACAAATGATTCTTTGAATTCTGTCATGTGTTTGGAATCCCCACTGTCCCAATGTTTTCTGTGAGAGCAGAAATCAAAACATATTCTTCATTACTTTAAGAATCATCACTGTCTTGTTTGATTCTCTTCTTGGAAGGCTCATCATCTTCTTTAGCATAAGCATGATGTATTTTCTTGTTTCCCTTCCTCTTGTGAGATCTATCTTTGTTTCTAGGATAATATCTTGCAAGGTGTCATCTTTCATCACATGTATTGCAAATGTACTTAGACAAATATTTGTTAGACTTTATATTGTTTTTCTTCTAGCAAGAGTGCTTACCTTATGATGGTATGTTATGCTTTTCTTGGATTGTACTGTGACAGCTTGATATTCACTTTCCATATTTTCTTCTCATGCTAATATTCGAGCTTCTTCTTGTGATAATTCCTCCCACAGTATACTAAACTTGACTAGCTTTTTTTTGTCACAGATCCCTTGAATGAAAGAGTCCCATGCCATAGGGAGACCATTCAAGGTGGTCATCACAATTTCTGCATTCTCTACTTATTCATCTACAACTTCAAGTTGTTCCTTGATCTGAGAGACTATTGTAAAGTAATACTAGATGGTCTCTGCATTCTGGATCTTTACATTGTTCAATTGGTTTCTTACAGTCATCTTCTGGTTTATGCTATTCCCTTCAAATAACTTAGTCAAGGAATCAAACATCTCTTTAGGTGTCTTTAGGGAGGACAAATATGGTATGAGGTGATCCTTGATTGAATTGGCAATAATCCTCTTAGCCATGACAAATTTATTCTTGTGTAAGGCCTTAGCCTCATCTCCCTCTGGAATTGGAACCTCTTCATTGATGTAAGAGTCCAACTCATTTTCTTCTAGGACAAGGGAGATGTTATACTTCTAAGCTCGGAAGTTATCATCTCGCTCAATATTTTCATCAATCTTGGTATGATGAGACATCTTAATAGAGAACCTCAAATGGAAATGAAAAAGATTTAGATCTTACCAGGTTGAGATGACGGAACTATATCTAGAGCTGAATTTCTATAGACCTGGTTTTCTGGTTCAGGAGCATATTAGGGTTTGACTTTCCCAAAGTTCTACCCAACCAAAAACTTTTATCTTGATCTCTAAACTTTGATTTTGGGGAGGAGATCAACCCAATCCTAGGCTCACTCAAAAATTCCACTTCTATGGAAATCCCTAATTTCCTATAGTAGTGTCGAGTCAAAAACTGAAAATGCTCAGAATTAGATTCTGCTTTGATAGAAAGATGCACCATAGAGAGGAGAGTCATCCTAGCCTCCTTTTGTTGAAAATATGTGGAGAGAGATCCAAAAAGTAAGAATCCCTAGCTTCAACAGTTGTATGGTGTCTTCTTCTTACATTAGCTCTGATACCATGTTAGATTTTTAACATTTAAGCTATATCATCTTAGGATCTTATTTGAGAGAATAACAAGCACAACAATCAATCACAAGAGACAATGAACACAAAGATTTTCCTCTGGGAAACCATAAAGGAGAAAACCCCACAACATCCTCAGAGATATAATCAACACCAAAATTAAAACCCAAAGAAAGTAAGATGATCTCTTGACAATAGTAGTCTCTCTCTCTGTTGTCCTAGCATCTTCTTTCTCTCTCAGTTATGTGCTACAACTGAGTGTGAGTGAATGTGTGTTAAATAGAGAGGCTCCCTCTCTATTTATACTAATTCTCGACTTGACAATAACTCACTAGGGTCGAATTCTCTAGGAGAGTCTAATAATCCTAGGGCCCCACAACTATGGGGACTTTAACCTTTGAACAATAAGGATGGTTACACTCTATGACTTTACATGAATTTTTTACATTATTGAATCTCCCGATATGAACATCGGGGCATGACATGACTCAATTACATTACAGATACATCCCGATATAAACATCGGGTACATTACATAAGATATACAAGTAAATACATTTTGAAGTTACAAACACATCAACATTTTTGAGTTTTTGTTTAAGATTATATACATGATTTGATTTACATGTTCTTGAATTTGAAGTTATTCCTAATTTTGAAGAGAAATATGGTGGAAATATCAAAACAGTTTCGAATTATTGAAATTATCCTTGTAGTGACTCCTTCTTCCTCTATTTCTTATGAAGCTGATATACATGAAGAAGACATTCAGACTTCTCTTGTTGATGAAGAACTGAGAAATATGGTAGAAATATCAACATATTTCGGAATTATTAAATGTCTCCTTGTAGTGACCCATTCTTCCTATGTTGCTTTCCGTGCAGCTTATATACATGAAGAAGACATCTGGACTTCTCTTGTTGATGAAGACATGATGTATCTCCATCTCCCTATGTTCTCAAATCATTCTTCTGATTTATATATTGAAGATATAAGTAATTTTTTCTTGATCATATGCATAATTCACTAAATGATGGACCACTATTTGATCAAATGGATGTTTTGGAGGCTAGATCAAAGTTTGTAGTTGGTTGCACCCTCACTCTCATTGTAGATTTCCTTCATATGTATTCCTATATGTTTATTGGCTTAGTTCATTCAATATTTACTAAATATGGAGGACAAAAATATTCTCCTGGAGTTTATTATATTTTATTTTTATTACATCTTCGTTCAAATTTCATGGCTCTAGCATCTCAAGTCTCATTTGGACCTGAAGTCAAGAAGTTAAACTCTAGTGAGAACCTTCATTTGCATGCAGACGATTCAGAGATCTAGCACATGATCCAGAAATTAGAGTGGGAACATCTTATTCCCAAGAAGAAGATAGCTCCATACATATAATCAAGTTCACATGTACTTGTATTTGGAGCAATTTATATTTGGTGTATCTCATGTCCATTCTTTAGGAAGGATTTTCTCCATGTGGGTTTTCCTTTTTCCTCTGTTTACATGGATGAATCATGTAAAGGGTGACCTTATCCTTTGTTGTTGGGACCTAATATTTATTTTCTCTCACATAATTTAGAATTAAGGGGAGGTTCAAATATTTAACCCATCTAGACATTAGACTTAATCATTTATTTGATTTTCTAGTGCTTAGAGTATAATCAGTTGGACACCTAGTGTATAGTCCTAAGTATCCTGGTCACTCCAGACTATTATTGTCCTATCCTCATTATCCTCATATGCGTCATCTTCCTTGTTTATAGTAGTTAATGCACTCTCATGCATGATTTCAGAATCACTTGAGGCAACTCCTCTATTTTAGGATCCTACCTTCAGTTAACTACCCTTGATTTCATCACCTGAGTTAGTACGATTATTGATTAGCACTAAAACTTAGTTGAACGCCTCTTATGCAACCTACATCAATATTTATCATCGGTGAACTAGATAATACGTCTTCTTAGTCGACCTACTATTACTTACATTTAGTTAACTAATATTCTTCAGGAGTTATGACTTGAAACTATGTCTAGTGATGTTTTCTATGTTATCTAAGTCTGCCACATGTGTGGAGTTCAACTGCCTCTTTATGCTCACAAATATATCCCTTGGAGACATATTATAAATGTAAACTTATTGGTGGATAGTAATCAGACGGAGTTTATATGAATTGAGTTTTCTCTCTTATGTTTCTACTTCATTATTTTTTCTCCATTATTATGTTTATCTATGTTGTAATTCTTGTGAGGTTACATTTGATTCAAGGCCTTCCCTACAAACTATTATAGTGTGGAACGTTCGGTTGGGACATACATACATACATATATATATGATGAGGGGGCATGATGGAGCTCTACGATGGTGCAATAGGTTACGAAGGAGGGAGGAACAAGGAACATGTGGCGGCCGAAGGTTTATTCTCTTGTTAAGTTTTTTAAATGAGAGTGCAAATATTCACTGAAGAAAGAACTCGTCACAAGTGTAGGAATATATTAAACCCACTCACAACTTAGGATAAAATAATTAATCATTATTTGATTAATTATTCATCCACTAGCTTAATTACTTGGCATCCACTTGCACCTTAAAGTCAATACATGCCATCTATATCATAGGAATGATTTATTTCCAATTTTGGGTTGATCTTGACCACCTTTTGACCATCCATAATTAGTATATAGGACTTTACAGCAGATTTTGCTTTATTCAACTAGGAAACTAGCAGCTTTTGTTTCCAACCCATCCTCCATTAGTTTTTCTCCATTTTCTAGGATTAGCATGTTATTTCCATATCCTTGACAACTCACTCATGCTTTTTCCAACNTTATTTTTCCTGTGTATGCTTGTGAGAATTCTTAGTAGCAAGATCTATTTCCTATGCTTCTTCTTAGAATCATTTCACATAGCATTGATCTATTATTTCTACAACAAGAGGGAAATTATGGAGCAATTAATCTCACCATAGGAAACATGTACCTCGACGAGGTGGATAAAAATAAGTTGATTTTTGAAGATCGTGTATCTTGTTATCTTGTACGCTTGTGAAGGTTGGGGTTGCAGTGCATATTTAGAGAATCTTGGAGAAATATTGAAGAAATTGAAAAATATCTTTATAACTTACAACCTAAAAATAAAAAAGTGATAAACTCAATCCTATTCTCCTAATATAAGTGGCACTTCCCCAATTGAGAGCATCTCTATGACTAGGTAGCTAATGTACATATACATGATAAATAACATGGGAGACCAATGACACCATAAAATTTCTTTAAAATTAAGTCAAAACCATGTGTGGCTCTATAGACGCCAGTATAAAGAGGCCACGACTTTATTAAATCATTGATGGATTGACAAAAATTCCACTCTCCAAAATATCAATAACATTACAAATATTATTACATCTAATTTTAAAGAGAATTTATAAGACAATAGGTTACAAAAAAATTAAGGTATTATAAGGAGTTCATTAACCCTAATCTACAAGATCAAATGTATCTCTCCATCTTAGCTAGATCAAAGAAGAAAAATAATATAGGTAGGAACAAAACAAACTTGCATGGGCTTCGTAGTTAAATAGAGCACTGAAAAATTCCTAAAACACAATGGGTGGAATGCATTTCTCATCTCTGTGAGACTATGAGCATTGAGGATGAAAGAAAATTCTTATTAGATTCTCCCTCGTACACTGACACTAGATTGTAGTTAGATTATATTCACAACTATACATACCTTCCTAAGCTTCTATGTAAAAACTATGATAACATAGGAATTCTTCTTTCTAATCTTTTTGAGCATAATAATAATATTTTAAAACAAAACAAATATTTTTTTTGTTTCCTCTTAAGGCCTAATATACCAAAGCTGGTCGGAGTGGATGTTGACTTCTTTCATCATAGTGATTAAATATTATGTAACTTCATTGCGTTGATAGATTGAGTTGACCTACACATTTCA
Organism: Pseudotsuga menziesii; assembly: GCA_001517045.1. NCBI lineage: Eukaryota > Viridiplantae > Streptophyta > Pinopsida > Pinales > Pinaceae > Pseudotsuga > Pseudotsuga menziesii. The sequence continues at coordinate 190,477 of LPNX010342124.1, forward strand.
AGCAGAACCTTCACTCGTCACTGGGATCCATATAAGGTGAATCATTTATTCTCATCACAACTTCTATGGATACATATGATGAGCAAAGATTTTGTTATAAATTCTTCACTGAGATGAATCTCTCAAAATAATAAATTTATAGAAGACTTAATCACCATGTTTAACCACTATCGAAACACCAATTGTCAAATTCTTGCATCATCAGCGTGATCAAAAAATATTTGCTAAATTATATTCAATAATTTTTTTTGATGTGGTTCATGACAGCGGAGATTGATGCTCTCTACATCCATGGATAACACCCCAGGGAAGGGAAGGTATTGTTGTTGTGAAGGTGGCACAACAAGAGCATCATATATTTCCATTTAAGGGCTCAAACATGTCACTTACAATGATAAAACCTAGGTGGGGAGAATAATAATCATTCCTCCCAACCACCCAATCTAAATCCAATGAAAAATTATATTCAATAATTATATAGATAGTGATTTATTTTAATTAATAATAATCATCATATAACAAAATTAATTTATGATGATTACTATTAATTATGTGGGATAAATGCCTTATCCAAGAAGTTTTTAGAAGGCATCATTCAAATACGGTCCACCTCATTACGCTTAGGATCATTGCAGAGGAATTCCCTAATAATAAATATGACCTATTTTGTTGATTTGTGGATTTTATAAAAGCTTTTGATATAGTGCTAGAAATAACATATGAAAGAGACTAGAGGAGCTTAACCTTCCTTTTGAGTTGATAGTTGTCGTGATAAGGTTATACGAAAAGGTCAATTTCCAAGTTTAAGAATAAGCAGGGGCAGAAAACATATATAAATTGTAGTATTGGAGTTAAACAAGGATTCTCCGTCTCCCCTACCCTTTTTGGAATTTACATTGATAAGCAAGAAACGTGTTTATAAGAAGAAGGTTGTGCCGATACATTCTTAGTTGGGATAGTTATCATCCTCCTATTTTATGTTGATGATATTGTTCTTATAGCAAGGCGTCCTTTTGATATCGATAAGCAATTAAGAATTACTAGAGATTTTTTCTCTAACATGGGTATGACTCTTAACACCTACAAGACAAAAATCATGAATATAATCAAATAAGTGTATTAGGAAAGGCTGCAAACTGTTTGCAGTAAACATCTAGGATGTAGAAGTTGAGAGAGATAAACACATTGAGGAATTTTCGGTTCTCATATACTTTACAAATGTATTTCCCGAGGAAATATCAAGATTACCACTAAAATGAGACTTGGATTTTTCCATAGAACTAACACGAGGGTGAGTTCCGGCTTCAAAATCCCCATACCACATGAGCGCACCAAAATTGGTGGAACTCAAGTTGCAGTTACAAGAGCTGATTGAGAAGGGTTATATCTGACTTAGTGTGTCCCCTTGGGGAGAACCTATACTTTTCGTAAAGAAGAAGGACGGTACGATGCAAATGTGCATCGATTACTGCCAAATTAACAAGATGACCATCAAGAATTGTTACCCACTCCCTAGGATCGATGACTTGTTCGATCAAGTTGGAGGAGCCAAGATATTTTAAAATATCAACCTACAGTCTGGATACCATCCTGTACGAATCCACAATGAAAATATTCATAAATCGACCTTTCGAATGCGATACAACCACTACAAGTTTGTAGCAATGCCATTTAAGTTGACCAATGGACCCCAAAATTTTATGTGTATGATGAAGAATATCTTCAATAAATACCTGGATAAATTTGTATTAGTCTTTATAGACGACATCCTATTTTAATCTAAGAGTAAAGAGGAACATGAGTAGCATCTTCGCATAGTACTATAGGTGTTACAGGAACACCAACTTTATGCTAAGTTTAGTAAATTTGATTTTTACAAACCACAGATACAGTACCTAGGTCTCATCATCTGCAAGAAGGGGATAGCAGTTGACATGCAAAAGATTAAAGCCATACAGTATTGGCCTACCCCTACCTGTGTCATTGAAATTAGGTAATTTTTGGGATTAGCGAGTTACTACTAAAATTTCATTCAAAACTTTTCAAGGTTTGTGTGTCCCATGACCACCTTACAAAAGAAGGAAAACAATTTCTTATCGATGACCAAGTAAGAGGAAAGTTTTCACAAGCTTAAATAGCTTTGACTAGTGCATTGATACTATGAATTGTAGATCTCGATGGGTATTTTGTTGTTTGCATGGATGTGAGCAAGGACATAATTGTAGGAGTCCTCTTGCATAATGATTGTGTGATCTGTTATGAGCCGTGAAAGTTAAAAGAACACAACAAAACTATCCCACCCACAATCTTGAGTTAGTAGTGATTATACACGCCTTCAAGATGTGGAGCATTAGAGGAAAATTCAACTCAAAATGGCCCTCCTAAAAATAAAAAAAATAATAGTTAAAATAATAAAATAATATTTATTAATTTTGTAGGAAGAAAAGACAAAAACTACTTTTTTGTTTGTATTTTCGACATATATCCCTGTGTTTTTACTCAAATTTTGATCGGGAGAGCTTGTTGGATGTGGAATTTAATTCTGCATTCAACGAGTACCCACTCGGCATACTTTTGATGGACCGTGATACCCCAAAAACATGAAATACCTAAAAGAATGTGATTATGAAATTAATTTCTGCATCCAACAAGCTCTCCTCATCGAAATTTGAGTAAAAACACAGGGAGATATGTCAAAAATACAAACAAAAAAGTTTTTTTTATGATACCTATCCCCAAATTTATATTAAAAAAGTGTTTAATACCTATTCGGTATTTCCAATTTAAATCAATTTCATTGGCTAACACATGATGACATGGAATTTGAATTAGAATTAAAAGGACCATTTTGAGTTGAAATTTCCTCTAATGGCACTACCTCATGGGGAAGAAAAATCTTCTAAAGATAGACAGCATGAGTCTGAAGTATTTATTTGATTAGTAGGATCTAAATGCGAGGCATGCCATATGGTTGTCTTTCCTTAGCGAGTACCATTTCAAGTTAAAGCATATAAAGGGAAAGGAAAATAAAATTGTCGATGCTTTAAATCGTCAAGCTCATATGTAATATGAGGTGACTTTAAGTCAATCCAACTTGAATTTACATGAGAGGATCATAACGGCCAATAGAGTTGATGGTTGCTATGTTGAAACCCTCAAGAAGGTCCAAGAGGATAGGTTGTTTCAACAACAAAAATAGTATAAGGTAGAAGAGACCGGACTATTATGATCCAAAGAAAATATTGTAAATTTCGAAAGGAGGGGACACATTAGAGGAATTTTGGGGTCTAAAATGGGCCTCCTAAGGAAAATAATAAAATAATAGCTAAAATAATAAAATAATAGTTAAAATAATAAAATAATAAAGATTAATTTTGGAGGAAGAAAGAAAAAAACTACATTTTTTGTTCGTATTTTCGGCATATCTCATTGTGTTTTTACTCAAATTTCAATGGAGAGAGCTCGTTGGATGTGGAATTTGATTCTGCATCCAATGAGTACCCACACTGTATAATTTTGATGGACCCTGCTACCCCAAAAACAAGAAATACCTGAAAAAATGTGATGATGACATCATACTTTTGACGGACCCTGCTACCCCAGAAATAAGAAATACCTGAAAAAATGTGATGATGACATCATCATCACATTTTTTCAGGTATTTCTTGTTTTTGGGGTAGCGGGGTCTGTCAAAAGTATGCAGTGTGGGTACTCGTTGGATGCGAAATCAAATTCCGCATCCAACGAGCTCTCTCAATCGAAATTTGAGTAAAAACACAGTGAGATATGCCGAAAATACGAACAAAAAAGTAGTTTTTTTTAATGACAAATATGTCAATTCAACCATTATGGTTGACTTATTTTATTGAAATTCTATTGGTTCTTGAATTCCAACTCACAAAAACTTATTTTGGCACATTTTCTTATAAGGCCCATTTTAGACCCCAAATTTCCTCTAATGTCATGTCTAGCATTTTCATAGAATTTCATTGAAACCCCTACTTGGGACATTCGATATATGAAAAGATGATATCTGCAGTAAATAAACACTTTTTTCTACCCTAAATTAAATTCCTACATAGCGTTGTTTATTGCAAAATTTAAAGAATGTCAACTAGTCAAAGTTGAGCACCAACATCCTTCAGGATTGTTGCAACCATTACCCATTCTAGAATGGAAGTGGGAGGTCATTAGTATGAATTTTATTATGGGTCTACCAAAGAGTAAGAAAAAAATGATTATATCTTTGTAGTGGTTTAGAAGTTATCAAAAGAGGCACACTTCATCCCAGTAAAGTCAACCTGCAAGGCAGTTCATATTGTCGACATCTTCCTAAAGGAGATATTCAGCTTGCATGGGATACCTAAGGAAATAATATTAGATCAAGACATAAATTTTACTGTAAAATTTTGGAGATCCTTATTCTTCGGATTAGAGACTTAGTTAAAATTTAGTACTTCTTACCACCCGCAGACAGATGAGTAGACAAAATGGGTAAACTGGATTTTGGAAGATAAGCTTAGGATGTATGTTATGAACAACCCCACCAAGTGGGAGGATTATCTGCATCTTGCAGAATTTTCCTATAACAATAGATTCCAAACCTCCACTAAGATGATTCCCTTTGAGGTACTCTATAGTTAGAAGTGTAGAACATCGGTTACTTGGGATAGCCCAGTGGACCAGCTCATGTTAGGGCTCAATTTACTAAAATAGTTGGAACAATTGGTCACCAAAGTCCAACATAAACTTAAAGAAGCGCTAGACGACCAGAAGAGTTACGCAGATAAGATAAGGAAATATAACGATTATCAAATCGACGAACATGTTTACTTAAAAGTAAGAAAAAAGAGAAGCTCATTAAGCTTGGGAAGGTGCAGAAAGTTAGCACCAAGATTTTGCGAACCCTTGGAGATACTGGCTAAGAGAGGGCTAGTGGCTTATGAATTAGCCTTACCTGCTCATATAAAAGTTCATAATATTTTCCACACATCCTTATTAAAGAAATATGTATATGATACTAAACATGTTATTGATTGGTCCTTGTTACAGGTGGAACCTAAAGGGGAGTTCATACCCAAACCCCTTCATATTATGGAAAAGAGAGAAGTGCATCTCAAGATGTGCACCATAGTCCAATTGAAAGTGCAATAGAATCACTTTGAATTCGAAGATTCTACTTGGGAGAATGAAGCCACCATGAGAGAGGCTTACCCCACCTTATTTCATGATTTCATTCCTAGTCCCTAGAACACCAGCGATGGTGTTGTTCTAAGCGGGGAGGGATGTAATATCTTGAATTTTGACCTAACACTAATGGGCATAAGTCCCATTGCATATGATGATACTTTGATATTTATATTTTGTATATTGGGCGTAAAAATCCACTACAGATGAGTATGATGATTTGTTAGATATATTGGGTGTAATCCAATGCATATGTTTTATTTAGCATGTGTGTGATTGTATGTGTTGGCAGTGGACCCTAAAGCACATGACTAATGAGATTTTGTGTTGAACGTGAGCTCTAGAGCACATGAGTTATGAATTTTTTGTGTTGAGCGCAAGCTGTGGAGCACAAGAGTGTTTTGATGTTTCTGTTGAGAGTGAGCTCTGGAGCACATGAGTTATGAAATTTTTGTGTTGAGCATAATATCTGAAGCACATGAAATATAAGAATTGGAAGAGTTGGTCATAAGCCTTGAATCATTCCAAATTGATGTTGAGCAAAAGTTGTGGAACATCGGATCCTTGGTCATTGTATCCCTAGGTGTATTATACAAATACATCCTAGCATTAGTGTTGAGCGAGAGGCTCTAGAATTTCGCTAAGTGTAACTCTGAGTTTTTAGCGCTGAGTGTGGGCTTTGAATAATTCTAGGAGTTACTAAAAATTAATTGTGTTGAGTGAAAACAACTCTAATAAAACACCAACCTCATCTTACTTATTTTTAAGTTGATTAAATGCAATTTTGAATTTTTATTTCTCATCAAGCATTGAAGAACTACCACAATATACGAGGTAATCCAACATGCAAGGAGGTTTAGAGCTGCCTAACTTAGTTGACCAATCTTACCTGAAGGCATTAATAAAAGAATAATTATAAGCTAATGAATGAAAGTACCATGTGAATGGGATCATTATATATTATACCTAAATTAAATGTTAACAATGATATATGTACATATATAGTTTATATATGTTATGAGTAAAAGAGTAAGCATATGAATTAATTATAAGTAAATAATAGTAACTATAAATAATAAATAAATAACATATGTATTATTATTTACTAAAATAAATAAATAAATATTTAATACCTAAAAGAGTGAAAATAAGAACTAGTGAAAGAGTTCGTAAGTTAAGTTAAATAAATATTAATTTCACATAAATTAAGTAAAAGATTATTTCAAGAAAAAATGATTCTTGATCTAACTGAAATTTAACTTCCATTTCTCCTAAAATATTGTCTATAAATACCCAATCCAAAGAAAGGGTTGGGGATCCCCATTCTATTCTATCTGATCATCATTTTCTTAATAGTTTTGGGAGAGAAAATTCCAAAAGCAAAAAAAAATGGTTCAAAACATGAATTCCAAATAGGAGAAGCCTTACCTTTAGGAGCTCTAGACTACTTGCATGTTGGAACTAGCTCAATGGTATCCGAATTGAACCTAGGAATAGTTTCGGGTCATGGTTGGGTGGAACGTGGTAGTTCCCAAGATATTCGGTTGACAAATCTGAGGTCACAATTGTCTATATTCTTATCAATTCTATGTGTTTAAGTGTGCACGGTTCTAGCCATTAATAAACTACAAATTGCAGGTATGAGGTTTTTACCTTTTCTAAGTTCTTACATATTTTATTAAGTAGGGTTTATAATCTTGATTGGAAATATGTACATTGAATGTATGTTTCAGCTAGGTTTTACATTTTTTTATAGAAACTTAGTATGTACTACTTATGTACAAACTCCAGGGATAAATTTTATATTACAGGTTGATTTATTTTCTTATACTTAAACACAACCATTGGTTCATTGATAGGAATTTATAGTTTAAATTCTCTTGGTATTGATCTAAACAAGTTCTACAATGATTTGAATTGTCAAACAAAGTATATATTAGATTTAAACCATGGTTATCAAGATAACTAGCTACTGGATTTTGTTCAAACATTAATGTAAGGTTAAACAAGAGATTTCTTAAATCTAGGTAAAGTAAACCCTAATAGTAATTTTAAACTAAAACATTATTAAAAATTCTACATCAAAACATTTAGATAAACAATTTATGAATTATAAATATACATACTACACAACCAATCCCTGAACTCATTAATATAGAATCTATCTAAAACATTTAGAAATAACTAATAACTACAAACTGAAAGAAATAAACTAACCAGAGATCTAATCTATTACACCATTAAATTCAAAACCTCAACCTTAAATCCAAAACGCTGGAAGATTTCATATTGTGAGTGAAAATGCTTTTGTTTCCACATTTTAAATAACCATGAACATCATATCGTAAAACCAACCAAACATTAAATAAACATTGCAATCCATACTATTGAACCATTATAACATCTGTAAGTATCTTTAACCCAGGGGAGCCATCAAATCCTGTCCACGATTTGTTGCGGGATTTTATACATTTCATTTCATAAATTATACATCAAATCTTTAATCCATCACAGCCATTGAATCCCATGAAGGATTGGTTGTAGGTCATTACTCCATTACATACAAATCAAACGTTAACATCGAATTAAAATAAACCAATTAAATATTTAAAAATATCAAGGAAGACTCATTCCTTATGCATCATGCTAGTGGAATCTCTTTAACTAAACCATCAACTCACATTATAAAACCAAGAAGCATGTTCTTACACCTCTGCTCAAATAAATCAATTGCATCGAGGATCGAATCCTATGAGATGCCCAAATGAAAATATCAAACCATGAGTCTAATCAATTAACATCCCATGATAAAATCCTATAGGCTCCAACCAAAAAAACAAAACATTGTCAATCATACATTATTGGTTTTGCCTCTTAGGATTTTCGAAAAAAGTGTTAAAATAATAAATTGTATAAACAACAACGACAAGAGCTACGCTCTATTCCTTATAAATCAAATGCACCAATCTCGGTCTAAAAACATAAATTACATTTGGCTGTGTATCCATGCTAAGAGCAGATACAAGCTTCATGCTTACGACTGTAAGATAAAACACAACCACATTAATAATAAACACATGCATACATGTATTTACCACAGACTGTCACCATAAGCATAAATTACATAGCCAAAACATCCATGGCTCCATTGCAAGTAATGGACTTGTAAATACAAAGAAACACATCATAGGAATAAACACGGATTCGTTACCCAACAAAGATTCCATTAAGATTTAATAAAACCAAAAACATTGTATTCAAAATTATAAATTTATACACGGAACCAAGCCAAACTGCTAACAATTAAACTTTTATCAACAAAACATTTACATATGGAAAGGCCATGGAAAGGCTACACAGTCAGATCCTTAACTACCAAGAAACTATCAAAACCCCAACCAACAAAACAACACAATAATGCATTTCTCCACTCAAAGCTCGAACCCTCTGCTAAAACACACAGTAGGGTAAATTCCTTTGCAAATTCCAGGGCTTACCCAGATATTTGGTTGCGCAAGAAACCTATGGCACCATCCTCAACCCACGTACAGAATGACACTCTATAACTTGCACAAACAAATGTGAATGCCATCAGAAGTATGCATTCGAAATGATTACCAAACCAACATTTCAATGTATAGACTAATGTTACCACTTACGAGTCAAGGTAGCGAGAAATATTGTTGGTAACACAGCATGAGAAGCATATCTTTCACCAGGAGCACGAGACCACCCTCACCTCCACCGCAACAAAAAAATCAAATGAATCACATACAAACCCTACGCAATGTTTGTGGAATTATGCCCGCGCTTCCCAAGGTGTAATATATTCTCGACCCTATCCACCACTATGGCATAAATCAAAACCCACATTCCTATAGTCTGTATTTAGGTCATATGCACCATAGTTCAACAGACCCCATCGCTTAAACCTTAAACCCTCCATTCCCATGCTACTATAAAGTTTCGATGGCATATAAATTATGCCATAAACATAAACCGATTATACCATATAGTTGAAAGCATATATTACAATGCATCTAAGGTTTCAAAGCTTAGCATATATAGCTTATATAATGAAGTTTATAAACATGCATAAATATAATCTCATAAACCTTATTACCATAGGATTTAGGTATACTTTAGGCCTAGAACTTTAGTCCTCTTTCCACACAGTCATGCACAGGAATAGTGTAGTGTCGATATAGTTTGTTGTAGATGTAGGATGTTTTTGTCGCTATGATCATAGGACAAAGTTCACCGATGAAATAACCTGCATAAGAGAAGTAGGAGCCTGCATTAGTTCATGAAGAACTAATTAAGCCCCTTAGCAATAGAAATCCTTACATTTTCGAGTGGTCCCTCAAGGGATAAAACCCTACAACTCCACCCCTTGACATATAGAGGTAACTCAGCCTCTTATTAAATAAAACCATAAATGAATTTAAAAGCATGTAAAGTAAAAGTAATATGTAACATAAACGTAAGTGTCGACAAATGTCTGTGACTAATAGACAAGAAAAATAAATGTACAAACATGTCAAAGTAATAGAACAACATCAAGTAAAACATCATCATCAGACACGAGAACACACAAAAGAAAACAACTTACGACACTTATGAACACTTTTTCGGTTTCTTCAGACCAGCAGGTAGCCATGGCCATGGAATCTAAGGTGACTTTGAAGAGCTTTGATGAAGAAATGTTCAAGGTCAATGAGGATGTCGCATTCGAATCACAGACAAACAAGTAATTGATCGAGGAGACTAGCACCGCCACCACCATTCCTCTCCTAGCGTGCCTGGAAAGATACTTTCAAAGGTCATCAAATACTGTGAGTACCATGTCAAGGCATCAGAAGCCTGCAGATGAGAAGTCGGCTCTTACCGAGGATAAAATATAGGGTTGCAAATCCATTAGAGTCAATAAGAACACTACGTTTTCCCTTGTTATGGTATTTTAGGGAATTTGATCGTTAGGTATTAGGTCGTTAGGAAAACTTGAAAAAATTCTTGGAAATCTTTTTGAGCACAAGAACAAGATTTTAAAGTAAACCAAGTATTATCCTTCTTAACATCTAGTAGACCAAAGTCGGTCTTAGTTAACATTAGTCATCATCATCATGTTTTATTATTTTAAAAAGTAATATTTTCTCAATTCAAGTTTAGATAGTCATTTAAAAATTATCTCATATTCAAAATAAATACACTACTTAATAAATTGATTCTATACATAAATATTTGGTATTATTTGGATCTCCTAGAGTGATTATAAGTGAGAGTTGAATGGTTGGTTAATTGTAAAAATAAAAGTATAATAAATAAAATTACTTTATAATATCTTTATAGTTATATATTTTTTCCCTTTTTTTAAAATTAGGATAGATGAAGCCTTCCCATGAAGTCAAACTAGACATACCCTTTTGGGCATTTTAATAGGCCCATTTAACTTTTAATATATAAATTAAGGTTTAAATTTACGTAGATTTATTATACTAAAAGCTTAGTACAATTTCCAGCAGATGGTTATTCATTTTTTATTTTACCAAATTTAACCCAATTTTGAATCATGCTGAAAATATCAACCTATTTCAATCTAAATGGTCCAAATTTTAAAATATACATTAATTAAAATCCCAACAAATTCAAAATTCAAAATTTGTTTTTCTTTTTTTCATGTTTATTTTCCAAAAATATAGGTTTGAGTTTAATTTGTTATTTTAAAATTTTATTTTTATTTTTAAGAAAATAATTTGAAATACCAAAGCCCACATTATACGTAGCAATCTGGCCCACAAAGGAGGTATGGCGACCATATTGGGCCCTAAAAGACGCGTATGAATAATAGGTGAGTTGGTAAAAGCAGATAACCGGGGTTAAAGAAAAACGTTAGAAGGATTATGGCATGAGTTATTTGCGCAATTAGCAGCTATATAAATAAATTAATTCCCTCATCTCTCTTTCGTCATATCGATTTTAGATCAATCTAGCAAAGTTCGTTCAGACTTCTCTCGACAATCTCTTCGCTCACACACATAGAAAGTCTTTTTTTCTTTTTTTTCGTTTCTTCAGACCAGCGGGTAGCCATGGCCGTGGAATCCAAGGTGACTTTGAAGAGATGCTCTGATGACGAATTGTTCGAAGTCAATGAGGCTGCGGCATTCGAATCACAGACAATCAAGAAATCGATCGAGGAGAATGGCACCGCCACCGCCATTCCTCTCCCTAACGTCTCTAGCGAGATACTCGAAGTCAATGAGGCCTCCGCATTCGAATCACAGACAATCAAGAAATCGATCGAGGAGAATGGCACCGCCACCGCCATTCCTCTCCCTAACGTCTCTAGCGAGATACTCGAAGTCAATGAGGCCGCCGCATTCGAATCACAGACAATCAAGAAATCGATCGAGGAGAATGGCACCGCCACCGCCACCGCCATTCCTCTCCCTAACGTCTCTAGCGAGATACTTTCGAAGCTCATCGAATACAGCGAGTACGATAAGTCACCTCTTACCGAGGATGAAATCAAGAACTGGGATCCCCAATTCGTTAACACTCTGTCTTCGCTTCTTATGGTATTCTGCCTTAAACCCTCGTTTGATTCGGAATTTGATTGTTGCGTATTATTTCAGTGAATTTGATCGTCAGGTATTTACGTATTAGTTTCTCTCTTCATTTACGGTTGCGCACCTGGGTTATTTTGGCAACCCGTTGTAGGGTTTCTTGACTGCATTCTAACTTAGAGTCTCTGACGTTTTGGAATTGAAGTTTTGGAACTGTTTCTTATTTAAAAATTTAGGTTTTGGGGAACCCATTTGGCTGTGTTATGAAGCTTTTCAAGCTTTTGGGAACCCGTTTCAATGTATTGTGGAGCATTGTGTCTTCAGTTGATGGGCTCGTGATGGGCTCGTGACTCTTTGATATTCCATGTTAAGCTTAAGGGTTTTGGATGCTTTGTTATTCAGGTTAAGCTTATGGATATTTTTTTGAGCAACCTAATTACAGGTCTTCTTAATTTTAAGTATTTTATTTCCTTTTTTAATGTTTTTGTTGAGTGTTTTTTATGGAGAATTAAAGTTTTCTTAAAGCCGGATTGTTAGAAGTTTTGGTACTTTTATATTGTTTAAGGGTTTTTTTTTTTTTTTTGAATTTAGTGAGGATTCTGTTATTAAAAAGGGATATGATTTATTTTTTAGAAATGCAAATGGAGATGGACTAAAGGAGTTTTACCATTAACCCACTTTGTAAGTTAGGGTAATTTAGCATGTCCTTGAGCATCACATTGACCATAATCATGAGTGCATGTAGATTAGTACCTGGGATAGTCAAGTCTTAAGTTTGATTGTGAGCCCTATCTTTTGACTCATTTGACTTTTAGTATTATTTGAAAATTAATTAATTTATTATTTGGGCTATCTAATTATATGGATTCTTAATGATTTTTGGGATGATCTTCTATATGAATTTTGTTCTAGATGGTTACTTAGGTCATTTTTCATTATATGATGGAGTATCCCTAAAGTGTTGTCTTTGTGTATTGAGCTTTAATATTTGTTATATATATTTGACGGAAAACACTTGAAAGATTTTATATTTTTGGCTTTAGGATTTGCTATAAATATTTTCTATTTTTTGTTTGTAATATAAAATTTGGGCTTTGCTTATATGGATGTTTTTCTTCTAAATATTGTGGATATTTTTTTCATAACTCAATTGTAGTGTTTCCAAATTTTATTTTTAATGGTGATTTAAGTCTCATTTAGATAGATTATCTAAAGTGAAATATTTGTATTGAGCTTCTGAATATATTTGTTGGAAATTAATTAAACCATCTTTTTTTAAATTATGTGTGCATGTTGTTGAAATTTAGGGTTCATTGATGGATATATTTTATGAAGTATGAGTGGAATGTTTTTTGTTCTTTGGATATTTGTTCTTGTTGTTTTCAAAGGTTTTTTGAAGAACTAATTTTTCAATGGAGTTCTTTGGATTCTTATTTTTATGCAATTGGGAGGTTTAATAAATTTATATGCATTTTTCTGAGTGTACTTGGTGTGCATTTTTGGAAACCAAAATCTTAGGTGCTCTAAATTTAGAATATCATGTTATCATGCTCTTTTGGCTAAGAAACCTTTCCTAGGGGTTGTCTCTTAAGAACCTATACTCATAAAGAAATCTAATTTTTTTCTTATTCACTCGTTTGATGGGTTACTAATATCTATCTAATTTATCCTAGCCTCCATCCCCTTCAAGCCTTGTGCTTTTGGGGTGAAGTTATCATAGGAAGATTGGAACCTTTGGGGGAAACCTTCTTCAGTATATCACTCACCCATTAACAATTTTCTATTATTTTTAAATTTTCTATTGTTCTTTAGATATTTGAAATCTTATATAGAGGATTCATTTTCTTGTATTTGAATATTCTAGAATTATTTAAATTAAATAATAATTACTCCAATGCTATGATTTTGACAAAGTAATAGGATAGATATTATGACTATATCACTCTCCCATTAACAATTTTCTATTATTTTTAGATTTTCTATTGTTCTTTAAATATTTGAAATCTTATTTGGAGGATTGATGTTCTTATGCTTCAATATTCTAGAATTACTTAAATTAAATAATAAATACTTCAATGCTATGATTTCAAGTGACAAAGTAACACGATTGATGTTTTGTTGATGATTTTGTTTTCTATAATATTCTTTTGGGTTTTGTTTAGTGATGTTGTTCATACATGTTTTGTTATCAGCGTTATATTTATTGTGTATATTTTATGCATTATTTAGCTTATTAGGATTTTGGTTTTGTGCAGGTTGTAAATGATTTGACCATAAAAAATCTTCAGGATTTGACAAGTAATGCTGTGGCACTTATGAACGAGAGGAGGACCCTAGCAGAAATAAGGGAAATGTTCAACAATAAGAATGATTTTACTCTTGAAGAGGAGGAGGCCATTCTTAAAAGACAATTTTTCTTAAAAGACAATTAGAATTCAAATGATAGGGATGTTAGTGTAGGGTTGTGGAAAAACAACTTATATATATTTTCTGTCTACACTATGGTGTTTTTATTTATTGTAGATTGGAAATTGTTTAGACAACCATAGTCTAGATGTTAGACTCTTTGGATTCACTAACTTATTATAATACTGTGGTTGACTTTGGACATCAAGGACTATGGATTGGTTTAGTTGAAGCATTTAGAGAAACTTTTGTAATGGTATTTTGCTTTTTGAAATTTTGATAAACATTGCAAATACTTCTATTACTGATTATTATTTTTGTTTCTTAGCAAAGTTGTTTATATATGAGGCATGGTTCTTAGAATAAAAGGAATTACAATGTTTGAATTTTGTGCCATTGAGATAACCAAGGTGATAGTATTTTATTTTTTGATGTAGAATGCTATTGATTTTCTCTCAAAAAAACAATAGTGCTAGATTTCATGTCTCTCTTCTATGAAAATAGTTTTGATTCGTCTCTACGATTTAACATAATATTTCAACTATGATTTTCTTTGGGCATGGTAGGATTTACTATGTTATTAAAAAGGTTAGTGTTCTTGCTTGTATTTTTATTTAGTCTTTTATTATTCTTTTATCCCATTGGTATCCTCTAGTTATACATATAACATTGAGAATAGTAGGTTTGATTTCTATTATGATTTTATTATTCCTTGATCTTAGTCATACAATTTCACTATACATAGAGCATTTAGGATATAACATTCCTAAATAGTAGGCATTAATTATGATGAAATGATATATTATTCCTTAATTCTAGTGGTACCCTTCATCTATACATATAGCAATTCTAAATAGTAGACTTGGTTTTACTTTGGTCTTTCCGTATTCCTTAATACGAGTGGTATGCTTCAACTATAGACATATACCTAAATAGCAGACTTAATTTTTTATTGCACCTTTTATTATTCCTTCATCCATAGTATAGTGTTAATTCTTACATAACAATCTTATTTTTATGGATTCATAGATTCCATATTAAAGCATAACACTCTTATTTAGGTAGATTTATAGTGTTAATCTTTAATTTTGAGGGTTATGGTTGTGCTATTAATTCATTGTTTATTAAAATTTGAATTGTAGCCTTAGTTTTTTTTATTATCAAAATTTGAATTGTAGTTGTAGTTGTAACTCTTTGTATACAATTTTTTGGGTATGTGATCATTTTATTTGGTAAATACTTTTATAGAAAATTCTTTTGAATATTTTTAGAGCTTTTTTGGTTGTTGAGTGATTTATTCTTATATATGAGTTTTGTTTTCACTTTTAATTGTGGACAACTTCCACCTTTGACGAAATTTAATATGAAGGGAGAATGGGGTGAATGTCCATCTATGAAAGTTATTTCAGTTGTTAGAAGTCCTTTAGTCCATGGTAATCATTTATGTTAGTTGTGCTTTAACCATTCTCCCATACCCTTTGATTTCAACCACTCATTATCCTCATGCATATTTAAACTATGTAGAGTTATTTTCCTTAGTATTCACTACCATTATTAGATTGTTCATTCCCCATAACTTCGAAAGTGGAAGGAGAATTTAATTTTTTAGGTAAAGTAGATGGTCATAAGTGAGCATAGAGGTTGGGAAATCTAGGAACCTTTACCCATGCAATTTTTCTACTCACATGCTTGAGAATCCATGAATTAACACTACAAGAGGTTCTCAAGCAACATACAATAGGTTGAACTCCTAGTGCACACACTAGTAAACATTGTAAGGGTTGGATTTTTCAATGAAAGCATGGATTACAGAAAGGAAATGTCTTACTTGTGTTCAGTAAGAAAGTTGCAAGGAGTATCATGTCTATAATGGTGTTGAGTTCCTTATATATATTTGTATGAGAATTTCGTTAACAATTGAGAGAAGATTGGGCTATGGGATAAGAGAGAGAATTGTTGAGTCTAAGAATTTCCTTGTTTTCACAGCATCTTACCATATTTTCATATCCTTTTACATGGAATTCTAATCCTCATCTTCTTTCATGTAACCTTATTCTATACTATTTTAATATTTATGTTATATTAGGCTCAATATTTTTCAATGCATTTATTTTACTATTTTAAGTGAATATATGATTAAATGTTACAAAAATGTCCTTCTTTTGCTTATGTTTGAAAGTTGGGCTAGTTTTGGTGATACTTAAAAGAACTAGACTAGTTATTATCTGAGATGAAATTCTTGTAACTATGAAATTCATGAATCAAATTCAAATTTCAATAGTCCACCACAAAATATTTACTTTAGATTCAGGATGACCATTCAAGTATCTTGGATCGAGGAATCGGTTATATATTAGAAAGATTAGTTAGCGAATATCTTGGAGATATATTACGAGTTGATTTTCAATTGTTAGATTTTAACAAGTTGTTGAACCACACCATACATTTGTCAATCTACATTTATTATTTGTTATTTTATTTTTAAATAAAAAATATGTATAATTAAAATTTCCTTCTCCATTTGAAGGATAGGACTTTTGGACAAAATGTCAAACTTATAATAGAGTGAATAACACTTCCTGATCTTTATCTCATTATAGATTGTGATTCTTTTGTTCTTTTGTGATTCATTGGATGTATTTTATGACGCATGAGTGTAATGTTTTTTATTCTTTCGATATTTGTTTTTGTTGTTTTCAAAGTTTTTTTGAACTACTAATTTTCAGATAGTCAATTCTTTGGATTCTTTTTTTATGCAATTACGAGGTTTAATAATTTTATATGCATTTTTCTAAGTGTGCATGGTGTGCATTTTTGGAAACCAAAATATTAGGTCCTCTAAATTTAGAATATCATGCTATCATGTTCTTTTGGCTAAGAAACCTTTCCCAAGGCTTGTCTATTAAGAACATAGACGTATAAAGAAATCTATTTTTTTCTTACTAACTAGTTTGATGGGTTACTATATCTACCTAATTTCTCCTAGACTCTTATCTCCTTAAATCCTTCTTCCTTTGGGGTGAAGTTATCATAGGAAGATTGGAAGCTTTGGGGCATTTTTCTTCAGTATATCAATCACCCATTAACACTTTTCTATTGTTCTTAAAACATTTGAATTCTTATTTGGAGAATTGATTTCCGTATATTTGAATATTCTAGAATTATTTAAATTAAATTAATAATTACTCCATTGCTATGATTTCAACTCACAAAGTAATTGGATTGTTGGTTTCTTGATGATTTTGTTTTCTATAATATTTTTTGGCATAGTTTAGTAATGTTGTTCATATATGTTTTGTTATCCACATCATAGATATTTTTGTATATTTTATGCAATATTTGGCTCATTAATATTTTTTGTTTGCATAGGTTGTAAATGATCTCAACAAAAAAATTATTATTGATTTGACATGTCACGTTGTGGCACATGATCAAGATGAAGACCTCGGAAGAAATAAGGAAAATGTTCAACATTAAGAGTGATTTTACTCTCAAAGAGGAGGAGGCCATTCTTAAAAGACAATTTTTCTTAAAAGACAATTAGAATTCAAATGATAGGGATGTTAGTGTAGGGTTGTGGAAAAACAACTTATATATATTTTCTGTCTACACTATGGTGTTTTTATTTATTGTAGATTGGAAATTGTTTAGACAACCATAGTCTAGATGTTAGACTCTTTGGATTCACTAACTTATTATAATACTGTGGTTGACTTTGGACATCAAGGACTATGGATTGGTTTAGTTGAAGCATTTAGTTGAATAATTTCTAAATATCTTAGACCAACTTTTGCAATGGTATTTGGATTTTTGAAATTTTGAGAAACATTGTAGATACTTCTATTAAGTCTGTTATGTTTTTTTTCAGTGTGATTATTATTTTTGTTTCTTAGAGAAATTGTTTATATACGAGGCATGGTTCTTGGAATAACATGAACTACAATGATTAAATTTTATGGATTGAGATAACAAATGTCATATTTTGTTTTTTGATGTAGAATGCTATTGATTTGTTGTCCAAAAAACCGATACTGCTAGATTTCATGTCTCTCTTCTATGAGTTTTGATTATGTGTAGCATTTGACATAATAATTCAACAATGATTTCCTTTGGGAGTGGTATGCTTTAATATGTGATTAAAAGAGTTAGTGTTCTTGCTTCTTTTTTTATTTGGTCTTTTATTACTCTTTTATCACATTTATGTCCTTCAGTTGTACATATAAATTTCACAATAGTAGGTTTTATTTATATTATGTATTTTATTATTCCTTGGTCCTAGTGGTACCATTTCACTATACATAGAGCATTTAGGATATAACATTCCTAAATAGTAGGCATTAATTATTATGATATCTTGTATTATTCCTTAATTCTAGTGGTACCCTTTAGATATACATATAGCAATCCTTAACAATAGACTTGATTTTGATTAATTCTTTAATTATTCTGTAATCCTAGTGGTATGCTTCAACTATAGAGATATACGTAAATATAGGACTTTATTTTTTATTCAGACTTTTATTATTCCTTGATGCATAGTGTATTCTTAATGCTTCTATAACAAACTTATTTTTATTGATTCATATCTTCAATATTAAAGCATGAAACTATTATTTGGATAGATTTATAGACTCAATCTTTTAATTTTGAGAGATATGGTTGTACTATTAATTCTTTTTTTTCTCAAAATTTGAATTGTAGCCTTAGTTTTTTTTTATTATTAAAATTTGAATTGTCATTGTAGTCTTAACTCTTTTTACATCATTTTCTAGGTATGTGATCATTGTTTTCGGTAAATGATTTTAAGGAACCTTATTTTGGAATTTTTTTAGAGTGTGATTTTTTGGGGGATGTTGAGCGAATCATTCTTATATATCACTTTTTTTTACTTTTAATTCTTGATGGCTTACACCTTTGATGAAATTTAATATGAAGGGTGAATGGGGTGGATGTAAATCTATGAAAGTTATGTGACTTTTCAAAATTCCTTTATTCCATGATGATCATTTGTGCTAGTTGTATTTTAACCATTCTCCCATACCCATTGGGTTCAACCACTCATTATCCTCACATATATTTAAACTATGTAGAATTATTTTTCTTACTAGTTACTACCATTATTAAATTGTTCGTTCCCCATAAATTCGAAAGTGGAAGGATAATTTAATATTTTAGGTAAAGGAGATGGTCATAAGTGAGCATAGAGGTTGGGAAAGCTAGAAACCTTTTCCCATGGAGTTTTTTATTCACATATTCTTGAGAACCCATGAACTAACACTATAATAGGTTCTCAAATAATATAAAATGGGTTGAAATCCTACTGTACGCACTAGTAAACATTGTAAGGGTTGGATCTCCAAGGAAACTATGGATTCATGAAAGGAATGCCTTAGTTGTCTTGTGTGGGGAAGTTGCAAGCACTGTGATGGGTATAATGGTTGTGGGTTCCTAATATAGATTTGTATGAGTATTTGGCTAATACTTGAGAGAATATTGGGTTATGGGATAAGAGAGATCATAGTTGAGTCTAAGAATTTCATTATTTCACATCCTTTCACCAAATTTTCATATCCTTTTACATGGAATTTTAATCCTTCTTTTTTTTAATGTAACCCTATTATACTACATTTTAATATTTATGTTGGATTAGGGTCACTATTTTCCAATACATTTATTTTACTATTTTAAGTGAATTTATGATTAAATGTTAGAAAAATAGCATGTGTTTGAAAGTTGGGTTAGTTTGGTGATAATTACAAGAACTAGACTAGTTATTATATGCCATGAAATTCTTGTAACTATGTAATTCATGGATCAAATTAAAATTTCCTTAGTCAACCATGGAGTATTTCCTTTAGATTTAGGATGACCATTCAAGTATCTTGGATGGAGAAGAATAACTGAGCTCTATAAAAGATTAGTTAGCAAATATCTTGGAGATATATCTTGAGTTGATTTATAGTTTTTATCTTTTAAAGTTCCATATGGCTCAAAATTTCCACGAAATAGTTAAAATTGATGTTTTCGTGGAAAAACAATTTTTTTTTCGGAAATTTTTAAAATTTCCCCGACTTTCATCACAATAGCAATTTTATGCACCTTTCGTTGCTATAGCGACGAAATTTCATTGGAATAGTGATGAAACCATGGAATTCATTGGAATAGTGACGAAAACATGCCATTCGTTGGACTAGCAATGAAAACAGTTCCATTTGTTGGAATAGAAACGAAAACATTCCATTAAGGGAAGGATCTAAAATGGTGTCTTTATGGTTGAAATTTCCTTATCTTACTTTGGAATTCTAGCATGAGAAGGTCTTTGGGGCCATAGGAGACCAAATTAGGAGATACATTATTGTGAATGAAAAATAAAAAAAATTGGATGGGTCTTTGAAAGGTAGCTCATTGGTAGACATGGACCTAGGAAATGGTCTCTTGAATGGACTTGACATTCAGGTATGTGATCCATCATATAAACACACACTAGAGTATATAACTATCCCATTCAAAGGTGCAAAATGTAATATGCATGAACATTTAAAAATATTAACATTAGAGGAAATTTGGGGTCTAAAATGGGCCGGACAAGAAAATGAGCCAACAATAAATTATTGTGAGTTGGAATTCAAGAACCAATAGAACTTCAATAAAATGAGTCAACCATAATGGCTAACTTGACATATTTGTCATTCAAAAAACTACCTTTTGTGTTCATATTTTCAACATATCTCCATGTGTTTTTACTCAAATTTCAATTGGGAGAGCTCATTGGATGCAGAATTAAATTTCACATCCATCAAGTACCCACACTGCATACTTTTGACGGACCCCTCTATCCCAAAAATGAGAAATACCTGGAAAAATAAAAGTGATGATGATGTCATCATTACAATTTTTTAGGTATTTATTTTTTGGGGGGTTGCAAAGTACGTCAAAAGTATGGATTTTGGGTACTCGTTGGATGCGTAATTTAGTTCTTCATCCAATGAGCCCTCATGATCAAAATTTGAGTAAAAACACATGGAGACATGTTGAAAATACAAGCAAGAGTAGTAGTTTTTTTTCTTTCTTCCTCCAAAATTAATACATATTATTTTATTATTTTAACTATTATTTTATTATTTTCCTTAGAAGGCCCATTTTAGACCTCAAATTTCCTTAAATGGGTGCATTTATTGTTTCATATTTCAATATTTAAAAATGTTACTCTTATAATAAGGACCTAATAACTCTAATTGGTGACTTAAGATTTAATAAATAACCATAATCAATCACAATAATCAATGTCCTTCCATAGATGGTGTAAAAGAGGATAGAAACATCGACTCTCAATGTCACTTTCCTAAATATCTTCCTCTACATGATATAAACCTTATTGTGCATATATCGATTTATTTGTGATGGGTATTTCAATGAGTATGCAATCATTGTTACTATATGAAGAAGAGATCATAATCATAAACATCACTATCCAAGAGGACCACCCCATCATAAATAAACTCAAGGCCATAATAGCTATAATATCTTCTTATTTGGTAAAAGAGAACTGTGAAGATCAACATATTGATAAATGCATAAATAGGGCCTAGGATCCCATTAATTCTGTCACTAGTAATTTTAATCTATACCATGGGTTTGAGATCACAAACCTTGAGAAGGGAGAGAATGTAGTAGTACTAGTTCATTTATGTGTAGTAAGTAACATTGAATTTAAGTAGCACTAGTTGTTCGAACCAAACTCTTCTTGATTTGAGCTCAAAGAACTTTTGGAAATAAGGGTATGTTGTGTCCCTAATCAAACCAAAGACTGGAATAATTACAAAATCATTAATATACTTATTGTATATGTTTGAAATTTGGATCTCATAGTCTATTCATGGCTTAATAGTGAATAAAGGTTATTTTGTATACCAAGGCACACTTATAGTGCATGTATTTTCACACTCAAGGATAATTATGCACATATGTTCAACATGGTATTGTCACACTTAATTTTATTTGTGATACAACCATGAAATCCATAATCATTGATGTATGTTGGTTGTGGAGCTTGATCTTATAGATCTAGAGATATTATTCAGTCATGTTTGTAACCCAAGTGTACTATACACTCATTCCTGCTGATTTGGGGCTTGGGGATGTTTGTTCACCAACAGTTTTGCGGACCCATGGTATTGGGTTAGTTGTAGTATTTTCCCATGGTATTTTTTCCCTATAAAAGAAAGCATTGTAACACAGTTGTGAATGGTATTATTGCATTGTAAACAATCTCTGTGATTATGTGTGAGAGAGTGTGAGAGCGTGAAGAGGAAGTGCAGCGGTTTTGCTGCAGGTTGTATCCATTCATCTTTCTGGACTGTAAAAAAAGGACTGGCAATTTCTTTGTGGATGTAGCCCATCATTTTGGTGAACCACGTTATATCTGTGTCTCTTTGTGATATGTTTAATGTGTTTCACATATTGTTTAACGATTTAAATCTATATTTGTTACTGCTCCATGGTCCTATTTTCGAACAATTGGTATGAGAGCCAAAAGGTCTATTTGGCTAGTAAACTTACAGGAAAGAAGAGTTCCTGGTTCGAGTGGGAGCAATGGAAAAAGGAAATTTTAGGGTCGAGAAATTTAATGAACAAAACTATCATTTATGGAAGTTGCAAATGGAGGAATATCTGTACCAAAAGGATCTATACCTGTCATTGGGCAGAAAAGAAAATTAGGCTACGGCTATGAAGGATGAAGAATGGGAGGTTCTTGACATAAAGGAATTGGGAACAATATGGCTGTGCCTAGCTTTGTCGGTGGCTTTCAATATTTCGAAAGAAAAAACAATAGAGGGCATGATGAGTGCATTGGGTAATCTCTATGAAAAACTCTCAACTTCCAACAAGGTATCTTTAATGAAGCATTTATTTGATATCAAGATGTCAGAAGGTGGATCTGTTGCCGATAATTTAAATGATTTTAACACACTTACCAGTCAGTTAAGTTTTGTAAAAGTGAACTTTGATGATGAGGTTAGGGCTCTTATAATTTTGTGTTCATTGCCAGAAAGATGGAATATCTTGGTCATGGATGTAAATAACTCTGTCCCTAGTTAAAACACTCTTAATTTTAATGATGTTGTTGGCATTATTCTTAGTGAGGAAATGCAAAGAAAAAACACAGGTGAGACATTAGGTAATGCGTTGACCATGGAGAGCAGAGGGAGACAAAAGGAGAGAGGAAAGAGCCCAGGTAACCACGAAAAGTCTGGAAAGGGAAGATCCAAGTCTAGAATTGGAAAAATAGAGTGTTGGAAATGTTGTAAGAAAGGAGATCCAAAGAAAAAAGGAGGCAAATAGCAATAGACTACTCAGGAATAGAATATAGCAAGTGATGTGGTACAAGATGATTTGGTTCTTGCATTGGATAATACTATTGATTACTAGGTAGTAGATTCAGGGGCTTCATATCATGCTACACCCCATAGGAAATTCTTTCATGATTATGTTCAAGGTGATTTTGGACATGTTTTATTGGGGGATGATCAACCATGTAAAATTGTTGGAAAGAGTAAGGTACGAATCAAGTTAAATAATGGAAATGACTGGCTACTAAAATATGTATGGCACATTCCTTCTATGAAAAGAAATCTGATCTCAACACGGAAGTTGGGAGATGGCGGTTGTTTGTCTATGTTTGGAGAAATGTGGTGGAATGTTAGTAAATGATCAATTCTAATAGAAAAAGGAGATAAGATAGTTAAGTTATATTTATGCCTTCATAATACTCATTATTCTATCTCTGTAACTTCCACAGAAACAGGTGCGGTGCTATGGAATCATAGGCTTAGCCACATGAGTGAGAAGGGGATGCATATTATCCACTAAAGGAAACAGCTTCCAGATCTGAAGCAGGTAAGTTTGGAATTATATGAGAACTGTGTTTATGGAAAACATAAGAGAGTTAGATTTCTTAGGGATGGGAAAGAAAAGAAGAGTGAAAAGTTAAAGCTCATCCATACATATGTATAGGGACCAGTGAAAGTACAATCTCTTGGTGGATCTCACTATTATGTTACTTTTATTGATGATGCAACTAGAAAAACTTTGGTTTATTGCATTAGATAAAAATATGATGTATTTGATACTTTTAAGAAGTCGAAAGATTTGGCTGAGAATGAGACAGGATAAAGGTTGAAATGTCTCAGATCTAATAATTGAGGTGAGTACTGTAGCAAGGAGTTTGATAGTTACTGTTCACACAATGGGATTCACAGAGAGAAGAAAGTCCTTGGAACACCACAAGAAAATGGTGTGTCAGAAAGGATGAACAGAACGATCATGGAATGTGAAAGGTGTATGATATTTCATGCAGGGTTTCCCTTATGGTTTATGTCGTAAACACTATTTTTTATTTAATAAATTGAGGGCCTTCAAGTGCTTTGGATGGTGGAATTCTGGAGGAGGCAAGGACATGTAAACAGGGAAAACACTCATTTCTGTGAACTTTTGGTTGTGAAGCATTTGTCCATATTAATAAAGATGATAGAACAAAGCTTGAGGCTTGTTAGAATAATCAACCCATAGTTTCCCATATTTTACATTAATTAAATCATTTTT
Source organism: Pseudotsuga menziesii (assembly GCA_001517045.1). Lineage (NCBI taxonomy): Eukaryota > Viridiplantae > Streptophyta > Pinopsida > Pinales > Pinaceae > Pseudotsuga > Pseudotsuga menziesii. The sequence goes on from LPNX010342124.1 coordinate 215,235, forward strand.
GTCTTATTCCTAGAATCCTAGATTCCCTCTCTGTGCTAGTTGACTTCTACATGTTCATAGAAGTCAATACTTGCTAAATTGGGTCATGGAGAGATTTGGAATCATCTTGGAAACATATTTAGCATGTTTTATTTATTGTTGGTTCCTTAAAGCACATATCTTCTTTTTCTAAAAGCTTCCTTTCTTTACATTTTTTTAAGGCATAAAGGAAAATCTAGTCTAGGGGAACTTGCCTTGTTTTTTGACCACATCATCCTCCTTCCTTTTCTCCTTAAAATGTCATGAATGAGTTTTATTTCCACCACATATTATATTTATAAATTTATTTATCTAATTCATGAGGATCTTCATGGATTTGGAAATTCCTTTTTACACCTATGGGGGATTTGACTTGTTTTAGTAAGCCTACTTTTTGACCAATTTGAATAGTGACCTAGTGCTTTCGAATCTACAATGTAATTATATATATTAGTATCCCATTACCTTCATATGGTTGGTTAATTTACACTTATTCAATACAAGATTAATTTATGCTCCAATTTTAGTCTCCTTTTGTGTGAATTTTGCATGTTTGATTAGAAATTTTGTGAGTGTAATTGATCTATCTCTTGGGTTCAATTTCCACATGGTATAAAATCCCTTGTGGATATATTTCTCTCCTTCCAAATTTTTATTACAGGTTTTACATCACTGACTGGGAGCGCATTCTGCTGACTGAAGGGCACAGGAGCTGAGATATGGACCAATCTCAAAGGATCATCTTGACTCCATTAAATTTCTACAAATGGAAAGCTGAGATGGAGATATTTTTGAGAGAGAAATGTATATATAAGGTTACCATGGATACTGAGGTAGAGCCCAATGCAGCTATAGAGAAAATCAAATGGCACAATAGGAGGGATGAGGCCTATGGTCTTTTGTGTCTGAGTATTTCAAGAGACCTCCTCTTTCATCTTGATTCTTTGACATATCCTAATGAGGTGTGGGAGAAGCTTGAGGATATTTTTGGAAATACAAATGAGATGAGAGGACATAAAATTGAGAATGAATTGATCTCCTTGAATACGAGTAGCTTCGAATCATTGCAACTCTATTTTACGAAGTTTAAGGCCCTTGTTTTGCAGTTAAAACAATGTGGGATTGAAAAGAAGGAGGAGAAACTAGTTTTGACCATTCTCTCAAAGCTTGGTCCTGGCTATTCAGTGTTTGTTTCTACCTTCTATTCCACTGAATTGACAACTCGAACCTCGAAGATGCCTAAGCCTGTTGAGTTCATGGAATCCCTCACTCATGAGCAAGATAAATAGGTGATGTTGGGTACCATCAAACTTCCAAAGACCAAGATTTGGTTGCTAGAGGTTTGAAGGTGGATTAAAATAGAAAGAAAAAATATAAAAATCCACCTGAGCAAAAGAGAGACAAGGAAAAGTGTCAAGAGGAGTCCTTGGGCTCCAAGAAGAACCCCCAGAAGAAGAAGAACAAGGGAGAAATGAGCAAGTACATATACTACAGTAAGGGATATCGTCTTGAGAGATCTTGTATGAAAAATAAAATAGACATGTTGACCCAAATCTTGGAGAAAAACAACATCTCCCTTCTTGATTGCTCAATGAAGAGGGAAGGAGGATCAAATTCAGAAGACAAGGAAAGAGTACATGCCTTTGTTGCTGGCACCTCAAGCTCACCTAGTTTCATCATTGATTATGGAGCTTGCATATATATGGTTTCAAAAAAAGAGATATTCTCTTCTCTTGACATGTTGAAAGGTCCACCAATATATTTGGGAGATAAATCTCTGACTGATAGTATGGGAAAGGGTAGGATTGATCTTGACCATGGTAATTTCAATAATGTGTTATATTTTCTAGGTCTTGCCTCTAATCTGTTCTCAGTGTATCATATGACTCACATTGGGTCTCCAAAGAAAGTAATCTTCTTACCCAATGAAGTTGAAATCACTGATATTTCGAATGGTAAAGTCATAGCAAAAGGTGTTGCTGATCACACTTCGAAGGTATATAAGTTTTCCCATTTTCTACCCTACTCCAACCCCTCTGCTCTTCTGATTCATGCTAATGAAGAAAGCAATATTTGGCATGAAATATTTGGCCATATTAACTAAAAGTATATTTCTGATTTGAGTGAAAAATACATGGTCATAGGGTTACCAAAGATCAAGTTTTCTAAGGGAGTCCGTCAAGGTTGTATCCTAGGAAAACACCCAGACCACAAGTATGAGAGAGCTAGTCATGACAGAACCTATGCACCTCTTGAGTTGATCCATAGTGACAATTCTGGTCCATTCCCTCATATGTATATTATTCAAGCCAAATATGCACTCACTTTCATAGATGAATTTTCCAGGTATTGTTGGGTTCACTTCCTAAAGCATATTTCTGAAATTTTTGACCTCTTCAAAGTCTTTAGAGCCTTGGTTGAAAACTAGTTTGGGAGGAAACTCAAGATCCTCAGATCTAACAATGGTGGTGAGTATGTCAAGTCTGAGTTCATCCAGTATTGCAAAGATGTAGGTATCTAGATGTGGCATTCTATCTCTTAGACACCACAACAAAATGGTGTTACTAAGAGAAAGAATAGATAACTGAAGGAGATGGCAACTTGTATGTTGGAGGCTAAAACTTTGCCACCAATGTTTTGGGCTGAAGCTATAAACTATGCATCTTACATCCAGAATAGGGTGCCACATAATTATCTTGATGGTATGACTCCTTTCAAATCTTGGAGTGGGCACAATCTAGATGTGACCCATTTCAGGATTTTTGGCTCAAAGGCTTGGGCTAGAATTCCAACTGAAAAGAGGAAGGATTTGCAACCCCAAATCCAAGAGTTCCTATTTGGTGGGTATTCTAAATATTCAAAAGGTAAGAATCCGATCAACTTGAGCACAAACAAATATTTAATTGAAAGAAGTGTTTAGTTCGAAGAAGAGCCTTTAGCAGCAGTTGAAGTTGGAGAGTCCTCTTCACCACCACAGCCATTGATCAGTGAAGAGACTAATGAGTTTGTTGATTCTTATATGTCTCATAATGATGAATTAATTGTAGATACTAAAACCCCTATAAAACCAAAGCGGGCAGCAAGGACCATTCATGCAACTATGGAATTCGCTGGAAATCCTAATGACACGAACTAGATCTCAACTTGAGAGTGCCCTTTGTGTGAAAGATCCTCTCTTTTATGAGAATTTTTATTTGATGATAGATTCCAATCCAAATACATATGAATATGCAGCACATGATACAAAATGGAAAACAACCATGAAATAATAATTTATCTCGCTCCAGAAGAACAACACATGGGAACTGGTTGATCTTCCCCCAGGAAGAAAGCTAGTGAAGTATAAGTGGGTATTCAAAACTAAGTTTTTTGCTGATGGTTCACCTTTGAAATATAAGGAAATATTGGTATCCAAGGGATACTATCAGGTACATGGTATTGACTACAATGAGACCTTTGCACCAATGGAAAAGATGGACTCCATAAGGCTTTCCCTAGCCATTGCAGCTTCGAAGCAGTGAGAGGTACATCACATGGATGGAAAGTGTGCCTTTATGAATGGATATTTGACTGAATATAATTATATGCAGCAACTGGAAGGTTTTGTATATAATCCATCTTTAGTGTGCAGGTTGAACAAATCATTGTATGGGCTCAAGCAAGCCCCTAGGGCTTGGTATGCCAAGACTGATGGCTTTCTGCTGTCACTGAGTTTTGTTCGATGCAAGTATGATAGTAATGTCTATTTGAAGCTGATTCATGGTTATTTAATGATTATTTTTCTCTATGTGTATGACCTTGTGATTACAGGAAGTTCAAAGAAAGAGATTGCCTCCTTGAAAGATGCAATGAACCATGCCTTTTCTATGACAAATTTGAGATTGTTGAGCCAATTCTTGGGTCTCAAAATTTCTCAATCCCAACATGGAATAAAGGTTCATCAGTCAAAGTATGCTTCAGATTTTCTCATCAAGTTCACCATGAAATATTGAAATTCAAGCAAGACTCCATTCCTTTCGGTAGTTAAGCTTGAAGAAGCAGGTTATTTTCCTATGGTAAATAATACACTATATAGGTAGTTCATTGGGTGTTTCCTTTATCTTACACATACTAAACCTGAATTATCTTATGCATTTAGTGTGGCTTCAAGATACATGGATCACCCTCATGAGATCCATTGGAGAGAATGAATCCAAGAGGATCCTAAACTTTGTTTAGGGAACAAGGACTCATGGGATTTTCTACAAATAAAAATATGAGTTAGAGCTAGTTGGATTTACTGATAGTGATTGGGTAGGTGACAACACAGATCGAAATTATACCTCAAGATATGTGTTCATTCTTGTAGAAGTACCAATCAGTTGGTCAAGTAAGAAGTAGAGTGCCATAACACACTCATCTACAGAGGAATAGTATAGAGGAGTTGTAAATGCAGCTACTCAATGTTTATGGTTGCAAGGGATACTTGGAGAATCTGGTTTCAAATAATATTTTTCAACAGTCATATATTGTGAAAATCAAAGCACCATTCGAATCTCCATTGATAAATTTCAAAGACAAAGAACCAAGCACATTGAGATCCATATGCACTATATCAGGGAGCTTGTGCATGATGGTACCATTGCTCTACTCTACTGCGCATCTTTAGAACAAGTAGTAGACATATTCGCCAAAGTATTATGTGATAAGACCTTCAGTAATCTCAAATCACTACTGGGGATTGTTGATCATGTGTTAAACAATGATTGATGACAAGATTTCCAAATTTTTGTTTTCATGTCCATGTTTAAGGGAGGATTTTCCCACTGGGTTTTTGCCTCTTTCCTTGGTTGTATTTACATGCAGTATCTAAAAGGATGACTAAGCTTTGTTGCTAGTCCTTATAATTTTCTGATATTTACTCATAAATTCAGGCTTAAGGGGGGGTGTTAGAATAATAAACCCATAGTTACCCATATTTGACATTAATTAAATCATTTTTGTCTTATTCCTAGAATCCTAGATTCCCTCTATATGCTAGTTGACTTCTACATGTTCCTAGAAGTCAATACTTGCTAAAATAGGTCATGGAGTGCTTTGGAATCATCCTAGAAACATATTTAGCATGTCTTCTTTATTATTGGTTCCTTAAAGTGCATATCTACTTTTTCTGAAAATTGCCTTACTTTACATCTATTTTAAGGCATAAAGGTAAAGCTAGTCTAGGGGAACTTGCCTTATTTTTTGACCACATCATCTTCCTTCATTTTCTCCATACAAAAGCATGAATGAGTTTTCTTTCCACCACATATTAGATTTCCCACTTGCTTTAGCTAATTCACGAGGATCTTCTTTGATTTGGAAAGTCCTTTTTGCACCTATGGGGTGATTTCACTTGTTTTAGTAATCCTGATTTTTGACCAATTCGAATAGCAACCTAGTGCTTTTGAATATCTCATGTAATTATATATTTGAACATCCTATTACCTCATATGGTTGGATAATGTACACTTATTCAATACAGGATTAAGTTATGCTCCAATTTTAGTCTCCTTTTGTGTGAATTTTGCATGTTTGATTAGCAATTT
>LPNX010342124.1:220877-236164 GCA_001517045.1 Pseudotsuga menziesii
CAAGGATAAAACCAATAAATGTACCTTTATTGGATATGGGTTTGATGATTTTGGCTATCATTTGTGGGATTATGAAAAATGAAAAATCATTAGGAGTAGAGATGTAGTATTCAATGAAAAGGTCATGTACAAAGATCAGTTGCAGGGAAAGAAAGTGGAAAAGGAAAACACAAAGTACATAGTGCTTGACAAAATCAAATAAAATGAAGTTTGAAAGGCACCAAAAAATCAAAAGCAGCAGCAGGAACCTAAAACTCCTGCAACTGTAAGAAAAACTACCAGCTTAAGTAGACCCCCTGAACGATTCTCTCCTTCACAGTATTATTTATTGATGATTGATTCTAGTGAACCAGAATGTTATGGAGAGGCAATGCAGGTAGAAACTAGAAAGAAGTGGGATTAAGGCATGAATGAGGAGATGGACTCATTGGTAAGAAACCAGAATTAGGATTTGGTTCAATTGCCTGTAGAAAAAAGGGCATTGTAGGATAAATGGGTTTATAGGTTGAAGGAAGAAGATGGAGGCAAGAAGAGGTACAAGGCTATACTTTTTGGAAATGGGTTTACACAAAAGAAAGGTATATATTTTCATGAAATATTTTCTCCTATTGTTAAAATGACTTCAATTAGAACTATTTTAAGTCTAGTGGCAGTAGAAGATTTGCATCTTGAACAGTTAGATGTAAAACATTTTTTCTCCATGGGTATTTGGAGGAAGAGATTTATATGCAGTAGCCACAAGGGTATGAGGTCAAAGGAAAAGAGAATTTGGTTTGTAGGTTGAATAAGAGTTTGTATGGCCTGAAGCAAGCTCCAAGGAAGTGGTATTTAAAATTTTATATGTGTATGACATAACAAGGTTATGATAGATGCCATTCTGACCACTGTGTTTATTTCAAGAGGCTAGATAATGGAAGATATATTATCTTGTTATTGTATGTGGATGGCATGCTTGTTGTAGGGTCTAACATGAAGGATATAAATGTGCTCAAAATAAAACTAGATAAATCATTTGCAATGAAGGATTTGGGTGCTGCAAAGAAAATCCTTGGTATGAGAATAACAAGAGACATGAAAAATCACAAATTGATATTGTGTCAAGGTGAGAACCTAGAAAAGGTGTTTCAGAGGTTTAGAATTTAGAATGAAAAACTAGTTAGTACACCTTTAGCAAGCCATTTCAAAATAAGTAAGGAGATGTGTCGAAAGAAACAGGAAGAGATAGATTACATGTCCAAGATTCCCTATTCATTAGCAGTTGGAAACTCTATGTATGCCATGGTGTGCACAAGACCATATATTGCACATGGAATGGGAGTTGTGACTAGGTATATGAATAATACAGGTAAAGAGAGTTGGAAAGAAGTACAGTGTATTCTCAGGTATTTGAGAGGTACCACTTCTCATGCATTATGTTTTGGAGGTTCAGACATTGTTCTACAGGGATATGTTGATGCAGATATGGATGGTGATAAAGATAGCAGGAGGAGTACCATGGGGTATGTGTTTACTGTGGGTGGAACAATAGTAAGTTGGATTTCAAAAATTCAACAGGTTGTTGTACTTTCAATTATGGAAGAAGAGTATGTTGATACTACAGAGGTTAGTAAGGAGATGATTTGGCTACAAAGGTTCATGGAAGAATTGGGTAAGAAGCAAGAGAATAGTAGGATGTATAGTGACATCCAGAGTGCCATTCATATTAAAAATAACTCAGCCTTTCATTCAAATACTTAACATATACAGTGCAAGTACCACTTCATAAGTTATGTTCCAGATGAAGACTTGTTAAAACTGGAAAACATACATACTAGCAAGAATCCTGTAGACATGTTGACAAAGGAGTAACCAGAGAGAAACTGAGTTCCTGCTCGATTTCTATTGGCCTTCAAGCATGAAGGTGAAAATAAGAAATTTTCCAAGTCCAAGGTCCAGAGCATAGTCCAGCAAGTGCAACAGTGTTGGAGTTGTTGTGACCAGTCTCCAAGTGGGAGATTGTTGGTTGTGGAGCTTGATCTTCTAGATACAGAGATATTATTCAGTCTTGTTTGTACCCTAGGTGTACTATACACTCATTGCCCCTACTTTGGGGTTCGGGGGATGTTTTTTGGCCAACAGTTTTGTGGATCCATGGTATTTTGTTAACCGTAGTATTTTCCCCTGGTATTTTTCCCCTATAAAAGAAAGCATTGTAACACGACTGTGAATGATATTATTGCATTGTAAAATATATCTATGATTGTGTGAGAGAGACTGTGAGAGCGTGAAGAGGAAGTGCAGTGGTTTTGTTGCAAGTTGTATCCCTTCATCTTTTTGGACTGTAATAAAAGGAATGGAAATTTCTTTGTGGACATAGCCCATCATTTGGGTGAACCATGTTATATCTGTGTCTCTCTGTAATGTGTTTATTGTCTTTTGCATATTTTTTAATGATTTAAATTTATATTTGTTATTTCTTTGCGGTCTTGTTTTCTTATAGATGTCATCATTACAACCCCAACTATCGTTGATGGAACATGTTAAATTTATTTCCATACGTAGAAATTTCCTTAACTTAGGTGCATGATTATGTCTTTCCCACTATGAGACTAAGATTTAGGTTGATTTCCTTATATGTTCATGTGTTTTCCCCTCCCCTTTCCTAGTTATGGTCCTTGAGCTATGGAATTTCCTTAGATCTAAGATTTGTGGACTTGAGAACAATTTCAAGGTCAATGACCAACATATTTGCTAGAAATGATATGATAAATTCAAGGATCGATTCTGTTCCAATTCCACACTATTATGATTCTCCTTCCATTCCATTTCTTGTTGTTCTTCTATTTCCTTTTTTATTTATATTATGCTTGCTTGTGTGTACTAGGTTGTTGCTTCTACTTATCTCCCTTAAGATATTGGAATTCTATACTAGCTTTATATTGTGTCTTAGGTTGGAACAACAATAAATAACATGAATTTTTTTTATTGAAATGCACCCATGTATTTATTAAAAAAAATTGGACTCTTCCATAATATTCCTAGTTGAACAACTCTCTTTCCTAACTCAATATTGAACTCTTGTACCTATTGTCCTTTCCTTTTATTGAAGTAGTGTCATACAATTTGTTGGTTATCTTGACAACCAATTAGATAGAATTATTACTTTATCATGTCTTTGAATACTTACCTATTAGTCACTAGTGGCTTACTCTCTAACTCTCTTGTTGTTGCAAATGAGGTTCTTTGTCTTCAAGTCACCTCATGTACAATAAATTATATTTCCATTTATTGTAGCCATTAACTCATATTGATGGGATCCACTTCACCCACATAAGTTTTTTTTCCACCTTGCCCTCTACACATAAAGGTGCATGCATCTTGTTGTAGGTAAATTCTCCTACATTTTCCTCTACTTTTCTCTCTGGATCTCACTCTTCTATTATTTAGTTGTTTCCTTTGTTCCAATAGAGTGATTTGAGGTTAGACATATTCCATTTGCTATTAATATTTTTGTTTCCATAGATCTATAAGTGTGGCGAATCTATTCTTGAGCCAGTCAAATCTAACAATTGGGTCTTCTTCTTCATCCCCTTCACAATGTTGTCCTATCATGGGTGATGCTCTACTTCTATCTATGCCTAACAAACATTATTCTCCACTTCTTCTATAGTCACTCCAAGTATTTACCATAGAGGTCTCACCAAATGTAAGAAAACAAAGGTTTTAATATGATGTAGATGTTGCATTGTACGTTATTAGAATGGTAGGTAGGTGCCATGATTTCTCATGGAGGCAGGGAATTACTATTTCTCATTATTGATTCCAAACTTTACAAGGATATAATAGAGACCACACTTCAAGGAAAGAATGTTTTAGCAACACAACATATGGGGAAAATGTGAAAATGTGATGGGCATTGAATAAATCAAGGATGTAATGAATGCAAAGAATGATAACAAAGAATCTATTAAATTTAATAAAGATGCATAAAATTATGTAATAAAGATGGAAATTGTGGTAAAGTTGTAGACAAGAATGTAAGAAACATGGAAAATCACACTCACAAGAAGATTTCTAGATATTAATATGAGAAGGTGGCCTTCCTAAGCTCATGTTCTAAAAACTTTGAAAAATAAGAGAGTTCATTATACATACGTTAGGAGATCATTTATAACTAATAAATGAAGTATTTTATGTTGAAGAATGCTCTACAAATGAAATGAATTAAAAAGTGAGCATTTTCCCTGAAATGGATGAATATGTAGTACTTTCTCTATAATTCTTTGAGGTGATTTTTTAAGTTAAGTATGAAATGTACAATGCTAGGGAAAAGGAAAATTCCAATGTGAAAGTTATGAATAAACTAAGACAAATACATCCTACTCTGGGAAAGAATACCCTGGAGTGCTATCTTGTCAATAAAAATAGAGATGATAGAAAGGGAAATACATCATGTCCAAATGGATATTCACATAGAGACATCCTAGGAGGAAACCAATGAGGACATTGCTATAAGGAGGTCTACCACAAGAATATAATGGAATGATACAAAGTCCAACTTGAGAAGAAATGAGATATACTACATCATCACAGATGTCAAGTCAACAAGAGCGACTTAAGGAATAGGGATACCCTAAGTGGTAAGGATGTGCTACAAAAACATTTGTTAAAAATTCTTGCCCCTTTTATTCTTCAATGTTAGTTTTTCATTGAAAAAATTTATTGATGTGTTAAGGATAAGGAATTATATATGTACTAAGTGAAGGGTTAAATTGATGTTTATACCATACTAGATAAAGTGGATGTTATGTCCTTTTTGTTAATAATAATGAAAAAAAATTGTGAACACATTTATAAAAAACTAGTTGTTCCATTAAGTGGATGTTTATACAATAATGCAAGAATTTAATTTTGTAAGCTAATAAGGAAAGAATGAATATAATTGATCCCCACTAGTATCAATTAGTTGACTAACCTTATAGGCTTCCCTATAATCCATGTACATTTATGTATGTAATATTTTGATTAAAAAAGTTATTGAAAAAGAAAAATAATCTATCTAAATTGTCACAATTATCAAGCCCTAGTCAAGGGAGTTATGATTTGTGAGTGATAAAAATTCGAATATTGGGCCCCTCTCCCTTTGGGCCTTGTAGAGGGGTGATGGTTAAATATCTAGGTTTTATGGTTATACTCAAAGTACTTTTTCTTACATCATGTTTGTAGTAAACAAACTAGCCACATATGTCTTTTCTATAATTTCTTTATCCTTTAAGAGTTGTAGTTTGGTTGTAAACTATTCAATAAATTTTGTAAGGTAATGGTAGCTTTAAAAATGGGACTATTAGTGATGGAGATGTTTTTTTTGGCCATAGGAATCATTCATAGGAAATGATTACCTTGGAAAGGTTTAGGTTCAAATTCAACAAAACTACCACTATAACAGAAAAGTAGACCTGACATCATGTAAACCATATATACCAATAACTTGTGGCTTAGCTAGGGTCAATACGTCCCAATCACACCCAAAGTGGATTTTATATCCTAAGGGTTTCCTACTCTTTGAGGTGTTAAACCTAATGGACTTGTACAAAGTTGCAATATCTTTTTCAATAATATCATTTTCCAGGTTTTGAATCCAATGGACTTGTACACAGTTCGATATATGTTTCAAGAGTGTTCTTTGCAATAGGGAAACTAACACCTACCTAAATATAAAATCAACTACGAGAGACAACATATAATTGATTTAGTAGTGAGTGTTATTTATGGTTATTTAAAGCATAATTGGATTCCTATATTGTCCCTCCTTGTCAATATAAAGTTCAGATGGTATACATAATTATTCCTCCCAGTTAGAGTTGATCTTGGTATTATTATCTTGTTTCTCCATAAGTGAGAGAAGGGATTTGATAGAATTGTACATATAACTAAAAGGGTGTTAATGGGGGAATAAATCAACTCCTTTATTTTATAGCAATTATTTCTTTACCTCTATTAATAAAATTTATTGTTTCCTATTACCTAGCAAGACCATACCCCAATATAAAGTTCGAGGAGACCACCATTATTTCACACAGAGTCCAGTAAGAAACCAAGAAGACAAGGAAATTGCACCCAAGATGCAAGGATAGGTCGTATCCCTTGTTGCATAACCCAAAATGGTTTAACCTTGCACTGATAAGATGTTCAACAAGGCCCCAATGACTGAGATCAAATCCAGAATGAACAGGATCTGTCGGGTGTGCATGGACGAGATCAACTGGGATAAGCACTAGCATAGCTTTTAACCCTTAGAACTTACAAGAGGGAAGTGGAGGAAGCAAACAAAAACCGTACAGAAGGCCAGTATAATAAATTATATGAGTGCCCCTCACGTCACTCATTTTGATGGTTGGAAGGAAGAAGCAACGAAACTGATAATCAACAGGTACCATGATGGTAAGATTTTGCTCGACAAGACAATTGCTATCACTGCTCATCTCATCTATTGAATCACTAGAATTCCACTAAAATGGGATCTCATCTCTTTCCCATCCCATAATTCTTGCTGAGGGTATGCCATATAGTATTTGTCATTTTCATCAGGGTTTTACGACATGGCACCGGCTAAAAGACGAGGAGGAAAAACAACTACCTGCAGACAATGGAGGCTCGGAGATCTTGTTCTCTCCGAGGTAAAGGGATTTACGATAAGGATCACTAAAGTACGTCGGTCTATTTGTCATCCCCATTTGTTTTCCCTTATTTTATGTATGTGATGTATGTTGTTGTTGTTATTTGCATTTGTCACATCAAATTATATACTTCTTGTGCCTTGTTTTAATACCCGATTGTCCTCCAAGGGTTTGTGTGAATGTTTATATATTTTCATAGGGTTTCATTTTGTGCGAATTGTCCTTCAATTGCCCAATATGTGCTGATATTTTCTTTTTAATCCTAGAATTGCAAAACCTCGTTACTACACGAGGATTATCTGAAACCCTACATGAGAAATCAAACACTATATTAGATATTAGTGTTTAAACCAAAGCAATGGATGCAAGTTTGTGTTTTTTTGTTGTTTAAACCCAAGTGATGGATGCAAGTTTATGTTTTTTAAGGTGGAAATTTATTTTTTATAGCTCCAAAAGGATTACAATTGGCCCAAATTCATCAAGCCCACAAGCATCCTATTTTGGAGTGGATGTGAAATATTGGAAAAGACCATGTTGTAGAAATTTAGGCCAGCATTAGATTAATTTCACTCACAACAATTATCAATTGATCATGCAAAATTGCTAACAAGAGAGACTGAATATGGAGTTGTAACACAAAATTATATTAACTGAGTGTACAATAGCCAACCCTATAATATCATAGGATGCTGAATAAATAGAATACATGAAGAAATTGAATGCATGAGGAAGCATCCAAATATAGCATAAAGCAGGCTTACCAAAAATAAGCAAATCCCCCATAGGTGTAAAAGCTGGATCCCAAATCTGTCATGGAGCTCACGAATTGGAAAAAATTCATAGGCAAGCTAAAGAGTGGTCGAATGGCAGCTCATACATGCTTTTTCATGGAGAAAAGAGAGGAGGATGTGTAGGACAAAAAACAAGTTCACCTCACCTAGTCTAGCTTTCCCATGTGCCTTAAAACACTGAAAAAGCAGGCAATAAAGCAGAAAAAGCAGATAGGCACCTAGGAGGCCAGGAATAAAGTAGATTTGATTCCTAAGGCTTTCCCAAGCGCTACATGATTCAGATATGGCAAGTTTGAACTCTATGGATAGGCAATTAGCAACTTGCACAAGGTGGGACACATGAACTAGGAAAATAAGACAAACATAAATGAATTAATGTCTAAGTGGGTAAACTATGGGTTGATTATTCTAACACCCCCCCTTAAGCCTAAATTTATGAGTAATAAATCAAAAATATATGGCCTAGCAACAAGGCTTAGTCACCCTTTTACATACTGCAAGTCCACACAACCAAGGAAAGAGGCAAAACCAACTTGGGAAAATCCTCCCTTAAACATGGATTGTAGAACAAAATTGTAGAATCTTGTCTCCACTCATGCCTTTACAGCATGATCAGCAATCCCCAGTAGTGATTTGAGATTCCTGAAGGTTTTCTCACAAAATGCTTTGGTGAAGATATCAACTACTTGTTCTGAAGATGAACAGAAGAGTAGGTGAATGGTGCCATCATGCACAAGCTCTCTGATGTAGTGCATATGGATCTCAATGTGTCTGGTTCTCTGCTTCTGAACTGGATCCTTGCATATTCGAATGGTACTCTAGTTATCATAGTAGATGGTAGTTGATTACTCAGGTTCAAAACCACACTCTCCAAGTAAACCCTGCAACCATAAACATTGAGTTGTTGCATTAACAACTCCTCTGTATTCAGCTTCTGTAGATGAGAGTGCAATGGCACTCTGTTTCTTGCTTGAACAACTGATTGGCCCTTTTGTAAGCATGAACACATACCCTGAAGTGGACTTTCTATCTGTGCTATCACCTGCCCAATCACTGTCAGTAAATCCAATCAAATCAAGATCATATTTTGCTTTATAGAAGATCCCATGTGTCCTTGTTCCCTGAACAAAGTGAAGGATCCTTTTGGCTGCTTTCCAATGGATCTCATGAGGCTGATACATGTATCTATAAGCCACACTTATTGCATAACAAATATCAGGTTGAGTATGTGTCAGATACAATAAACATCCAATCAATTGCCTATACAGTGTATTGTTTACCATCGGTGGAGAATCATCTTCCTCCAGCTTCACTCCTGAAAGGAAGGGAGTTTTGCTTTCTTTGCAGTCTTTCATTCTGAATTTGATCAGAAAATCCAAGGAATACTTGGACTGGTGCACCTTTATTCCAGCTTTGGTTTGAGCAATCTCAAGCCCCAGAAATTGACTTAAGAGCCCCAAATCTGTCATGGAGAAGGCTTGGTTCATAGCTCCTTTTAAGGAAGCAATCTCAGCCTGTGAGCTTCCTGTAATGAGAAGGTCATCAACATATAACACAATGATCATTAATGAACCATTAACAGAATTAAAATAGGCATTTGGATCTGATTTGCACCGAACAAAATTCAGTGATAGCAAGAAGCTATCGATCTTGGCATACCAAGCCCTAGGGGCTTGCTTTAGCCCATACAATGACTTTCTCAACCTGCACACAAGATAAGGGTTAGTAGAAAAACCTTGATGCTGCTGCATATATATCTTCTCAGTGAGATCTCCATTCAAAAAGGCACATTTTACATCCATGTGATGTACCTCCCATTGCCTTGAGGCTGCAATGGCTAGAGCTAGCCTAATGGAATCCATCTTTGCCACTGGGGAAAAGGTCTCATTGTAATCGATGCCATGAACCTATGAGTAGCATTTAGCTACCAATATAGCCTTGTACTTCAGTGGTGAACCATCAGCAGCAAACTTGGTCTTATAGACCCACTTACACTGGACTAACTTTCTTCCTGGAGGAAGATCCACTAGCTCCCATGTGTTGCTCTTCTGTAACGAGTTGAAATCCTCCTTCATGGAAGCTTTCCATATTGGATCTCCTACTGCTTCTTCATATGTTTGAGGATCAGACTCCACCATCAAATAGCATTTTTCAGAAAACATAGGGTCCTTCATGCATAGACCACTCTCAAATTGTGATCTAGTCCTCCTTGTGTCATTGGGATCCCCAACTAGCTCTCCTTCTGCATGTAGTGTCTTGGCTACCCATTTTGGCCTTGTGGGGCTGTTTGGGTCTGCAATAAACTCATCTCCATCAGAAAAATCAGAATCAGTATGTCCAACAAAATCTTTACTTACTTCTTGAGGTTCAGGTGGTGAAGAGGCTTCACCAACTTCCACTGCTGCAAGGGGTTCTTCTTCAAACTGAACACACCTTTCAATGAAGGCCTTGTTTGTGCTCAAATTTATCAAATTGTACCCTTTTGAATCTTCAGAGTATCCAACAAAAAGACACTCTTGGATTTGGGGCTGCAAATCCTTCCTCTTCTCTGTTGGAATCCTAGCCCAAGCCTTTGAGCCAAAAATCCTGAAATGGGTCACATTTGGCTTGTGCCCACTCCATGCTTTGAAGGGAGTCATGCCATCAAGATGTTTGTGAGGCACCCTATTCTAGATATAGGCTGCACAGTTGATAGCTTCAGCCCAGTACTTTGGTGGCAAAGTTTTGGCCTCCATCATGCATGTTGCCATCTCCTTCAGTGATCTGTTCTTCCTCTCAGCAACACCATTTTGTTGTGGTGTGTAGGGGATAGAATGTTGCATCTGAATACCTGCATCTACACAATAGTTAATAAACTCAGACTTGACATACTCACCACCATTGTCAGATCTGAGGACCTTGAGTTTCCTTCCACACTGGTTTTCAACCAAAGCCTTAACGACTTTGAATAGGCCAAAAACTTCAGACTTGTGTTTCATGAAGTGAACCCAACAATACCTGGAAAAATCATCAATAAAGGTGAATGCATATTTGTCCTGAATCATGGACATATGAGGGAATGGGCCAGCAACATCACTGTGAATCAGCTCGAGGGGTGCAGAGGTTCTCTCATGACTAGCTTTCTCAAATTTGTGCTCTGGGTGTTTTCCTAGGATACAACCTTGGCAGACTCCTTTGGAAAATTTTATCTTGGGCAGCCCTATGACCATTTCTTTCTCACTAAGATCAGACAGATACTTGTAATTTAGATGGCCAAATATTTCATGCCATAGCTTGCTAGCTTCATTAGCATGGATAAGAAGAGCAGAGGGGTTTGAGCAAGGTAGGAAGTGTGAGAACATGTATACCTTTTGAGCATGATTTGCAACTCCTTTTGCAATGAATCTACCACTTGATATTTATGTGATCTCAACTTCATCAGGGGAGAATATGACTTTCTTAGGAGACCCAGTGTGAGTCATATGATACACTGATAGAAGGTTGGAGGCGAGGCGAGGCACATACAGCACATTGTTGAACTGACCATGATCAAGATCAATCCTCCCTTTGCCCAAACTTTCAGTGAGAGAGTCATCTCCTGGTACAATAGATGGTCCTTTTGACTTGTCCAGTGAGGAGAAGGCCTCCTTAGTTGAAACCATGTGTCTTGAAGCTCCAGAATCAATGATAAAACTGGGTGAGCTTGATGTGCCAGCAACCAATGCATGAACTCTCTCTCTGTCATCTGAACTTGATCCTCCTTCTCTCTTCTTTGAGCTTTCTGGAAGGGAGATGCCATTCTTCTCCAGGAGTTGGGTCAGCATATTAATCTACTTTTTCATACAAGAGCTTTTAGTGTGATTTCCCTTCGAACAGTATGAGCACTTGTTCATTTCACCTTTGTTTTTCTTCTTCTGGGTATTTTTCTTGGGACCTTGTTGATCCTCTGGAGACTGTTTCTTGTCTCTCTTTTGCTCAGGTGGCTTTTTAGATTTCTTTTTGCTTTTTGAATCCACCTTCAAATCTCCAGCAACCAGTGCTTGGTATTTGGATGGTTTGATGGTGCCCATCATCACCAGCTTGTCCTGTTCTTGTGTGAGAGATTCCATGAAATCTGCAAAGCTAGACATCTTCCAGGTTCGAGCTGTGAGTTTTGTGGCATATAAGGTCGAAAAAAAGACTGAGTAGTCAGGTCCTAGCTTTGAGAGGATGTCCAATACGAGCTGATCATATTTCTTTTCGATACCACACTACTTCAGCTGCAAAACTAGTGCTTTGAACTTGGAGAAATATAGCTGCAGGGATTCAAAGCTACTGGGACTCAGAGAAATCAGCTCATTTTTTATCTGATGTCCCCTCATCTCATCTGTCTTTCTAGAAAGATCAGAAATATTCTCCTATACTTGATCCGGTCAAGTTAATCCATCGAGATGGAAAAGGAGGTCTCGGGAAATACTGAGACATAGGAGGCCATAGGCCTCATCTCTCCGATTGTGCCATTTGATATTCTCTGCAGCAGCATTGGGCTCTTCTTCTGTAGCCATAGTCACCTGTAGAGGCCTTTCGCTCTCAAAAATATCTCCATCTCTTCTTTCCACTCAAAATAGTTGAAGGGAGTCAAGATAGTTTTCTGTGAATCCATAGCTTTAGAAAATCTGTCCCGGTTGTCAGTAGAAGGCTCCCAGTCTTGATGTCAAACCTGCAAAACAATTTTTGAAGGAGAGTAACAACCTACAATGGCTCTGATACCAGGTAGAAATTTAGGCCAGCAGTAGATTAATTTCACTCACAACAATTATCAATTGATCATGCAAAATTGCTAACAAGAGAGACTGAATATGGAGCTGTAACACAAAATTATATTAACTGAGTGTACAATAGCCAACCCTGTAATATCATAGGATGCTGAATAAATAGAATACATTAAGAAATTGAATGCATGAGGAAGCATCCAAATCTAGCATAAAGCAGGCTTACCAAAAATAAGCAAATCCCCCATAGGTGTAAAAGTTGGATCCCAAATCTGTCATGGAGCTCACGAATTGGAAAAAAGGCATAGGAAAGCTAAAGAGTGGTGGAATGGAAGCTCATACATGCTTTTGCATGGAGAAAAGAGAGGAGGATGTGTAGGACAAAAAACAAGTTCACCTCACCTAGTCTAGCTTTCCCATGTGCCTTAAAACACTGAAAAAGCAGGCAATAAAGCAGAAAAAGAAGATAGGTGCCTAGGAGGCCAGGAATAAAGTAGATTTTATTCCTAAGGCTTTCCCAAGTGCTACATGAGTCAGATATGGCAAGTTTGACCTCTATGGATAGGCAATTAGCAACTTGCACAAGGTGGGACACATGAACTAGGCAAATAAGACAAACACAAATGAATTAATGTCTAAGTGGGTAAACTATGGGTTGATTATTCTAAAACATGTACCATGAACCATGAAATGATAGGCGTCAAACCATAACCAAGGAACCATGTATTTCTTGACAATACTTTCCATGTATTCCTTTTCCCTATGAATTTTGATTTATTGCCCAATTCCTTTAGGCACTGAGTTGGAACTACATAAGACATGTTTAAGAAAATATTCAGTAGTTTCCTTAATAGAATTTGTTTTCCTTTTGTAAAAAATATCTTCAACATGACAAGGTTAAATTTAGAACCAAACCCTTTGCTAGTGGAGGGTTTTTTTTCATTGGTGGAGGCCCCCATCCCTCATCTATAGGCTCCATTTTTTCTTTTCCTACATGGCCTCTTCAAGGCACTCTAATTCAAATTTTTCCAATAGAGAAGTTCAAAACGTATCAAACCATGGGACCTCTAGCGGGAAACTCCATTTTTCTTGATCCTCTCTCATCATTTGGTTCACTTTGTCTTGTGATTATTGGCCACATTAATCTCTAGAGTGTGTAGAATGAGAAGGAGAGTGCCCTTCAAGAGGAACTTTACTCATGGACACCCTGTGTTGGTTCAATAATCCTTAAGCCTATGCAGATAACCCACTTCCATTTCCATCTTCCTCATATGCATTTAAATATGTATTTACATATGGACACACATTAATGACTCACTGTGCCATGTAAAATTTGAATTGTGCTAATGCATTTTTAAAAATGCATTCATTTCTTGTCTACAAGAGTTGATATAAAATATCAATTCTAATTTCTTGTTTTTAAGAGATGATATCAAATACCAATGCTAATAAATTGTCATGATGTGTGAAGTTGCATGGATGAAGGGAGGGAATGTTCTAAAAGTATTTATTTACAAGTAGTTCTGATGAGAGAATCTTATGGCACAAATTATAATCCCTTTATTAGGCAGATGGGCATATTTCTAGTACCAAAACAAATGCTTCAAGTATTCATTATTTCCATAGAATTTACATTTGTGGTGGGGGATCACTTTGTATTTCAGGGGCTAGCCAATAGGTAGGCCTTCATGAATCAAAGGTTAGCCAAATTAGGCTATTTTAGGTTTAAGGAAAATCTTGTAGATGGACTTTAGTTGATACAACCATGTTTTCTCTTTTGATGCAATCCTCCAAAGTTTTCTTAATTTGGATCTAGACTCACCCTTGAACATAATGGTACCCATAAATGGACTTATATTTATTGAACCCCTTTCTTGGATTGCACCTCCATTCCTTAGACTAGGTTTGTCTTCCTCATAGATCTAACTCAAAAAATGTTTGTTTGGAATTATATTTACATCTTATCTTGGATAATTATATCAACTGTGATAGGATAATTAAAAAATTGCGAGGTAACTACTCGTTGAAACTCACTACAAATCTTGAAATTAAACTACCAGTTTTGGTTTACCATAGAACTACTAGCAGTCATCTAACCAGATCTAGGTTGAACAAGTTGTCATCCTCCTTCTTATTCATAGTAGTGGGTTTTGCAATGGTGCCCCAACATACTATGTGTATCTAGGTGATTTTCATCTAAGTCATAAACCTACGACTAGAAGCAAAGAAAGAAAAATTTTCCATTAGTTACAAAGATAAAAAAAACTACATCAAAGGAACCTTGGTTCGATCTCCTGTCTGAATGGAAATCTCCCATACTTTATGATAGAGGGATTGTCTTGAGCTTGGTGGGTATAAGAGTAGGAATAATATTATGGTAGGAAAAACGCCTAGGTTCACTGTCAGTGAACCGATATAACTAAACTATTCTTAAGCTCTTGAAGTTTGATCTTAGATCAGATAGATTAAAGGGTTTTGTTATGGTATTTTCAGATGTTAAGAAATACTGATCATGGAAAGAGTAATACTATTGAAATTACTTTGCACCGCTCACAAGATTAAGGTAATTTCCATGGGAATCTGGTCATTCCCCACTTTATCACTTATTGTTTTTTGTTAATGTTTAATTCTAGTAATGCTTGATTAAATTTTTCATATTGTAGTTCATCTTAAAGTACCCTAAAAATATACTGTAAGAAATTAATTAACCTTTCGTTAATTTACTCCCTTCTAGCCATGTCATTTGATTTAGTTAAGAATTTAATCTGTATGAAATGTTTAGTAGTTAAGTAAACCTAATTAATCCATCAAATTTGAGCGTTGATGATGAGTTAACTCAAAATATAGACTCAGAAGGTTTAATGAATCTTCCATAGATTACTTCCTATTTATAAAAAAGAACAAAATGAAAAAAAAAATAAAGTAGCATTATGCTACTAATTATAGAGTCTTGATAATATCAAGAATGATGTAGGCTACACAGAGCTAGGAGCTAACTCTGACATGTCGGATTTTTTGGCCTATGTTGGGTGAGGAAACCAAAGTTATCTCACTTAGACTCAAAACAGACTTGGTGAGAACTTTGACTATGAGTGGACTGTATATATATA
>LPNX010342124.1:237909-248577 GCA_001517045.1 Pseudotsuga menziesii
CTTGTTGTTTTTATTGTTGTCATTTATGTGACCATTTCGACCTTTGGTACCCTATACTAATTCAACCTATTTTTATTTTATTGGTAACCTTCCTAAAATTTGGGTTTGAAGAATGAACCCTTAGAAGTCCTTTTAAGTTATAAAAACAAGTCTTATCCTTCATTATGGATCCATCAAAGAAGATACATCTCGTCCCGGATATTTTAGTTTGGCGTCAAGGAGTATTTTACTAGGTTTTCACTACTTCACCCCTGGGTTACGAGATCTAATTTTAAGGGTTTCTTTGTATATTTGCTGACTTATGAGTTGTGCTGAGTTGTGACCTTATGCATATGACCTGTGGAGTGTGTGGTGTCTCTCTTGTTGAGCTATGGCCTTATGCATATGACCCATGGAATGTGTGGTGTCTCTCATGTTTCCATGTTGAGCCATGAATTTATGAAGCTGATCCGTGACTATAATAGGTTGATCCAATACCATTTTTTTGTTTAAAATATAGGTCGTGTCTAGTTCTGTGGGCTACTCTTGGACTGTTAGCTTTGGTGTCATCACTCTAGGGATGATAAACCTTATCTATGACTATGTAAGGTGTATCCTAATTGATTGTGACTATGGATGATCTCTCCTAGATGGTCCATGGACTGTGATTACCTCCCTCATCCTTAAAGTGGACTATTGTAACCTCTCCTAGCTAGGCCATGGCTAATTCACAGTTTTACTAGGACTAGCTAGACTAGACTCGGATACTTTGAGGATGACCTTAGTAGGACTCTGTGCCCTATCTATGCTAGGGGTATCTATTCAATATAAGGTTATGCTACCAATTTGTTATCAAACTTTGAGAAGATAATATCTATCCACTCACATTCTTGCTTTTCCTTAGCCTTGTGTTGACCAAATTTCTCTTCAAAGTGATGATAGAATAAGGGGAAGTGTTGTAATATTTTTGCTTCAACATAGAGTGTTATTGGAGGATATTAATGACCCTCCCATGTGGAAGGAATGTTGACAACATTTTAAATATTGTTGTTAAGTGATGACAATTATTTTTATGGAATTTCATTGGATAAAAAATAATTATTTTGATTCCCCTAATAAGTTGTTTGAATCATTAAAAAATTTATTTTGAATCAATTCTTAGGTAGTATACATGCATAAGGATTAGCATTGATGGATTATCTTTATCTGTCACTCACTTTTGTCTTACCTTGGCTTCAAATGAAACACACCATAATAGTGACTATACTATGGAGTATTGTCCATAAATTTTTCTCCTCTATTTCAAGATATATCCTTCACTCTTTTTTAGTTTCCAAGTTATCTTAAACTACTACCTTGACCCCATCACATAGTTGTGAAGTCATTTTTTTTTAAATTTATTTTCTTCCATTCCCAAGAAATCACATTACTGTTTTCTTGGTTTTTGCATAGTCACGTTGGATTCTCTTTGAGATTCACACAAGTCAATAATAGAAGCAAGTAGCATTCTTGTTGCATGAACACACTTCTATGGTTTATGTAGCCAGTGAAACCTCTATTAAATTCATTTTTTTGACAACATTTTTTTGTGCATTTTGTTGTGTTAAAAGGTAGTTTTAGCATGATAATTTTTCCTAACATTTATTAACTACTTTAACATTATTATTTTTTCACAAAATTTCTCAAAATTAAGGAATTTACATTGTCAAGAAATGAAGTAACACAAAGTATTTATCATTTTCAGTTCTTTCCTTTTTGTCAAGTTCAATTATGAGGATGCAAATCCTCTTTCATATTGAAGTATGCTCTTAAACTCACACTTATAGAGATATAGGTGATTCAAAAACTATTGGAAGAGTATCATGCTTTCCTTGACTCTCCTTAAAGCATAACAGGATTGGTTCATGCTGCTAAGACAAGAATTGTGAAAAAAGCCAATTAATATAATTAATTAAATTCTCCCACAAGGATCATGCCAATTTATATTCTAGGTTAAGGTGGTGGAGTTAGGTAACTAAAAATAATTCCATGTTCATTTCTCCTTGAAACATAGACATTGTCCTAGGGATCTTAAAGTCATTTCTAACAAGCACGCTTTACTATTACAAGAATGGAAATGCCAATTTTTGGTGTCAACGTTGAGGTGAAATTGACATATTTTTCTGAGCCTCCCAACTTATTCAATTCAATGGATTTCTTGAATGGTGATATTTGTAACCCCTTGTCTATAACTTGTGAAGAAGCATCCCAGTAACCAATCATATGTTTACTGCCATGAGGATTTTGTGGGATTGAAAGGGAAATTGAGATAAATAGTGAGTGTTATCAACACAAATGGCACTTCTCCATCCGAGTTTCGACAATTAATTATGTTGGTACAAAAAAGGACATTTCAGGATTGAAGTTTGCCTAAACACTATAGATGGGCATGACATGAGATGCATTTAACCTTCAACTAGCTTGCCATTTTATTTTTCTATGTGTTGATTTCCATACGTTACTATCTCCATTGAAACTCGCGTACATACACGACTATCCTTGTTGACAATTGGCATATTGTATGCAACTATTCCCATTGCAACCCGCGTACAGATATATACATGGGTTTCCCTTAGAGAAACTCATGTCTCATACGCAGGTTTCCAGTATCAATAGTCGCGTACTCATACATTTGACATTAAAAAATTTAAATCATGATTAATGGAGATTAGTTGAGCCCTAATCATTAACCATCTCAACTGTTTCAACCTCCTTAACCTTCGAAACTACTTTATTTCCCAAAGCATAATTAGAGGCCTTGGGCAGGGCATAAATCAATCAATCTTGGAGAGAAAATTTATGCTGGTGGTATATCTTCAAAAGTCTTTGGAGCAGTAGAACTCAGAGTCCTTTGGTTGCAAAGGATTCCTTGTCTCAGGGGTGGTACACTTATCTCATTCACTAATTATTAATAACGAGAATTATTCTTCCAAATTTGTGTTGAGTCTCTTTTATGTATTAGGGTTTGATGAATATTTTAGATTAAACACTATATATTTTGTTTATCTAACCTATCATATATACATGTATAAGATTGTGTTTGGAGAATTTTCTCTTTGCAGGTGAGGGAGGTGCATCCTTGAAAGCTTTGGAAAGAAGCAGAGCGGGAGAAGAAAAAGCTTGGATCAACCTTCGGTAATCAGGTGAGTCCAAAATTTCTTCCTATTTCCTTTCTATACTTTAAAGTTAATTGTCTGCAAGTTTTAGAAGTAAGTTGGTAACCATAGACCCTAGTTTACAAAGGTGTTTATTCCTGTACACGAGTTTCTCTTGCACACAGTAACGTACAGAGATCTACGTACATGGGTTGCTCTATAGCACAGTCGTGTATAGTACGTGGGTTTCTCTTGTACACAGTTGTGTACAAGCCTGAGCAACAAAATATTTGGGTTAGGGTTTGCTTGTCCCTGTCCTTCTATAGATTGTGTCTTGCTGAGTGGCCTTCACTATGAGCACTAAACTGTGAGTTTGATGACCTTCTTAGCCATACCTTGTGATTTCTTGTAATCCCTTGAGTTCTTATTGTTTGGATTATCTTTCTGTTAACAACTTCAATTGGATTTTCCTATTGGGTAATAGGTTTAAGTGCTAGTTTTCTGAATCAATAATCAGGGTTCTAGACACTGTATATTCCATTCTATTTTCGAATAGTATTGATTCGTCACTTGCCTTTGATTGATTTCAGTGATTTCTATTCATTGTGCCTTCCCAAGCTAGGGTTCCAAGTCTTCCTTAGGTGGTTGATCTTTGGTTTTATGAATCTGCTTTAATTTATTTTGCTTATTTTATGCAGTTAGTTTATTCAAGCATACTCATGTATTATGCATTTAGGTGCATAGTAGTCTTTGAGCAATTTGAAAAGCGAAAAGAAAAAATTAGAAACTTTTGCATTTGATTTGCATAGAGTAGTTTTATTTTCAGTTTTTAAATATAATCTCAAAAATTACAAAAATATAGTCTTAGTTTTCTCTTTATTCATTGCATTTTCATCAGTTTACATTTACAAAAAAAGAAAGAAAAGAGAATCTTGTTTTTTAAGTAGTGATAATTTTCTTTGGAAGTATACACCTATTGTCTTTTACATTTCTTATCGAGTCAAAAACATCATAGTCTTTCACTCCACTTGCCTTCTGACTAAAAATTATCCCTTAAAATGAATGCAATAATTAAAACATATTAGTAAGTTTGGTTTTTTAGGGCCATACACCTACTAGCTTAGGCTATACTTGTGGGATAGGAAGTGTAAACTCCCCATAAGTATTTAAATTTAGACATAGTGGGACAATCGATAGGTGAATGCTTCTCTTTATCAATAGTATCTAGGAAGCTCCTCTCAAACGGGAGTCAAGCACGAGGTCACGTGGAGGCATTGGACTGAGGAGATAACCCTTTGATTCCTTGTCGAAATGTAAACCAAGGTTTTTACACATCTGGCGATTCTTTCCTAGATAGATTTTCAGGCTCAGCTACCCTGCCCATGCATACAAATCAGGCTTGCGACTGTCCCCCCAAACTGTTGGTATTGTTAAGGTAGGCTCTAGTCTCTTGACATCTAGGGTTTATACACAGGTAAACTGGAAGGCTATTTATGGTTCACCTTGAATGGGCTTGGAAGGTAACCCTTGTTGAAAGTGTAGGAGGGTGGTGGGTGATTCCTTCTCTTGTGCCTAAGAACCTTTTCAAGGATTCCAAAAAACTATCTTTCAGCTTTCTTCGGGAAAGCATATCTTTTACCCTTGCTGACTATTGAGACTTTAGGATTTTTCGTAGTGATTGTTCTGTGGTTTTTCTGTGTTTAGCCGAGCTTAGGGCTTGAATTGTCAAATTTACAATTGTAAAGGACCAATCTATCAAAAGGTCATGAAGGCTGCAAAACCTTCCTCCTCTTATCACATTGGAACCTCCACCTCCCCCTCAAAGGCGAAGATTGGACACAGATGGTTCATTTGAACCAATAGGAGTTAGTGAAGTTCCAGGTGAACCATAACTTAGGGAAAACCGTTTTGATTTAAACATAGTTGAGATATAAGACTTGCAGGCTGATGAGTTTGCAAGGAATTTTAATACACCTCTAACTGACTTAAACGATATTGTGATCATTTAGGTTCGTCCTTTTGATCCACCTGTGATTGGTGTCCCTGTGGGTAGGATAATGTCTAGTGTAAGAGAAAGTTATTTCATTTTCACCTCAGCCATCACAGCTGAAGGGTTGCTACCTCCCCTGGTAAGTCTATGGAAAAGAGAACTCTGAGAAGGGTAAGTCTACAAGTGAAACTTCTAACCCTCTCACGATTGAGAAACTTGCTGAAACTATGCCCAAGATACCTAAAGGTGTCTTTAAGAAGACCTTGCATAATCCTAATGCTAGGGCTGCATCTAACTACTCCATGGTTGAAGACTTAGCCCATACACCTTGTGCAATGTCGACTTTAGAGGTGTTACAGAGTTGTCCTGCTCAACGGGATGCACTCTTAGTATCCTTAGGCATCATGGACTCATCGAGTCTCATGGAGAAATTTCACTTGTCTAATGTCAAAATTCACCTACCTTACCATGTAGCCTTATCGATAGATGTCATCCATGGCGGAAATACCACTGGAAGGGTAGTGCTTATACATGTGTTATGTCGTTGTCATGTTGGAAATCTCTTGGATCCCTGGAGCTAGTCATGTTAAACACCCTACTTACTACTTTCGATAGAAGGTCATTTCATCCGCATGGTATCCTACCGGATTTTGAAATTAAGCTGGCAGGGAAAGCAGTGTTTGTTGAGGTGGAGGTGATTAATGCACCTTTGGACTATAATTTGCTCTTCAGAAGAATCTGGACTTATGCCATGTCTTCTATTGCATCAGTCATCTTTCGGGTGGTAGTGTTTCCACACGAAGGGAAGTTGGTTACTGTTGACCAACTCAATTTCACCCGAAAAGGCCACATGGAATATAATGAGTCCACTGTACCATTGGTTGATTAGGTCAAACTCGTTCCAAAGATATTAGGAGCTGGAATGTATGCATCATTTATGGGCACATTTGATCTTCCAACTCCAATTAATTATATAGGTTCTACTAGTGTGGGGAATTCCATAGCCACGGTTGTTGATAGGATTGATCCTTGGGTTCTCCCTTCCCACCATGAGCCTAAAGTTCCCTTATCGGTATTCGAAGCAGCTTATTAGGCTATCACCCAAACCACTATTGATCCCATTCTGGTCCCCCTCATATTCTTAGAGGAATTGGAATAAGCCTGCCTACCTGCTCAGGCAGAAAACTCTTTACATTCTACAGATTGTTTAGATATGGTTTTACCTTCTGATGAATCCATTCTGGAAGCCATGTGTGGATGAGATAAGGTCTATGAAGATCTTCATCATCAATCCTATTTTCTTCTAGAGTTAAGTAGGATAGAGAATCAATAGTTTCATATGAGACTGGTAGACGATGTTGATACGCCCGTCAATCCCTTACCAGGGGAAGGAATGTTTGATGATGGGAATATGGAAAATATTTCGGCTACCATCCCTATCAACATCTCTGTAAATGTCGACATTGTGGAAAATATACATATAGATGCAAACTGCATGGAAAATATTTCTACTACCATCCCTATTAACATCTCTGTAAATGCTGACGTTGTGGAAAATATACATATCGGCGCAAACTACTCTCCTGTGGAGATTGTGATTTATACCTCCTTGTTTAAGGAATTCTATGATGTTTTTTCCTGGTCATATGAGGAGATGCCAGGAATTGATCCATCTATAGCTGAGCATGAGATCCGAACATACCTTGATGCTAAACCTTTTCGACAAAAGTTGAGACCTGTTAACCCGCATAAAGTGGCGGCTGTGAAGGCTGAAGTGGAAAAACTGCTGAAAGCAGGTTTTATTTATCCCATAGCTCTGACGGAATGGGTATCCAACCCTATTTCTATTGATAAGAAGCAAGAAACCATATGCGTCTGTACTAACTTTAGAGATTTGAACAAAGCCTGTGCCTAAGGAAAACTATCCCATGCCATTCATATATCAAATTGTTGATGCTTGCGTGGGAAGTGAAGTCTTCTTGTTTATGGATGGTTTCTCCAGATATAATCAAATTCAAATTAAACCGAAAGACCAACATAAAACAACTTTCATTTGTCCTTGGGGTGCCTTCGCGTACAAAAAAATTCCCTTTGGATTAAAAAATGCTACGGCAACCTTTCAGTGGGCAATGAATTTTTCCTTTCGTGATATTAAAGCCATTGTCAAACCCTACCTTGATGATTTGCCTGCACATTTTCGTAAGAGGATTGACCATCCAGATCACCTGTGTTTGATATTTGAACAATGCAGATACTATAAAATCCATTTGAATCCCCACAAGTGTGTGTTCTATGTCGGTTCAGTGAGACTGCTTGGATTCATTGTTTCTAATAGAGGCATTCATGTGGATCCGTTAAAAGTTGAGGCCATTGTAAATATGCCTCCTCCTTGTTCTATCAGGCAATTTCAGAACTTGTAGGGAAAGTCCAATTTTCTTCGATGTTTCATTGTAAATTATGCCAAGATTACCAAGGGTTTCATGCGCCTGTTAAATTAGGACACCCCATTTGTATGGGACAAAACTACACAACTCACATTTGAGGAATTGAAAAAAGATTTGTTGTCGACACTATTATTACGTCCACTAGATTACTCTAGGTAATTTATATTGTATCTAGCTACATCCGAGTCGACCATATGGGTAGTCCTATTCCACGAGGATGATAAGCTCCAAGAGCATGTCATTTACTATCTTATCCGTGCTTTAGCCAGACCTGAACTTAGGTACTCCCATGTCAATAAGTTGGCCTTATCATCTCTCTATGTTGTTTAGAGGTTATGTCATTACATTTTACTGAGGACTATAATGGTAGTCACAGATGTTAATCATTTTCAATATGTTTTATCTTGACGGATAGTTGGAGGCAAATTCAAGAAATGGAAATTCATTCTCCAAAAGTTTGACTTGGATTTTTAGTCCGCCAAATCCAAAAAATCCTTAGTTTTTGCTGAGCTTATCGCAGAATTTCCAACAGAAGAAGATGTAGTCATTGAAGAAGATTCATTCCTAGATGAGCATATCTTCTTGATATCCACCTCTGACCCCTAGTATAGAGATATACTTATCTATCTCCAGACTTTGAAGTATCCTGCACCTTTCTGGTAGGAAGAACAACATAAACTACGCCTACATGCCAAGAACTACGTCATCATAGGAGATACTTTATATCGCAGGGGAGTAGATTTCATTTTGTGTTGATGTCTTACCCACAAGGAAGTGGAGATTGTCCTGAATGATTCCCATAGTGGAGCGTGTGGGGGTCATTTATCTGGGTTAGCAACGGCCTAGAAGATATTGCGTGCCGGTTATTTCTAGCCCATGATATTTAAGGATTGTGTGGAAGCCATGAAGCAATGTCATCGTTGTCAGCTTTACACCAAAAAGATGCGGTCACATACTGCTACATTATTTCCCATTATCTTGTTGGGCCCCTTCATGAAGTGGGGGATTGATTACGTGACGTGTAACCCAGCCTCTGCTAGGGGGCACAAATATATCATTATCGCTGTGGATTATTTTACGAAGTGGGTAGAGGCAATGCCCACCTTTAGAGAAGACAGGGAAACTGCAGCTTTTTTCATGTTCAATCAAATTATAGCATGATTTGGTATACCCAAGGTGATTGTCATTGACCATGGTAGTCATTTTCAAAATAGCATGATGACTGAACTGACCACTATGCTAGGATTTAGACAAGAACATTAATCCTCGTTCTATCCTCAAGCCAATGGTCAGGTCAAGGATGTTAATAAAACTTTGAAAACTATCCTCAAATGTACTATTAATGCAGCCCGTTCAAACTGGCATATCATGCTATATCCTACCCTTTGGGCGTATCGAACCAATGTAAAAAATGCTACGGGTTTCTCCCCCTTCCAACTCATTCATGGAATGGAATTCGTTACCCCAATTGAATGTGAAATCCCATCCTTAAAAATAGCTATTCATGTGTTACCTGATACGACGGAGCTTGAAGAACATTTAGTACATTTAGAACATCTTGATGAATAGCGTAGAGATGCGGTGACAACAAACCAAGCTCATAAAAATAGGGTCAAAATCCAATATGATAAGTCTGTCAAGCCTCGAATTTTCTTTGAAGGGGAGCTTGTATTGCTCTGGGACCAAGACAAAGAACCCCTGGGGGTAGGAAATTTCAGGTCTATGTGGTTGGGACCATATGTCGTGTCAAAGGTGTTAAATAAGGGCACATATGAATTAATTGATTTTGATGGGAATAAGCTACCTGATCCTAGAAATGGGCTCTACCTAAAAAAGTACTATAGGCTTAGCACTTTTTCTTGTATTTTATTGTATGTATTTTTATGTACACTAGTTCATTGGTTTGTGTTTTTTATACCATCTGATGGTTGTTTTAGATGTCTTTCGAGAGGTTCTTAGGTTCCGCTGATGGCGCCAGTTGCCACACTTGTAATCTAGATTTAGTTGCATGGATCATTTATTCACCCTCAAGACAGTTAGTTTCCACAGGAGGCGCTTGCTTAGGTCTTGCTTCTTGTTGGGTAGAATAACTCCCGAATTCAATTTATTTCTCCATAGAATGCCTTTATTTATACATTTACAATGAATCTTGGTATCACACATCTGAGAGTCTCTTCATATTCCTACTATGTACAATAACATATAATCCTGACGGATTATATTCCAACAATCCCCCCCTTAATCCGAAGGGGTGTTAGTAAGTCCGAGCATGTTTCTGAATCTTTCAAAATTTTCTTGTCCAAGCGCTTTGGTGAAGATGTCTACAACTTGATCATTTGTGGAACAATGTTGAAGATGGACTGTCTTGGCCTCTATATGATGTCGAATCAAATGATACTTTGTGTTGATGTGTTTGGTTCGATCATGGAATATGGGATTCTTAGCCAGCTTGATTGTAGAAGTATTGTCGATCAATAATGGAGTGGAGTTCTCTTGTTTTTCTTGCAAATCTTTAAGTATCTTCCTGATCCATACTTTTTCTTTCATTGCTTCAGCTGCAGCCACATATTCTGCTTCTGTTGTTGAATCTACCGGAACTAACTGTTTGCGTGATCTCCATGAGACAACTGCTGATCCAAGACTCATAGTGTATCCAAAAGTTGATACTCCTGTCTCTTTATCGCTATCAAAATCTGAATATGAGTACCCAATAAGTTTGAAGTCATCCACCTTAGAGTACTTGAGTCCAACATCTTGAGTCCCCTTCAAGTATCTTAGAACTCTTTTTGCAGCTGACCAGTGTCCTTCACAAGGTTTATGCATGAACCTTGAAAGTATGCCAACAACATAAGAAATATCTGGTCTAGTTGTTGTAAGGTATATAAGTCTTCCTACAAGTTGTCGATACTTGGTCGCATCCTCAAATTCTTTTCCTTCGCTTTATGTGAGCTTCATTTTCTGTTCCATTGGAATAGAGATAGGGTTGCATTCTGTCATGCAAAATTTGTCTAGTAGTTCTCAAACATATTTTTTCTGAGATAGGAATATGTACTTAGGATTTTGAGTGACTTCAATTCCTAAGTAATAGTGGAGATGTCCCATATCTGTCATTTCAAATATC
>LPNX010342124.1:248728-260394 GCA_001517045.1 Pseudotsuga menziesii
ACAAATAAATTAAATTCACAATCAAATGATACATCCATGTCATCACCTGAATTATCTGCTTCTCCTCCATCTTCACGTCTTTTTGAACTTCTCATTCTCGTCTTTCCAATTTCATCCGGATGGACACTTTCAAGTGTCTTTGTGGCCCATTTAGGAATATTCCGTGATGGTCCTTGTTGATCAACTGGTGGTGCTTCATCATTGATTGAGAGTCTTCCAATTCTCTCAATCACATAATTCGGTTGAATCTCTTGTTGAGGTGAAGTAGCAGGAACTTCTTCATGCGAGGGAGTTGGTGGTTCATATGGAAATTCCAAAGGTTGATCCAGAATAGGAATCCCCCCTTCAAGGTTTGTAATTTCATATTCATTTTCAGAATATTTCTTTGGATGAGGATATTTTTCCAAATGATCAAGCGTTCTCTCAATGGACTGGTCATTTTTATTAGTCTCGAGAAAAATGACATCGCTAGAAATAACAAACTTCTTGTTTACCTCATCATACAGATGGTATGCCTTGGAGTTTTCTTCGTACCCCAGGAAAATGCATTTTCTGCTTCGAGCACCCAGCTTGTTTCTTTGCTCCTTTGGAATCAAGGCATAACAGGTGGAACCAAAAAATTTGAGATGCCTGACTGAAGGGAGATGGCCAAACCACATTTCATGTGGAGTCTTGTTATCAAGAGCATTTGAGGGACTTCTGTTTCTCAAATAGGCTGCGCATTTCACTGCATCACCCCAAAACATTAGTTTTACATTCTTAAAAAACATCATTGAGTGTACCATATTCATTATGGTTCTGTTCATTCTTTCTAATACACCATTTTGTTGAGGATTGTAGGGAACTGTAGTCTGATGTGCAATTCCATGTTGGCGAAGATAATCTTCAAAAGCATTTGAAGAGTATTCTTTCCCATTGTCAGTATGAAGTGTACCAATTTTAGATTGTGCTTGTTTTTCTATCAATGCATGAAAGTCCTTGAATGTTTGAAATGCTTCTGATTTTGTCTTTAATGCGTAAATCCGACACATTCTTGAGTAGTCATCAACAAAGGTCATAAAATACTTATTCCCATCGGCAGAAGGAGTTGGCATTGGGCCACATAAATCAGAATGCACTAATTCTAATTTCCTACTTGCTCTGAAATTAGATTCATGGAATGGCAGTTTACTGTGTTTCCCTAATATACATGCATCACATTTGCTCTTCTCTTTGGGAATGGTGGGCAAACCAAATACACCATTCTTTCTCAACAAACGAAGACTGTTATAATTTAGATGACTAAATCTTGCATGCCACAATAAACTTGATGACAAATTCCCTTCTTCATGCTGAGAGAGGTAGGCATAGTTCTGAACCCTTGCAGATGAACCCTTTAGCTTCAGCAGCTTCCCATATTCATATTCAGTCATGATGACTTGGTTGTCAGAGGAATTTATTATTTCTATGATTCCATCAAACATGTGGATGGAATGGCCTTGCTATCGAATATCCACCAAGGACAGTAGGATTCTCTGCAACTCTGGAAGATAAAGAACATTCTTCAATAAAAAATCAAGGAATCCAGGCATCTTCAGCCGAATGGTGCCCATTCCCTTTGGTTTAAGACTTGACTTATCTGCAAAGTAAACTATGCCATTTATTGTTTCATTAAGTTCTTCAAAACAGTCTTTTCTAAAATTCATGTGTAATGTTGCACCAGTATCAAGTAGCCAACAATATTTGTAAGATGAAAGTGAAGTCATTTCATTAATACCAAGATTACAATGTGCAACATTACAATGAGAAGAATCTGGAGATTTACTAGTATCTTGGTTCTTATTGTCATCTTTCTTCTGGTTATGTCTGTCTTTGATGGAGTCCCACGAATCCCAACAGTGATCTGCTATGTGTCCAATATTTCCAAAATGCTTGCACTTCAAATCTGATATTTTGCTGGAGTTGTTTCTGTCTCCTCTACCTCTGAATTTTCTTCTTCATATGCCTCTCTTGTTGCTTTCTCCTTTGGGATGATATTTTCCAGAGAGAGTGGCACCAACTACAGATGCTATAAATTGCATCTTCTGTGATGAATCTAGCACCTAAAACAATACGAGAAAAATAAGAAAGAGTAAAGGTGCAGGTCTAAGTCTCTGCCACCTTCCTCAAGCTTTACAACAATGTCAATGTCTCTACTACTTTTTTTGTTTACAATATGGTTCTTGTAAAATTACAGCTGCACTAGCTAGAAACAATGTCTTAATAAACTCTATTCACTATGCAGGTATATGTCGCTGCCATAGTATTTACATCAAACTAAAACAATTTTGCAATAGTACAGTTTATATGGTAAGTGCATAGACTTCATAATGACCATACACAATTATGCAGCACTTCAAACTTAAATAGCAGTCACCTTGGAGGTCATAGCAATCTTCTCAGCTCTCTGGTTCATGCTCCAGTTTTGTTCAATTTTCCAGTAGTATGCAACTCTAATGATCTTTGGAATAAGAGCAATCACATTCTTCAAAAGAAAGTAGTCTTCAACGCACTTCTTGCAGACTTCAATCATGGACTCAATCCACCAATGCTCTTGCAAGGGAGATCGCAATCACTCCATGCTCACTACACTTTGAGTGGACACACCAACAAAAAGAATAAGGGTTTTCTTAGGTCCAATGAAAGAGAACACCACACTTTACGCCTTCTTTTTATTCATGTCTATGTATCCACACAACATCACACACACATAATACAAGAGCAATCATGCTCCACGTAGTAGTGATGATGGAGGATATGAAGAGTATTTACTCTTTAATGAAGTAGCACAAAGACGCAAATATATATAGCAGTCTTCGAGTAGAGATATATAGAAATCTTTAGTAGAGATTCCAAGCACAAACTTGCAGCAGCTGAGGGTGACCCAATTAGAGTTCGATCCACATCCCAAACTTTAGATAGAACCCAAAGATGATAGCTTCATTTTTCCTAATTGTGAGGTAGTTCAAAAATTAGGGTTTCTTTCAAGTAACACGAGAGAGGAGAAACACACTCGTGGAGGGAAGACTCCAACACAGAAAATTAGGGTTTAGTCGATGAAATATGCACTCAGAGAATATGGCACAGTGGCACGCAGATATTTAGACTTGAGGATAGTTTACAGACCACAACACAAAAGGAAATCGACCGCAGGTGGAGAAGTTCTCAACACTAGCATAAAGAGAGAATGTAGTAATATCGATACCAAAACTCAACGAAATCCACACATTAAAAACACAGTTACGTTGGATCGCAGTTATGTTGGGATGATGGAGGCCACAACTCTCCAAATGTGGTGGAGCTCTTCAAATGGAGGTCGCAACGCTTTTAAATGGAGGCCGCAACTCTTTTGTATCATGCAGTCAATGCCAACATCATTGCAGCTTTATCCACATAGCCATATCAATGGAGATTTCACTTCTTGTATCACGCAGCTTCAACCCAAACAAGATGCAACAATTGACCTCAACTCACAGCAACAATATTCAATTCACGATCCACAATACACGAAATACAATACTCTTCACTCACGATATGCGCAAGTCTCCAACACAACACCAAAGAGCACTAAAGAGATCAATGTATTAGGGTTATGCACCCACAATAACAATGAATGGTCTCACACACTCAACGCAAATCCAATTGCACCAAGGTTCAAAAGATTAGGGTTGTGTAGTGGATCGCTGAGAGAAAACATACTACAGAAAGGAATCAAAGATATAATGGGTGTCTTCCAAGTCTGTTTACACAGATGGCATATGAAACGTTCTTACACAGAAAATAAGCACCAGGTTTGAGCACACAACTAGGGAAAACTTAATTAGAGCAGCCAGCGAATGCACCAATGCATGCAATCTGCAGACTAAGGAAAGCCCAGGGTGCAGATAGCAGCAGAATGCAGACTATACATGTAGGAGTTATGAATCGCTCTGATACCACTGTTGGGTAGAATAACTCCCGAATTCAATTTATTTCTCCATAGAATGCCTTTATTTATACATTTACAATGACTCTTGGGATCACACATCCGAGAGTCTCTTCATATTCCTACTATGTACAATAACGTATAATCCTGACGGATTATATTCCAACACTTATAATAATGTCATTGAGTATAGGGCTTTCATTGAAATTCTATGGGATTCTTTGTCATGTGGTATCACTCAGCTGGAAGTCTGACTGGAATCTCAACTGGTGGTTTCCCAGCTCAATCAGGCTTACCAGGTGCAGAACCCTATTTTATTACGTCAATTTATGCAAGTTAGGTTATTGGAAAGAAATTTTGAGTTCATTACATTCAATCATATTCCAAGGAATCAAAGTTCATTAACTGATGCATACGTTAATTACATCTTGGATTGGCATTTAACAAATTTTTAATAAAATATACAGCAAACACATAAAAAACATTTGTAAATAAACCGACAATGTGTGTGTGTGTGTGTGTGTGTGTGTGTGAATATTTGTCCATATAGATAGGTTGAGTCTTTGATCCTCAGATCCATTCATAATTGTATGATATACAAAAATATATCAAATATGGATCAAAGTCCATCAAATGCCCCTAGATCTAAGCTAAACCACCCTAGTCCCCCCGGTCTCCCTGCACTCTGGCTTCCTCAGCCTCAACAGCATCTATGTATAACAATACTGCTCTATCTACCCACCTCATTAGGCATATCCAGACAGGTGGTACACCAACCATGAACTGCTGCATGATGGCTGGGATGTGCTCAATCTGTAAGGTGGGTACTCTCTAGGTAAGCTTGGCCAGCTTCCCCTCAAGAACCCTAATCATCCCCTGGTATTCTCCCAATACAGGATGCACATACATGCGTAGATACCCTTCAGGGAAGACTGGTCCAATATATACATTTTGACATTTTAAAAGGATTATAACTCTTATACATATGTATATATCTCTATATTTTAAAATTCATAAAAAAAATTTAAATTTGAAAATAAAAAATTACCTAACTATCCCCATGCTCCTCTTAGAGGGAGGACGAGGTCTAGATCACCACAAAATTCCATTCTAGCATATGGAAACTGCTCCAGTGATGGAAAATGTCACTCCCACCAAAAGTAGAAGTCGACATCATAAACACTCTGCACCGAGCCACCACCTCCCTAGTGGAGGAAGATATCTCCCCATCTACTCAGCCTAGGTTGATGAGGAGAACAAACTAGAAAGGGTACTGCAGGACTCAATCCTGGCACTCTCTCAAAGAAGAAGGATACTAGTATGCTAGAATATCCAAAATTATTTCTCCTACCTTTGTTGCAGTTAGAGAGTTGTTTTCTCATAATCGGGATCACTCTCGAGCACCAGTCATATAGGCCCCCATACATACAATCCACTACTAGTCTCAACTAGTTCTGTGTTGCAAGGTGAAGTGAAGATGACCCTCCAACCCTTACTATAGTACTTGTCAATACCTATAGAGGAAGGTCATGTATGTGCACAATAGGGATGCAGCAACCCCTCTTTTGTGTGCCTGGTGTGGAGTATATGTCAATATAGTTCTAGACACTTAGATGGTCACCGCCTCTACCGGTGCCTTCCAAATTTATTGGAGCTCCTCATTGTGATAGACCAGCAATGAAATAGACATCCTCTAAAGTAATCTCCAAGGACTCACCTTGAAGGTCAAACATGCCCAAGTCATGATCCCAATAATTTATCAGGAACTCTAAGAGGCAGACATTGGCCCGCATAGGTGAGGCACAAAAAAAATTTAACAACCCACTTGAACGTAAAAAATTCATGATGGGGCAATCTTGGAGTGCTTCTTGGTCCATATCTTCATGTTCATGCTCCCTCCACTCAAGCACCATCTTTCAACCTAGTAAACAAGCAATTGTAAACCTTTAGTTTCATATAAAATTTTGAAATTTTGACCCTATATTCTTCTTTTCCACCTCACGCAATGTATGGGACTGTCTATTAAGGCATGTCACGTACTGTACATGACTGTCTTTTAGGCAACCCACATACAGAACATGTGTACATGACTTTCAATATAGAAAACCCGCATACATAGTGTTGCTTTGTTGAGGACGCTTAAAAACATGAAATTAGGGCTTAATTTTGATAATTGCTTGGATCAGATTGAAGAGCATGGAGTGTAGTATTACCTGACACTTGTAGATTTGGAAATGGTTCACCGGATTGTCCACACCGAGCAATTGAAGGTAGAGGTGAAAACTTGTCTTTTATGGCTAAAAATCCAAATGGTGAGTTTTTATTTATGTTTTGACCTATTTATAGAAAATTTATTTTTCAAGTGGGTTTTTCCCTATAGTTCATAATTTATAACACTAATACCATATCTTTTTTCCTTGTAATAGGTTTATCATCATTTTAAGGTGTTTTTTTCTCATATAGGATGGTTTTTTGTCGTTTCACATGCATTCTGCATTTATACCTACTCCATCTTAAACCTAGCAATTAACATTCTAACCACGGACTAAAATATTTTTAACCATTGGCGCCTTGTCTTTACCATTGTTCTTCCATGGATAGGGCTTTCCTATCATGAGTATCCCCATTTAGAACCTATTTTGTCTTTCGATACTCATGCTACAGTTGTCTTAGGTACAGGGGAATCTTTTTAGCTATTTTTCACGCCAAATTGAGACTCATTTTGGTCTTATTTTACAAGCTATCCCTTTATAGGACTCCCCATATTTATGGAGTTTATTTAGGCCCAGTTCTAACTCCTTAAAATAGACTTTACTTTCGAGTTAACTTGTCCGTTCAATCTCATTAAGAATATGTGAATGGGCATCCACATTGGTGGTAGGTTATCTCTTTTTGAGACCATGTGGAATAATACAAGAAAGGACCACTCTCTTTTCTATGGAATTGAGAAGAGTATTCATAGGTACATGTTTATCATTTTTTTGGACTTGAGGGACTAAATTTATGGAAAAGGAACACCCGGTATGAGCTCAGTTTTCTCTTTTTCATGCTCTGGACCTAAACATGAAAAAGATTCCAAGTGTACTTTATGTCTTTGTCATGCTTGTTAAACACTAAGAACAAAGAATCAAGTTTATTGTTGTAAGCCCCATTTCTCGTACTCAAATGAATCTTTCCAAGTAATATTGCTTTCCTTCATACTCATAAAACTCAAGCTATATGTTGCTCTCGAAGGAGGATTGGGTAGGTGGTAATTTAACCTTTTTCAGACCTCCCTGTCTAAGTATGAAAAAGGTTCACCTTTTCTTCTATAGAAGTTAAGAGAGTTCTTTTGTGGTATGTTTTATACTTTTCTAGCCTTTGGAGACTAAATTGGATGAAAAAGGACCCCCCTGGAGTCTTCTTCAGAATTTTCATACGCTCTAAAATATGAAAATACCAAGTGAGCATGTACTAGTTTGGGCTCATAAAATCCATGAATCAGTGACACTATCAAGCATTTTTCCCTCTTCTCTTCAAGCTTGTCAAAAAATAAAGAGACACTCCAAGTTGACTTTCTTGGACTCGTTAAAATTAAACAGGGAAGGTAAGGAATAAGTTTTCTTTTGGTTTTCAGTTAGTGGCAACATGTCATCCTTCAACATAGAACTCTCTATTCTTTTCGATACTCATGTCTCAGTGTTCACTTTCAGTTCAGCTATTACTTCGAGTTTCTTGCTCCTCCTCTTGTCAGTTCTACCTAAGGATATTGACAGATAAGTCTAGTTGTTCTATTTGTAAATTTAAAAGCTGCCTTGGGTCATCTCTGTGTTATGCTCACTGTTCATGGACTTAACCCAGTATCTGATCTATATCCTGATCCCATCATTGTCGTATCGATTATCACTTGTGTCTCCCTTCCTTTACCCAGTTCCTAGTCACTCTTGTGATCTATTTGAGGATCTATTTCCTTCCTTGTCATAGTATGGTTTCACATCAGCACTTCCTGATGACAAATACCTAGAGTTTTGATGATCATACCTCAAGATTCACTTTCATTATTGGTGAATTCCTTTGCTTCAGTTGTTGATTATCACCTATTGATTAACGATCTGTTGAATCCACTCCATGTTCAAATTCAACTTACATCTATTCACATGGCTTGGATTGTACTGGTTCTTTGGGATTTTTTTATGAAGACATTAGTTTCCTATCTATGGACTAAGTTGCACAAGATTATGTTGTACCTATTTACATAGCTTCCATATCTTTAAAGACTCATCATTATTGTATATTGTGGCTTCAATCAACCTTTGTAATATACGTGGTCTTGTACCCATACTATATGATGTACTCAAATATTGTAAAGGAGCTACTGTTCCAGTATATTGAACATAGCATCCTCATATATGACTTTGTATATGACATTATTATGTATTTGTTTTAGGTACTACCCTTGCTCATTGGACTTCTAAGTTCTCCAAAGATAATGATTATAATGTATTTTTGCCATTGCTTCCCTCTGACCTCACACATAAGGGGGAATATTTTATCAACCCAAATGGAACTTCTCCATCCGAGTGCCGACAATTCATTATGTTGGTACACAAAAGGAAATTTCAGGATTGAAGTTTGCCTAAACACTATATATGAGCATGACATGAGATGCATTTACCCTTCAACTAGCTTGCCATTTTATTTTTCTATGTCTTGATTTCTATACGTTACTATCTCCATTGAAACTCACGTACATACACGACTATCCTTGTTGAAAACTCGCATATTGTACGCAACTATTCCCATTGCAACCCGCGTACAGATATATACACTGGTTTCCCTTAGAGAAACTCGTGTGTCATACACAGGTTACCAGTATCAATAGTTGCGTACTCATACATTCGACATTAAAAAATATAAATCATGATTAATGGAGATTATTTGAGCCCTAATCATTAACCATATCAACTGTTTCAACCTCCTTAACCTTTGAAACTGCTTTATTTCCCAAAGCATAATTAGAGGCCTTGGGGAGGGCATTAATCAATCAATATTGGAGAGAAAAGTTATGCTGGTGGTATATCTTCAGAAGTCTTTGGAGCAGTAGAACTCAGAGTCCTTTGGTTGCAAAGGAGTCCTTGTTTCAGGCGTTGGGTTGTACACTTATCTCATTCACTGATTGTTAATACAGAGAATTCTTCTTCCAACTTTGTGTTAAGTCTCTTTCATGTATTAGGGTTTGATGAATATTTTTGATTAAGCACTATATATGTTGTTTATCTAGCCTATCATATATACATGTATAAGATTGTATTTGGAGAATTCACTCTTTGTAGGTGAAGGAGGTGCATCCTTGAAGGCTTTGGAGAGAAGCAGAGTGGGAGAAGACAAAGCTTGGATAAACCGTTGGTAATCGGGTGAGTCCAACAGTTCTTCGTCTTTCCTTTCTGTACTTTAAAGCTGATTGTCTGCAAGTTTTAGAAGTAATTTGGTAACCCCAAACCCTAGGTTACAAGGGTGTTTATTCCTGAACAACAGTGAGAGATTCATTTGATTTCTTCACCTTGCACATACCATTATATAATTTCCTTTATCATACCTTCACTTTCCTTACTCAAAGGATTCCATCATTAGCGTTTATGGCTTTCAAAAACCCCTTTCAAGAATTGTTGATTGCTTGAGTCCTGTTAGAGTATGAGAAGTGTGTTTTTTATATTTTTAGCATCATACTCATTAAAAAAACTACTTTGATCACCATTGGATAAACATATAGAAACCATAATGTGCAACACGTTAATAGCTTCTGTCTTGAACTCAATGGTTTTTTGGTCTTTCATCTGATCAAGTTAGGCTGATAGTCCATGTCCTCTTTGCATATTAGGTCATAACATCTGGATGAACTTTATAATGGGTTGAATTATTTGTATATTACATTTTTTTCCCAACCAATAAATATGTTTGCATGTAAAAATGTCACCTAAAAGCTACCTCATGCTAGACATATGCCAGCGCTATCTTTGGCATGGTATACTTATCTAAATTGAAAATGGAAGCTTGGGGAATGCTTCAACTTGAGATAACCTTTAGAGTTTATACAACAAGGTTGTGAACAAAATTGATAAAAAATTAAGGACTAAACAATGATTAGCGGTGCTTCCACCAAGTTTTTATTCCCTGCCAAATATGGTTAATCAGTTCAGTGAAAATGTGCAGACCTTTACTTAGTATTGACCTCAAAAATTGATTTTCTAATGTTAGAACTTTGATGTTTTAAAAAATATCTATCAAATTATAAAAATATCATTTAGGTTAAAAAATAGGTCTCCAAAATTTCTCCTATGGGGGTATAGGACAAAAATAATAGAGTATCTACCAAACAGCATGCATATCAGCTCAACAGATAAATCAATTTTAGTGCTAAGTTGCTATATCATAAAACCAATTTAAGGGAACATTATTTTGAATAAATAATAGCTCATCCAAGTGATCCACTATAATGTCAAATGCTAAGTTTGGCCTGATTTGCCTATTATTTGTTGGTGTATTTTGATTGAAGGTTTTGATCAAAGACTTGTCTCCACATACCTAGAAGTTGAATTCACTAATTCTATAGTTGTGTGTGATATATCATGTGGATTATATCTCAAGTTTTTTTTAGTTTACATCTTCCATGAGATATGGTTTCCTCATAAGTGCCTGAGTTTGTAAATAGTTACCAACATTCACACATATGTATCATAAAATAACATTGAACAACTTAAACACATAGTAAATGTGGTTGCAAATAAATTGATTTATCATTAAGGTCTAACCTGTGAGAGTCCAGATGAATTACAAATCCCTTGATTGAGACATAATGACCTATTTCTTGCCAAAGATGTAAAAAAAAATCATTTAAATAAATATTTCCACACATAAATCACATAACAACATTGGCGTGGATTCCTTTTGTATCTTACTGAGCATGAAATGTAGCTGATATAGTAACATATCACCCTTTTTGCACATGTCATGTTGATTGCTTAATAATGTGGATACAAATTAACTGTAAATCCCCCTTTTCCAACCGTAACTAACTAGTTTAAGGGCTCATGATTTACCTCAATAAATTGTTGAATATTAAAAGTAAACTTCAATGAATTTTCCTTGGGCTTGATAGTCCCAAGTGCCGCATAAGCTAGGCCCATGTAGTTTCCAACATGCTTGGGTGATATGCATAAGTATCAAGGCTCACAAGTAACATCCCACTCTTCCAATGATGTGGATTTTTCTTCAAACTGGTCACTTTGTGATGTTAGGCAAGTATATGAATACAATCTCTTGCAAAAAAATGTAAATCCGTTGGTCAAATTCTAAGTAAATTCAAAGTGTTTTTTTTTTAATTTGAATCTGAACCTGATCACATAAGGTATAACTTTATAAAAATAAAGGATGAAACATGTTTAGAAACTTTTTTCCTTGCTTTTTTTCAAAGGTTTAACCTTTTTTGCTTTGGATGTCTTTGAATGTATATTTTCTTTTTAAAGTTAAAGAATTTTGAGTATACTGTAGTATACAAGATTGAATTTTTGTAGGGTTTCTTTAACCAATCACTCTTTTATTTTCTACTTTCATTTAGTGGAAACTTATAATATCAGGAAACTTTATGTTGACATTATAAATATTTTAATAGCTTATGTCTTAAACTCAATGCTTATTTGGTCTTTCATCTGGTAAAGTTAGGTTGATAGTCCATGTCCTCTTCTGC
>LPNX010342124.1:260456-277899 GCA_001517045.1 Pseudotsuga menziesii
GTCATCCTTTGATAATTACAGGTCAATTGATTTTGTAGTCATATATAACCCAATTCCAATTTCAGCACATGAGTTGCCACAATTAGTGAGACAGGTATTTAGCTAATCCTTACTAAGTAATGTCACTTCCCTTATTTTTTCTTTCCTCTGTACACAACTAGTTTTGAACACGAGTATGAAGGTTGTTTTCATGTTTAAGCTATAGCAACATTATTTAGACTTATTAAAAAAAATTGAACATTTATGAAGGTTTTAGTTATTTTTCCTTAGATAAAAGGATTGATAAATTTTATTAATATACAAGTGAAAGTAC
This sequence comes from Pseudotsuga menziesii, assembly GCA_001517045.1. NCBI lineage: Eukaryota > Viridiplantae > Streptophyta > Pinopsida > Pinales > Pinaceae > Pseudotsuga > Pseudotsuga menziesii. Next base: position 260,770 of record LPNX010342124.1, read on the forward strand.
ATGCATCTGATGCAAAAAAATCCACAAAAATAGACACCCTGAGCTAAGGAGGCAAGGAAAAATCAACCTAGCCTTCAAAAAATATGACGCGGGTAACCAAAATTAAAGCATAAAGTAATTCCACAGTTCCAACATAGAAAGCAATTAACATCAGACATGCCAATTGGCAAGAACGATTGGGAATATCAAGTTGCACTCGGAACCAAACCCATTGCTAGTGGAGGGTATTTTCTCACTGGTGGAGGCCCCCATCCCTCATCTATAGGATCCATTTGTTCTTTTCTTGTGTGGCCTCTGCAAGGTACTCTAATTCATATTTTTTCCAACAGAGCAGTCCAAAATTTATCAAACCATGGGACCTCTAGGGGGAAACTCCTTCATTTTTCATAACTCTCTCTCACAATTTGGTTCACCTTGTCTGTGATTATTGGCCACATTAAGCTATGGGGTGTGTATAATGAGAAGGAGAGTGCCATTCAAGAGGCACTTTTCTCATGGACACTCTGTGTTAGTTCAATAATCCTTCAACCTGTGCAGATGACCCACTTCCATTTACATTTTCCTCATATGCATTTAAATATGTATTTACATATGGAGACACATTAGAGACTCACTGTACCATGTAAAATTTGAATTGTGCTAATGCATTTGTGAAAATACATTCATTTCTTGTTTTCAAGAGTTGATATAAAATATCAATTCTAATTTCTTATTTTCAAGAGATGATATCAAATATCAATTCTAATAAATTGTCATGCTATGTGAAGTTGCATGGCCCAACAAAGAGATTGTCCTAAAAGGATTGATTTCCAAGTAGTTTTGATCAGAGGATATTATGGCACAACTTATAATCCCTTTCTTAGACAAGATGGGCATATTTATAGTACCAGAACAAATGCTTCAAGTATCCATTCTTACCATAGAATTTACATTTGTGGTGGGGGATCACTTTGTATTTTAGGGTATTTCCAATAGGTAGGCATTCATGAATCAAATATTATCCAAATTAGGATATTTTAGGTCTAAGGCACATACTCTAGATGGACTTTAGTTGATACAACCATGTTTTCTCTTTTGATTCGATCCTCCAAAGTTTTCTTAATTTGGATCGAGCCTCTTTATTGAACATAATGGTACCCATCAACGGACTTATATTTCTTGAACCCCTTTCTTTGATTGTACCTCTATTCCTTAGACTAGGTTTGTGGTCTTGGTAGATCTAACTCAAAAAAATGTTTGTTTGGAATTATATTCTACATCTTATCTAGGATAATTATATCAAATGTGATAGGATTGAACATTCTTTTTAGTGATTCCCAATTCTTCAAATATCTATTCTTATTTTCATATAAGTCTTAAGGGAAGTCAATTCCTTTGTCATATAGAATCATAGTGGAGAACCAAGAAATCTATGTAAGGAATTATTGTCCTACAACAACATTAGTGACCACCATAGGAAATGATCATTAAAAGAAATAATTTCTCTTGGAGAATTACTCTTCCATACCAACTTGTGCTTAATGATCTCCTAAACCTAAATACTCTTCACTATAAAAGTCCCTTTAATTTTAATAGGGTTGGAGTGATTAGGGTATTTTGCACGTTTCGATTGCAAAATGGCTCATGTATCCTAGATTGTTGTTTCAATAGCTTAGGGAGAATTATGTTGTGGCTACAATTCTTCATTAGATTAAGTGTATGACCTTGTGGGTGGACCTAGTACATAGACACATTCCTATGATAGTTAATTCACGAACACCATTCTCCACTATCACATTCATTTCATTTCCCTAACCTTGCTTAGAAAATTAGAAAATGCACTTACTCTTAGGGATTTGACATGAATATATGTATCAATTATATTTGCACCATTGTAATTCTAAGGTTATTAGGATAATTAATCAAAAGTGAGTGAGTTAATTAGAAAAGTGCACTTGAAAAAGGAATTTTGAAGGAACCCGTAGGGCATCCCATATTTTGAGGTTTATGTTCAGCATCTATAGATTTAAAAAATGATTTGTTAATTGATACAATTGTACATAGTTCTAAATTTCGAGTGTAATGAGCAACTCATGCTTGGAATTCAATAGCAAATTTCAATTTTGAAAAATTCCAAGTCATTGAGATTTTTTTGGACATCTAACAGACCTGAATAAGAAACTAGAAGTCGTTAGCATGAGCTCCCATTATAGCAGGAATGCTTCCAACTCAGATAAACAATTGAGTAGGAAAATCCTAAGCCACGATTGCTCTCCCTTTATGCAACTACGGGAGGCACCACTATCACCTTAGTGGACAGCTCCTCTCACTTTTGATTTTCTCTCAAAGGTCAAAAGGGTTTTACCTATGAGTAATTGATTCTAGATTAATTTTTAACTGAATTAGAGCTTGGATGATTGTTTAAATATGGTTAGATTGAACAAGTGTATTGTAGATGTAATTCATGCACATAAATGATTTCCAAAGTGAGCGCTGGGAGTACACATTAAATTTGAAGAAAACCACTTAGGAAATAAAGAAGCATTGCTTAAAAGATTATTCAAATGAAATCAAGCAAGATATCAGTCAACAAATTTTGCAAATAGATGATAAAATGCAGCCAATAAAATATGTTGAAATCTAGAAATTAAATGATGTAAACACATAGGAAAATTTCATAATTGATTCAAGTGATCAAAATCACTCCTTAAATCCGATTTATATGAATCAATTCAGTGCCTAGGGTTTTTTGTAAGTCTGTTATAGATTGCAGAAAAAAAAAGGTACACATTATAGTGAATCTAAAGATTAATTATTGAATCAATTGTTTAATTTTTCCAACTCTTTTTGGGCTTATCTAAAATATGTTTTAGGGCTGTAATAAGATGACAAATTCCAGAAAGTAAACTAGCTAGATGCAAGACTAAATGAATATGAAGACAATTTTAAATTCTAGGATCGAATTAAACTTGAAATATGGAAATGATGGAATATCAAGGTAAAATTCACGTTTAAAATGAAAAAACAGAAAATAAAAAGGAATGTTTTAAGGGTATTTTAGATGGTGGTTTGGAGAAAGACTAGTGCCTTTAGCTTTTGACAAATGGGGTCATGAGGAAAGATTTCAATGGGTTGTTTTTCAGGGTTTCTAGGTTTGATGTAATTGATCACATAAATTCTCCAAGATGCACTCATTTTGGGGGGGTCACATACCCAAGCATTCTTGTTTCCAAAAGTAGCACATGTTTCAGGAAACTTAGCTTCAAATGCTTCAGCCCACAATTAGAAGCATTAGACTAAACTAACTTAAGACAACCATAAGCTACCAATGTACACAACAAGTGTAGAGAAATAGATATGATATGACTATCAATACCAGTTGTGTACACTTCATCTAGTAACACCTGTGCTTGATCATGCATATCAATTTCACACTCTAGGCTATTACTGCTTCTCCCAAGTTGTGTCAGAGACTTTTCTGTTCTTTTCTAATTATAGTTTTTGAATACCTCAATGTAATGTCCCCAAAAATTGAAAATAATTTTTTTTTATTAGGCTAGTTAAAACTACCTAGACAGGACATTATTGGAATTTGTGTGGAATGTGTCATACTTTGTTTAATGTACTGTAAAGTTGTAAGTTGTTCTTACGTTCTTCTTTCATATTTCTTGAAACAGTTATGAATGTATTGCTTATGTTGTCATGATGTTGACTACTATTTTGGATCTATGGTTACACATTGATGTGTAGGTTATATATTTGATTACGTACCTTATTGATTATAACATTTGATTATTGTTGTATACAAAATGTTGACTTAACTAAGTTATTGGAAAAATGGGTGGAGTGGCGGGACAAGTTTCTCTTCTAACCATTTGAGAGGTACTTTTTTCTACTTGTCTCAATAGGCTTACTTAGTTCTTACAAAACTAATGCATTTATTTCACTTTGCGTGCATGTTCACTTAGCGTCGAAAACTGTTTATAAAAGTTGAACGACCAAATGGTCCGTTTCGTCACTGGTACTTTGTGATACAAACCTATCCTAGTGGCGATACGCTGGTTGTTTTAGAATATCTTTACACCAGGATAGATGGTTTACTATCCTTTGTTACATTGATTCTTATTGTTATTATTACAAACTTTATGATAGTGACTTAGTCACTATTACATTTATTATTTACACAACACAAACTTATGACACCGACTTACTATGGTGTAAGGACTTTTGACTTTGTTCATGCTCTAATCATATTTTTAATACATGATATTTAATAGTTGGAATTAAGAGATTTGTATAAATATTATTCTAAGTTTTTCCATTGCATATTTCATATGCCATGGTCTCATGGCTTAAATCCTAGGAATTTGATATACACTTAGGGTTTATGTAATACGTTGATTTTGGAACATGATGTTATATCGTGGCATGGATTATAGGACTATGGTTTTTTAGGATGTTAATGGAAGTGAAGGTGGCACCTTAAATGCACATTGGGAAAGGTGGCATCCTAGCTTAGGGCTTGGCTCATCGCTTTGGTTTTGTCATTCACATCCTAACTGCTTTTTCTCTGCTTTCGCAAGGTGTAATGGTGTGCGACTATGATGGCCTAAACAGGTATGTTGGATGGTCTAGTTTTATTAGCATCATTTGCCTATTTCAGTTTGATTAACATGCATAATTATCATCGTTTCCTTTTTCTCTACATTTGTAGGTTGCAGGGTGTGTTGAAAATGAGGGTTGTAGCTTGTGGATAGTGCTGTGGACAAAGCCAAACCTAGTCAGGTAAGCCTACTTGAACAAGTGTAAACTTGTTCCCTCATTTTGCTGAATGGTTGCAATCGAGTTGATACTCTTCATAGTTATGAATTCTAGGATCTATTTTCTAATGGGTGCATTGTGGGATGGGATATGACTTTAACTTTAAATGGGTATTGCATTTGCAATGTGATAGGGATTGGGGTTTTTGCTTGTGGGGGTTTAGATTCCTTCAGCCGAAATGTTAAAGTATTGGGCTTGTTAATGGGTACTCTATGAGGGAAAAAAATACTGGTACTCTTGGTAGTTCTGCATATTGTAAATGAGTTTATGTTAAAATAATGGTGGTAGCACCATTGCTTGCAATGGTACAAATCCAGATTGCAACTACTGTGTAACTCCTTATTCATTTTGACAATGATTAAGTTTATAAATACATGTAGTAGTTCCATAGTATGTCTATTTTGTGGTTATTATTCTTAATGGACGGTTTGGAATTCCAAATCATTGTTTGAGTTAATTATATGGATGAATTCCTGAAAACGTTGTTGGATTTGGGGCCATGCCGTATATGACATTAGCGTTCCTTCCATTAGAGCTGCAATATTGTAATAAATATAGATTTATTGTTTCATGTTTAATATATGAAAATAGATGTTAGAGCCGACTATGTGTAACCCTGCATTTAGCAGTCATTGTTGTTGATAGTTTTTGATAGGTTTTAGTGGGTACTCTATTTGGGTTGTAAGACAAAGGGATGTATCTTTGGAAGGACCCTTCCAAAGGATGTTGTGGCTAAATGCATAACATTGACATAGTTAAATATTTTGGTATTTTGATTTAAATGTTTGTATATGTAAAAGGACTAGGGCCATATTTACATTGTGTATATTTTATTGGGTCTTTCGCCCTCTATGCAAATAATTGATGTTTTTAATTACAGCCCACGTATATGTAATATAGCGTGGCTTTGATTAGTGGAAAGCTGCGGCATGAGGTAGAAATGAATTATCAAATCCTACAGTATCTGTCACTGTGGCTTTGTAAATAAAACTGACCCTACAGGAATTGATCCTGGGTCATTTATGGTTGTGAGGGTTTAAAGACGTGTGGAATCGATTTGGGAGAAACGCTCACAAGAATTGATCCCGCAACCTCTGTGCAATTATATTGTTTTTGATAATTATTGTGCATTGGTATTATGGTTTATTTATTACATTGTGCTTTGCATTATGGTATGTGATTTTTAGAACGTATTTTATAAATATTTAAAGGTTTGGTTTATTACGCATATAATGGTTTTAGTATAATGATGGATTCTTTACTACATACGATTTCATAGATGTAGTTAATATAATAAAATGTGGTTTGATGTTTGTTTAAGCTTGGATTTTTGTAATATCCTGAACTTTGGACCTAACATTTATAGGCATGAGCCTATTGATTATGATGTCATCTTGATGTTGTATTTTGATATATTGGGTTAAATACCCCACTACATATGAACATGGTGATTTGTTTTATATATTGGGCATAAGCCAATTGTTGATGATATATATGTTTGTTTTGTGTTGGGAATTGACCCTGAAGAACATGATTGATGAGATGTTTTTGTTGAGTGAGGAGCTATGGAGTACATGAGTAATTAATGTTTTGTGTTAAGCGAGGAGCTCTGGAGCACATTAGTGATTGATGTTTGTGTTGACCGAGAATATCTGGAGCACATGAGTGTTATATTTGTGTTGAGAATGAAGCTCTGGAACACATGAAAAGATAATTTGGAAGTGTTGCGCATAAGCCCTGGACCCTTCCATGTTGATGTTGAGCATAAGCTCTAGAACATTGAATCCTTGGACATTGTACCCCTAGGTGTATCGTACAAGTACATCCTAGCATTAATGTTGAGAGAATAGCTCTGGAATCACACTAAGTTTGTAAATTATTGTTTTTAGCATCGAGTATGGACTCTGGTAAGCACTAGGAGTTACTAAAAAGAATTAATGATTCCCAAGTGAAAAATGACTCGAGAAAAATATTGATCTCATCTGACTTATTTATAAGTGATTAAATGAAATTTCAAATTTATGTATACTCATCAAATACTAAATAACTACCATTTTATACGAGGGAATCCAACATGCAAGGATGTTTAGAGTTTCCTAGCCTAGTAGACCTAACCATATAATCTACCTGATGACCTTAATGAAGAAAGTGCCATAAGTCTAAGGATCATAATACATGATTCCCAAAGAGAAATGTTAACAAATGTTATATTATTATGTATTTTACACACGATATGTATAAAGAATAAATATAGTAATAATATTAATAATATAAAAAAGAAGAAAAAGCTTCATCTATTATTATTTATTACTAAAAGATAATAAATAGTATAACACCTACAAAGGTCTAAATAGGAACTAGTTAAAATTTCCTAAGTTAATGTATTAAAAATACCTAAATCAAATAAAAAGGGTTAAATCAAGAAATCAAGGATTCTTGATTTAATTGCCCCTTTGACTGAAAAGTTTGTCTATAGAGTCCCAAGCCATAGAGAGGCTTGGGGATATCATCTATATTTTTGGGAGTCATTATTCTCCCTGTTTATTCTAAAGAGAGTTATTGGAGAAAATATTTCCTAGAAGGAGAACTGATCCAGACCTCATATACCAGTTAGGGAAGCCTTACCATAGGAGCTCTAAGCTACTTGCATGTTGGAACCAGCTTGAGGGGATCCAGATTGAAACCAGGAATGGTTCTGGGTCATGGTTGGGTGGAACATGGTAGTTCCCAAGTGATTAAGTCATCTAATAAAGAGGTTAGATCTGCCTATGAATTGTTAATGTTTGTTAATTGAGTGTGCACATCTCAGCCATTAAAGGAGCTTCAATATTCAGGTATGAGGTTATGGACTTCCTATTTCATTTTCTAGAACAAGTGCTGGCTAGATTATGCAAGGGTTTATATTATATGTTCTAACCCCAAGTACTTTTTTTTACGTGACAAATTTTTTAAAGGGTTTATATTTTAAATTATAACCCGAGGATGTAATTTAATTCCTATACTAGATTTATCCAAGGTTTTATTCATTTAGTTTGCTTATGTAATTAAATTCTTGCTTAAAGATTTATCAAGAGTTTTTCACTTTTAGCTTTACTTATGTATTGTCTTTTACTGTTTACATATTATTTCTTCATAGACTAGGAATTACTTCAAATTAAATACATAGTTGTTTATTTACCTACATACTCTACTAACAGATTTCATATTGTCAGCAGAAAGACTAGTTCAGAATTAAGTTTCGGACCTAGAATAATCTTACAACACAATTAAATATTTCTAATAAAAATAACATAACAAGTATAATATATATATATAGTATTAGGTATAAAATAGAAATATAATTCTAATCTATTAACACTATAAATTGCATCTAAGAATAACCATAATCTTCAATTACTAAATTTAAGATAAGAACCATCCAATACCTCTCAGTGTCTGCATAATAAACTCATGCTAATAACCAAGATAAAAATTGTAATGCTTATGAAAGCAAACATTATAATAAACCAATTAATAATCCAAGTATCGAGACCATATAATTGGTTCACAATTTCTAGACATATATGCTAGCTACATATACAAAGCATAAGAAATAATATTATTATGATCATCCTTAAACCATTGCATAAATAATATACCAAACCATATAAACTTTATAATATGCATAATAAAAATCGTATGCCATAAATTTCAGGGCCCAACATAATAAAACCACAATATTATTACATACACAGTAATCAATTAAAAACCACGTATTTTTACCAAGGTCGTAGGATCGAATCCTATGGAGACTCAAATTCCCAAATCACACCCATACTTATAGACTCCCATCTCAGACAACAACCTAGGATCGAATCCTATAGAATCTCGTTACATTTTACAAAGACACGCTATACACAGTTATACGCAGGTTGTAAATAAATTAATTACATTCTCTACACAGAGGTCATAAGACCCTTATAATTCATATATGCTGTAATCCAATCCCTCAGCCCCATACATAACCCAATTGTCAAATAAATTAACTATTCAAAGCTTAAAACCATGTCAACGAATTAACCTACAGTAACCATTTCCAATGTAGGGTTTATAGCACAGAAGCCATTACATTTCATTTACGCATTATAAAAACAAGATGTGAAGTCTAAATCTATTTCACTATCGCAACTATAATGGTGAGTGCCAACGACATTCACAGTGTGACCCCGAGCCATCAACGCTGACTGTTAGTCATTCATTTAACTAATACAACCTACAAAGGAGAATTCCACATAAACCACAAGCATAATAACCATTAAAATCAAATACAACATATATTCACAAACTCATTCGTTATAATCCATTAATAGTTTACATAGTAGGTTTCCTAAAGCATTGCACCATTACAAGAAATGGAGCTTCCCATTTCCAGTTAATAACCAAAACATTAAAATGCATAGAGTATTTTGAGGTAATTTACATAGGCCTCTTTCGTTTACACAGAGTGCCATACATTAATTCATCTCCATCTAAATGACTCAGGCCGAAGGATAAATAAAAACCCCAACTAATGAAACCCAAAATTTTGTGGTATTTTCCAATACGCAGAGCTTTGTTGAGTTACAGAAAAACCCCCAAAACCCAAATGCATCCATTGAAACAAGATGCAAGAAAACTAACCTATGAATACTAAGACCTAATCGCAGCCACGATACCATAAGAGGAAACTAGTAAGGACTTGCACAGTGGGCTTACCAAGGAGGGTGGCATTGCTATGATTTCTCCCATGAGCTACGACCCACCCCTTCACTCTCCCGTCTGTGACCCTGCAACGAAACAAAGCCAAATCATGAGAAGTATGAATAGTATCCATGATCAAACCAACAACAATGCCAATGAAAATCGGACACCATCTTACCTGTCTATTGAAGTATCACCATCGCCTTCCCTCACATAGAACAGAAGCAGAGATCAAGCCACCAAGAAACAAAATTCCAAACCAAAACTTGGGCCAATCACTAAGCTTTCCCTCCACATATTTTAAGGCACATTGAAAGCACCACCCTGGACACCATTAATGTGCACAAGCCCCGTAGAGATATAGTTCATGAACTATATCATAAACCTGCCACCCCAAATGTTAAACATAAGATTTAAACCCTTGCATGATGTGAATACTATAGGTTATAAGCCTTAGGACCATGTGCATCAAAATCTTAGGCCTTAAGCCCTAAGACCATGGTATAATTTTTAATCCAAGATTTTTAACCAAATAATTTACAAATTTTATAAACATATAATAGGAATATATGTTAGTTCTTTTAGTAAAACAAACATATAATAAAAATATGTCATGCCAAGAACAGTTCTTAATATTTGCACCATGAATAATAAGTGCCACATAAATAACAAGTATGGGACACATAATTAATGAATGCAGTGGTGACCTTGTCACTAATTCCAAAGTCTAATAATAATAACCAGTGAATGCCACCAGGACAGAACTATAAATGCAAGCACTAGTGATCCAACGTTCAGCACTCCTGGACAGGTTCTATGTCGCTAGGTATATCTGCACGTAAATGGGATAAGAGTGCATTAGTTATACAAAACTAAGTAATCATGTTGGGTCAAGTAGAAACTATTACCTCTCACATAGTTACATGGGGAACTAGTCCCGCCACTCCACCCCTTTATCCATTAACCAAGTTAAGTCAGAATCATGTTTACAACATTAAAAACATATGAAAATCAGGGAAGTACATAATCAAAGTTCCTAATATACATAAAATGGCTTAACCATAACAAATGCATAGTAATGAACGTTATGACATCATAATTATCCATATTAATAATCACATTGAAAAGTAAGGAAGCAAGATGTATAAACAACTTATGATGAAACAAATAGTATGAATAGAGTATGACACATTCTGTAAATACAATAATGTCCAACATAGGTGGTTGACTAGCCTACTTTTTTTTTTTTCAATTTTTGGGGACATTACAAGTGGTATCAGAGCCAAATTTCAACACTAAGAGACCAATGGGCATACCAAACATTTGTTGCAAAAAAAATAAAGTATGTTTTAAATTTGGTTAACTAACATAATTTTTCCTGTTATTAAATTTTACAATTTACAGGAATTTTTATAGAAACAGTTCAGATTATGAATACTAAAGAGGACAGTAGCTGACAAGGGAAGATGAACACTCCCACCCAGGAAGCAGAACTAGTGGTGGAGATGAATTCTGATATTATGAATACCATACACGGTCTTCAAGCATAATTACAAAGTTTCAGAGATGAGATTCTAAATGAAAGAAAGGAACAACAAGCTATTAATGAAGCATTGATGCGAAATATGATGGGAGGAAGCCCGCAGGGAAAACCCACTCATTCCACAAATAGGTTCAAGGAGGAACCTTATCATAAATGGGCTAGCAGCCCAAGAAAAGAAGGGAAATAGGCACATACCCCTGAACCCCCAAAAGAATGTTATCATAGTCCTTCTAGTGATAAGTCTCTTTCTCCATGTAGAAAGAAACAAAGCAATGACAATCTTCAAGGAGAGTTCAGAAAAATAAGATCCCCGGCCTACGAAGGTGAAGTAAACATGGGGGATAAATCTGAAGAATGGATGTTGGGTATGAGGAAATATTTCCAAGTTCATAACTACTCAAGCGAGATAAAGGCTTGGCTTCTGATCTATAATTTAAATGGCAAAGCAACGAGATGGTGGAGAGATTTGAAACATACCAAGAAAGATGAGTTAAGAGAAATACGTTCGAGTAGCTTCTGCAAAATATTTCAAGAAAAATATATGTCAGAAATGTTCTTCGACAGAAAAGTGAAAGAGTTTCATGAGCTACGTATGGGATCCATGACTATGGATGCTTTTATTAACATATTTATAGATCTATTACATTATCTTCCATACATTAAGGATGAAAAGGTAAAGATCCAACATTTTTTAGGATGTCTTCCTTCCAACTTTTAGCAAAGGATTAAATTTGACTTGCCAAAAAATTTGGACACCACACTGCACAAGGCCAAGCTCTGCTATGAGCATGGGAAGCTATGGCAAGAGAACTTAAACCGAATAGAGATAGGACTAAGAATTTCTTTGATAACCAAAAACCTGGGTTTAACCCACAACCATACCGAAAACAAAATAGCAGTTTTCCATCGAATAAGAACTTCAACAAATCGGGTACAAATCCATATGTACCAGCTCCAAATGTTAACAATTCAGTACAAACTGGGAGATCCAATGCTACCCCGCTACCGATCAAATTATGGAAATGCAGCGGGCCTCATTATGCCCAAGATTGTAAGAACAAGACCAATGGGGTCTTGCACAAATTACAAGAAGAACCAATAATAGAAGACATAGCTGGAACACCCTGCTTTTATTCAGCCTTGGATGGACAAAACGCAGAACATCAGGCTACCATGGTTGACATAGAAGGTAATATCTTGAACACTTATATTTCAACTTATTGACCCTGGTGCTTATAGGAGCTATGTATCGCCTAAAATTGTTGATGTATGCAAAATAGGAAAAATAAAACATGATAAACCTTGGTTGGTTCAATTAGCCACAGGTACAAAACCAAAGGTTTCTAAAATAGTTAAATATTGTGAGGTAAACCTGAATGGTTTTCCAACAAAATTAAGCCTGAAAATCCTAACCTTAGGATTGTATGATATACTTATCAGCATGGACTGGTTGTAACGACACCATGTCATGCTCTATTTTTTACACAAGTCAATATTGTGTACAGATAGCCCAAGGGAATCAAGTAAAGATTCAAGGCATACCAAAGAAAGTTTCTGTAAGGAAAATATCTACCTTACAAGAAAATAAATGTGTTAGGAAAGGTTGCAAGTTGTTTGAGTAAACATCTGAGACATAGATTCTGAGAGAGAAAAATGCATAGAGGAATTTCTCGTTCTTGTAGAATTCCAGGACATGTTTCTCGAGGAAAACCCAAGATTACCTCCAAAACGAGACCTAGAATTTTCTGTAGAAATGACACCAGGATCAGTTTCAGCTTCCAAAGCCCCTTACCGCATAAGTGCACTAGAATTGGTGGAACGCAAACTAAAATTGTAGGAGCTGATAGAAAAATGGTATATCAGACCAAGTGTGCCCCCTTGGGTTGCACTGATACTGTACGTAAAGAAAAAGGATGGTACGATGCGAATGTGCATCGATTACCATCAGCTTAAAAAAATGAATACCAAGAACCTATACCCACTCCTTAGGATCAATGACTTGTTCGATCAAGTAGGAGGAGCCAAAATCTTTTCAATTATTAACGTGCGATACAGGTACCATTAGGTACAAATTTGCGACGAGGATATTCACAAAACTGCTTTTCGTACACGGTATGGGAACTATGAGTTTGTAGTAATGACATTCAGGTTTACCAATGCACCTAGGAACTTTATGTGTATGATGAACAGTATATTCAGTAAATATCTAGATAAATTTGTTTTCTTCTTTATAGATGACATCCTAGTTTACTCTAACAGTAAAGACAAACATGAGGAACACCTTCGCATAATACTCCAAGTTTTATGAGAAAACCAGCTTTACGCTAAGTTTAGTAAATGTGATTTTTACAAACCACAGATATACACTACTTGGGTCACATTATCTCTGAGACATGGATAGTTGTGGACCTAGAAAATATTAGAGACATAGAAGATTGGCCTACCCCTACTAGTGTCACCAAATCTTGGCTACCTTTTCCCACTCATGTGACCCAGGTTCTGTGTAGCTCGTCGATCCAACAACTACCCGAGATACTGGCCCGATAGAGAAAGCCCCATCAACAACACCTACGAAGTAGATGCAGTCTCACTAGACATATCTCATAGATGGGTAACAATCGGAACGATGTTTTGGTGAATGTCGAGGAAGTATAGTCCCTTGGCTCGCAACTAAGGAGCTCAATGAAGGTAGAAAGATGGCTGGACAAAGGAGTCGATTCTGCATGATTGAGCACAACTGTAAGGCATTGCGCATGACCTAAATTTCCTTTCTTCCTCACAGCTAGCACTACTAGTGTGTCGCAGCTGATTCTTGTCAATCAACTCTACAACTTAAGTCGATATTCATAATAGGAATTATACATAATGACATATATATGGTTTCAATTAAGCAAGGCATTTTGTTCATCCATTTACCAATTGCAAGAAACTAATAGAGACTAAATTACATTTAACATTATACAGAAAGAAACTAGTAATCCATCACATAAACATTCACCACATCAACCATTCATTCAGAAACAAGAAATAACATGGAAACCCATCTAGGAAAAACCTCCAAGGTGCTCTTCATCTGGCATGAGAAAGGATATAGCACCTTGTAGTCTATGAGATGCAGACTAATCTTGAGATATGTCTTTAAGTTTAGACTCATAGTTCTCATACTCTCTGGTTCGCTCTTCTACTCTAAACCGACTCCTAGCTGTCTTCTCACACTACAGTCAGATCTGCAACTCAACAGCCCCTCTAATGCTACCATACTCTTCTTGATTCTACTCCTCTTTTGATTACTATAAAATTACAACAGAATGGGCATCCCCCTCCATGGATTACCACTGAATAGCAAACTACTGCTGGAAACTGAAGAATGACAAACTCACAGACCAACCTTCTAACCATTGCATCCCTCCTATTTATATTAATTTACATGGCCATGCAAGGCCAACTGCATCCTGACAGTATGTTAGCCCTCACCATCAGCCACCCGTCTGGTTACAGCTGTGGTGATCATGAATTCACACAAGGCACTATCGACCTTACTTACAAATATCTTCTCATATGTGCATAGATGCAGGCTTATGCCTCCTTATATGGCCATGATCTTGATTCTGCATATGTTACTTTCCATCCATTTTCCCCTTGCATGCTTCCGCGCTTGCCATTCCTTTGCCACGCACCTCTTTTTTCTACCTTAGTGAGCCCTTTTCATCCTCCATGATCTTCCTTTGCTTCTATCATGTGCGCGATGCATTTTCCTTGGTTCCGCACACCAACTTCCTTTTTATGCCCCTTTCCCGAGCCAACAAGTAGCCAACACTCACCTGTGGCTTGTCCTGAGACATGAAGCAAGAGACATATGAGCAGCCCAACCTGTGTGGTATCTTTTGAAAATTATTATTATTATTATTATTATTATTATTATTATTATTATTTTTAGTGAACAGCTTCAGCTGCATCTTAGCTTGCGCATCCCGCTCCTTGCACTTTTTTTTTTTTCAGGTTCTTTCAAGGAAACGTTTTCATAGACTTAAGTGTGTTATGGGGTAAGCACACTGATATAGCTTGTTTCTTGGCACCATTTAAAGGATGGGTAATGGAGGATTCAATTTCAGATTTCGCTTGTATTATCAGGAATAATGCACCTTCTGTGGACAAAAGTTGTTCCTCTGGTTTGAATGGTTCAGATCCAGAACAAATGAGTGAACGACAAAGGATGAAGACCTTCCCTGAATGTCGTAGACACCTAGAATACTACTTTGATTGTGAACCTATTTACCTGCCAACAGATCAAACACGCAAACACATCAAAGCTACCAGAAAATCATCTACTTATCTATGTTAATGACTAAGGAATCTAACAACATGTACATGTGAAATCAAAACAACAGTAATGTGGGATAGAAATCATATTTCCATTAAGAATGTATGGAGAAGGTTACAACCATTTCCATAGTGTCGACAAGCCCCTCCATGAGACAAACACTTCATCCCCATAAGATCCAACTTTGCTCTCTATGCTCTTTAATGACTTGGACTATGTGGCCAATCCAACATCATAACAATACCTCTATAGTTCTCCCCCTCAACTATGGATATGAGATTGTATTTATAAGGCTGAATGGATAGGAATCATTGAGAGAATTATGGGTGAGGTGGCTCCAAGATCCTACCATGGGGGATCTCGAGCTCAAACTAACCCATAATGATAGGGATAAGAGAGGACATGAGGCCAGGGATAATTTTAGGGGCAAATTTTATCCCAGTGGGCTATTCTCCATGTTTTTCTCCCAAAAAAGATTCACAATTTTGTATTTTTTGAAGCGTTGTTTCACCCAATTTTGATGGGGTAAAATTGTTTCACCCTAAAATCGCCAAATTATTACATAAACGATATAAAATCCTTGGAAATTAAAATATTTTTTGAAAAATATAGCCAATCATTTTATAGTTAGAATTTTAAGAATTGGTAATATTCGCCAACATTTATACACTTTTAAATAAGTATGGTTCCTTAAAATCATCCCTGCACGAGGCTCAAGTTCTAGAAGCCTCGAGAAACTTCTCTTTTTCCCATTTTACCCAAGGTACCGCTTTTCTTCCCTTATGATAAAGTGGTTTCGATGAGAACCACTTTAAGACCAAATACTGTTGGAGATGGCACCGCTTCCCTAAAATAGGATACAGGCAGTGCTGAGTAAGGTACTGCTCATCAGCCACAGGGCAAGTGCGGTGCTAGGTTTCTTCAAGTAGAATTGACAAACAGAGCAAGCTTCCACTCCAAGTGTTGGGATTAAGGGAAAAAATAGGAGTTAAGGGTCTTATCATATGATGGTGATAGGATTTAGGTATAACAGAATGCCCCCCAAACCATGAGACTTAGAAGAATACGATAAGCGAGAGCTTTGAGAGAACAAGTTGTCACTTCGAGGTGAAAATGTCAGCTCGATCAAAGAATGTCATCTAGTAGGCATCTATAGTACATCAATACTGTTGACTCATAGACAAATGTAACCAACTCATGGCTGCAGACCAATACAAGGCAGATCCATGAGAGGAATAAACAAGCATTGCTACTAGAATACATCGTAAATCCATGTGATAGAGGAATCAAACTTGGACATAGATACCGGACATACAATGTAGATCTATTTCATACATTAGAGGAATTTTGGGGTCTAAAATGGGCCTCCTAAGGAAAATAATAAAATAATAGTTAAAATAATAAAATAATGGTTAAAATAATAAAATAATATTTATTAATTTTGGAGGAAGAAAGAAAAAAACTACTTTTTGTGTTCGTATTTTCGACATATCTCCCTGTGTTTTTACTCAAATTTCGATCGAGAGAGCTCGTTGGATGCGGAATTTGATTCCGCATCCAACGAGTACCCACACTGCATACTTTTGACGGACCCCGCTACCCCAAAAACAAGAAATACCTGAAAAAACGTGATGATGACATACCCCCTAAAAACAAGAAATACCTGAAAAAACGTGATGATGATGTCATCATCACGTTTTTTCAGGTATTTCTTGTTTTTGGGGTAGCGGGGTCCGTCAAAAGTATG